>OU343220.1:141870339-141898550 GCA_910596185.1 Chrysanthemum makinoi
CTTCTTGCTACACATTGTTGGATTACTATATAGAAATAAAAGTCGCTTCTGCATTAAGGGTCTGTTACATCGATATAAAAAGATTAATGTAGTTATTTTTTGATGATCTTTCTTTATGTATGTCACCTCCCTAAGATTGTTGCCTTCACTGTGAGGGCAGAGGTAGGAAATTCTAGGTGGATTCCAATCTCAAGGGAAAATTTTAGGGGCGTTCTATTTAGCTCGACTCTGGGGTGTCCTTACCCTGAAGTTTGAATATGGTGAAACATTAATGGAGCAAGGTTATCACACCACATCAGGTAATAATAGTATTCAAGAGTTATACAAATCTTTCTTGGAACATTAGTCTCCCCGATGGCAAGATGCGTGAGATGGGTAGTGGACTAACGAGTCTAAACATATTTGTCTTGAAACAAGAATTTTTAGTACTTATTGAAATGGGCCGATCCATGTTTAACTAGTTAGCACTTCCTATCCATTTCTTATATATTTATTGTAGTATGTCTATTGTTTCAGTTATGACTACAGTAAATGTATTAATGCAATACTACTCCCATTTTGGCTACTTCTATCTGATCCGTTTAAGATTGAACACAACCTAAATTAACCTATTCGTTAGTAAATGGTTGATATCAAACAATTTTGTGTAGCTATGTTAATCGAGAGGAGGGTTTTGCTTCGATCAAACAAGTATTTCTTTCACTTAAAGCTATATTGATTAATCAAGTATTTCAAACCATCCTGTTTGGCCATCTAAACCAAAAATTGAACCTTACACCATGGTTTGAAGAGACCTCCAAATCAAGTGGTTACTTTATGGTTGTGAGTGCATGTAGTAATTACTGACTTTGTTTTTTGCATATATTGTTCACTAACACTTGTGTGGAAAACTAGAAGGGGGGTTGAATAGTTTTACCAATTTAAAACTTCCTTTTAAATATTTTGATCGACTTATGTCAATCTATTTGATTGTTTATGTTGGACATTGATAGATAGATATATAAACGTGTAATGAAATATAAAGAGTAAGAAGCACATCACCACGACACAAGTTATTTATAGTGGTTCGGCTACAAGGACACCTTCCTTGCCCTACTCCACTCCCCGAGTCACCTACTCGAGAGTTCGTAAGCACTACACCAACTCCTTGTGGCGGAGAAGCCTTCACAACGTCGCTTAACCTTTTTCCGGTACAAAGCTAAATACCGAATTCTTTCACACCAAGGCGAACCACACCTAACACAACGTCGCCTACCCTTTATACGGTGCTAGGCTAACCACCGAGTTCTTTCACACCTTAGGAGAACTAATCCTATCACAACGTCGCCTACCCTTTATTAGGTACTAGGCTAAGCACCTAGTTTCATTACTATGGAGGAACTACTACCCTTCACAACATAACACCTAATACCAAGGAGATCAATTCCTTGTTACACCTTCATCAAGTATATCACCATCCTTGGAAACAAACAAACAAATACTTATATGTATAACGATGCACCTCATCGATTATACGACCTAGGCATTCTTCCCAAATGTGACTTGATTTGATTCTTCGGCATCCTTCACTAATGCATTTGACACAACGCTTGGCACCCTTCACTAATGCCTTCGTCTTGACACCTTTAGCATTCTTCACTAATGCTTTGACACGGATGATGAGCACCTTTCACTAATGCTTTCATCTTGACACTTTTGGAATTCTTCACTAATGCCTTCAACCCAACATCTATGGAGAAAGGAAGAACTATCAACAAGAGAACCTTAGTTGTCTTGATGATGACGAAGCATGACAACTCATGGACTTGAGCTTGCACGTCTTTAAGAAGTGGTGATCTTGCCTTTAAGAGGAACCTAGAAGATCACACAAAAACAAAAGACAAACTATATAGATCTCTTGGATCGAGGTTTAGAGATATAAAACTTGGAGAGAGTATGTGTGAAGTGGTGAGCTAAAAGGAAAGAAATGGCTCACTATTTATAGAGAAAATTCTCTATTGTTCCCCGGATCCCACGGATCCCTTCCACTTGGGATCCGGCTAGCACAAAGCTAGGGATCCGTGGGACGCTCCCCTTTACCCATGGGTATTTTGGTTATGGGTCATGGGTCATGGGTCATGGGTTGATCCATGGATCTTTGGCTAGATACAATGTATCTCTTGAGTGCTCACCAAGGGTTCAATGTATCTAGACATTCTCTTGAGTTCTCACCAAGGGTTCAATGTATCTAGACATTGGGTATGGTCAATACCATGGGTTATGGATATTATCCATATATGATATAAGCATGATGTCATGCAATGGGTTATGGGTCAAGCTCAATGGATCATGGGCTTTGGGTTGTACCCAACTACATTCAATGTATTTGCCCAATGGGTTATGATACTTAAGTTTCTACCCATTTATATTACCCAATATACTACATACTAGTTATGTGTATATTTTACCCAAATATGTAAACACTAGTTGTTGTACATATGTAATATTAAATCATAAAATCACTTATACTTGTTTTAGTGTTTTATGTGAATATGTTAGAAACTATTAGTTCAAACCATTTACGTATTTTATTTGTTTCGTTAAAATGATTTTACGTTTGTTATCGACAAAACATTAGAAGATCGTAAAATATAAATAAACGTTTTTACGGCTTATTTGTATTAACAATCTCCCCTTTTTTGTTGATGACAAAACATAAAATTATTTTAAGGAAAAGCTAAAATTCGTAAAGTTTGAATTTGTAGTTTTTACTTTCTTCTCCCCCCTTTTGTCGAAACAAAAAGAGCCTTGAAAGAAAGCAACACATTGTTTTTAAGAAAAACATGTGAAAGAAATAAAAAGAGGTAGAGAGCAAGTAACGGGAAAGGATCTCGTCTTTACTCCCCCTTGACGAGTCCATCCCTAGGTAAGGGCGTCAAGAAAGTAATACTAATCTAGTTTGTTTGCAACTAAGTTTGCAAAAGATTTCGTCTAAGTGACGAATGTGCTCCCCCTTGATGATTGCAATTTTTCAAAGGGATGTAATCCTAATATTTCAAGTAATTTGCAATGTATTGTTTTGACACAAAGCTCCCCCTAGCTTTAGGGTGTCAAAAGGCTTCAAGTGTAGATTGAATAACTACAAAACAAATGTTAGAAAACAAGTATAATGCACAATTTCCTGCATATGTGATCCAAGTTAGTAGAAAAATAGTTTTTTATCTCACGGAACCCACGGTTCCCTCCTAGTAGGGATCCGACTAGGAAATTTTGAGGGATCCGTATAGCTGATGATTAAATTCAGCAATGGTGATGTAACAAGTAATGTTAACATCAAAATGAGATATGTATTCAACCAACAAACATATACTCAATGCAATATGGCAAGTAAACTATCATTCAATAAAACATAAGAGATGATCAACAAATCTCTAAAAACTAAGAGAATGATTTAGCCATATTCTACTAATACTAATAAGTGACCAAAGCTTAAGAAGCAACAAAGTTCTTGATTCTAGGGATGAGTAGACTTGTTGATTTGGTCCAATCTTTCAAGAAGATAATTAAACATGAAATGCAACTCATTTCGTACTTCTTGAACAAGTTCTTGGGTGATTAGACAATTAGAGAAATTATTGTCTTGATTAGGAACAGGATGTTTTGAGGAGGTTCTACAAATGATGGTGGAGGTACATTGAGTAATTTAGGATGAGGTTCTACTAGGAATGAGAGTGGTGGTAATGGAAATTCCTTCATATGATCAAGTCCTTGGTGGTTCCTTGTTTCCAACGATGGACTAGTTGGTGATGTAGGTGGTTCTTATTTTAACGAGAAGGTTGGTGAATGAGAAGTTCTCGGTGGTGAATGCTCTAATGAATAGAGAGAGGCTCGGTAAAGGAGTGTAGTCCATGATCTAGGAATGAAGGTTTATAAGTTTTGCTAGAACTAGGTACATTTGGTTTAGAGCTCGATGATCCCTTTTCTAACCTAAGAGGTTTAATGCTAATTATTGCGGTTCTCTTGGCAATTGTTGATTGGGTTTGTTGAGGTGAGATTCTAGCACTATTATCTCTTATGGATGATGATTCGGTGGATGGGAAGTCCTACCATTTGTGGGTTTAACCGGAGATGATTCGGTTGAGGAAATTTTGTGTACAACACGAGCAAGTTTCTTGGGTGGTTCTTGGGTGGATGAGTTAGCACTAGGAGCTTTCCTCATGATGAAATGACTAAGGAAAAGGTTTCTAAATGCTGAGAATTATGTTTTGTTTGATGACTAAGGGATTCTAGGAAGATGACTTATAAAGGGAAGGATTTAGCAATTGCATTCAAGACTTAAGTCTCTAATATCCTTTGGAATGTGATGATTAGCATGCACAAGGTTGAAGTTCAAAGTTTCACTGATCTAGGAACTCATTTAAGATGAGATGGAGTGTTTGAGTTATGAAGATGAGTTGAAATGATTGTTTTAGCAATGTTAGACATAAACTATCATCCGGATCCCACGGTTCCTTCCTCAGAGGGATACGTCTAGGCTAATCCTAGGGATCCGGCTTTCTGCAGTTATGAAAGAGTGGAAATGATGTTTCTAAGATCTAAGACCTATATCATCTTGAGTGTTTCAGTCCTCCTAAGTGTTTTAAATGAAGGGGTGCTTGAGTACTTGAAGGTAATGAGTGATGTAGCTAATGATTGTTATTTATGAAAGGATTTGGAACTTTCAAGAGTACCAATGGATGAGCAAGGATGACACTAAAGATTTAGAGTGTCAATTGAAGCTAAATGATCCTAGAGATCAGGTTGTGTCTTAGGATAGTGTTTTGGAAAATATCCTAGAGGCTTTGAGATAGGAAAACAAGAATTTGATCAACTTTGATCAATTTTGAGGTAAGGATGATTTATGATCAATTTTGCCATAATCGAAAGATTTCTAAAGCTAGATGTGAGGGATCATGTGAGAATGATGAGTGATCATATAGAGCGGAAGAGTAATGGATTAAAGTGAAAATGATAGATCTACAAGCGTCTTAGAGTGTGATCTAGGTGAGTTGAGTAGGAAAGGATCTACTTAACTTGATAAGGACTTAATTTGACTTAAGACACTATGTTTAGCTTAGTGTGAGGTGTTCTAAGGACATGATTGAAATACAATAATTGCAATTGCATTTCTCGTTTGCGGATCCCACGGTTCCCTAAGAGTAGGGATCCGTCAAGCACAAATTTTGGGATCCGTCTATCTCAAGCGAACCTTTACAAAACGGTATGCAATGACTTTGACAATGCATCATATTTCAAGTTTAAGAGGTTCTAACACTAATATATCAAATGAGATCGAGCTCACAAATAACAAAGAGGTTTATCAAACTTAACAAGCACTATTCAAGAAACTCAAAAACCTATTTACAATCTAGATTAGTAAATCATTTGTATTAACAATGGCGTGCAGAGTAGATGATGGTGTTCAAAACAATAGGGTTGTTTTGGCCAACGGAAGCAATGAACTATGTATAGTCATTACGGATGGTGATTAGCATACAATGAACTTCGTCCATGAAGTCATGTAGCTCTTCTCGATCAAAGCAAGATAATCGCTTGATGAGGCAAGTGGTTGTGATTAACTACAAGAAAATTTTATTTTACAACTTGTTTGATTAGTAATCCTAAGACAATGCAAAGTATTTCCATTGTAAACTTACTTTAGGAAAACATATGAGTATAAATTTACCAAGTGAGAGAATGAATATGAGACTATTACTAGCGGTGCTCAATTACGGCTAAACACGACCATTTTACGGTGATTCTACATACCCAACTTCTATCAAGGAAGCAATTCAACCGTTAGGTCAAATTGAGTTTCTAGTGCAATAAGTTCTCAAGTATTCATTCTCAAGTTAGGAAAATTTATATTCCTACAATGGCCTATCGAAGAGTAACAATGATGATACTTTGCTTCGTTTAATATTATACTTGAGACAAATAAGGTGACGAAGGCGTCATGTTAAAAATAAGTTTAAAAGTTGTCCATATGGTAAAAAAAAATGGTTGGATGATCTAGTTCAACATATGTTGTTGGAAAGCTTTGAGTTTGGACTTTCGGATATGAACAATTATATTTGCGTTGCAAAATAATTTACTTGAGTATATCGGATGAAATAATCAAGTTGTCAATCCTACTATGAAGCTTGGAGAGCGATCATGAAAAGGAAAATGGGAGAGTACATCATCAACACAAGTGTAGGTTATGATCCGATGTACATTCTTGTTGTTTTAGAAAATGATACAAGAACAAAGGAAATCATATAAGCACATATGACAAACTCAATCAAAAATCCATTTAGTGTGTTATATGTTTTAAATATTTTTCAACCTATATGACTTATCTAAATATCTAAACTAACATTTTCGACACAACTAGATGTTATCCCAAATACTCCTTCAAATAGCACATTGATTAGTAGAATATTACTAAATCGACAAACAAGATAATGAATAGCAAGGTAAGGAAACCACATATGCTATTCAATCAAACAAGCACAAAAGCTATTTGAGATAAGCAAATAATCAAGTAATGCAACGAAGACAATTTATCATTTAGCATAGCATACGAAAGTTCTTTTCATCGCTTTGTGTTAAATATCATGTATACAAAGCTTGATTAGTTTCTTTTATATTTATAAATATGATCAAAACCTTAATTTCAATAGAGGACACATTGTTATTCAAAAGAGAAAACATCCGTCTCCAATTAGATCAAAAGTTTGTGCAAAAGTTATGACCGAAAAATGACTTTCTATTATAAATCAATGATTCTTTAAATTATTGTTTTGAATCAGTTTATGAAATCATTTTTAAATGAAAGTAGACTCAAATACCTTTAAAACGATAGGTGGCAAGACTTCTAACGACTTACGGTTAAAAAGTTATGAAATTTTGAAATTGAGACAAAATCTGTTTTTCTGTACCACGGATCCCTTGCTTGAGGGATCCGTCCAGTGTAACGAGGGATCCACGATGACACATGAATTACAAAAATATACGTTTTGACCCGACGAAAAGGTTTAGTCTTTGTAGACTTTTTAGTGAAGTTATATTACCCATGTTTACCTTTATTCAAGCTTGATTAACAAGATATCTAACAACAAAACTTCAAAGAAAAAAAATCACTAAAACACTTTTCATATTATGCTTATTATAAGATAGCAGAATATATCACCATTTTGTCCACAAGCAATTTAGCACGTTTTTTAAAGAAAAAAAAAATGTAACTAAGAAAACATACCTTTGCTATATCCCCTTTTTATGGTTTTAGAAACCATAGAAGCGAAATACTTCATGATCTTCTAAGATACTCCAATCCTTTGCTATATTCCCTTTTTATGGTTTTAGAAACCATAGACGCGAAATACTTCATGATCTTCTAAGATACCCAAATCCTAGTATGAAGACTTCTCAAAGGAAAATGTTAGAATGATCTATCACTATCCAACATATGATGATTTCTAAAAACATGACTTTTTGTTTTAATAAATTCCCTTCTTTGTAGTTTTCAAACATACACGGATCGTATCAAGTTTTCAAAGTACAATATAGAAAAAAAAACTTGGTAACGAAGCTCTGATACCAATTGTGGAAAACTAGAAGGGGGGTTGAATAGTTTTACCAATTTAAAACTTCCTTTTAAATATTTTGATCGACTTATGTCAATCTATTTGATTGTTTATGTTGGACATTGATAGATAGATATATAAACGTGTAATGAAATATAAAGAGTAAGAAGCACATCACCACGACACAATTTATTTATAGTGGTTCGGCTACAAGGACACCTTCCTTGCCCTACTCCACTCCCCGAGTCACCTACTCGAGAGTTCGTAAGCACTACACCAACTCCTTGTGGCGGAGAAGCCTTCACAACGTCGCTTAACCTTTTTCCGGTACAAAGCTAAATACCGAGTTATTTCACACCAAGGCGAACCACACCTAACACAACGTCGCCTACCCTTTATACGGTGCTAGGCTAACCATCGAGTTCTTTCACACCTTAGGAGAACTAATCATATCACAACGTCGCCTACCCTTTATTAGGTACTAGGCTAAGCACCTAGTTCCATTACTATGGAGGAACTACTACCCTTCACAACACAACACCTAATACCAAGGAGATCAATTCCTTGTTACACCTCCATCAAGGATATCACCATCCTTAGAAACAAACAAACAAATACTTATATGTATAACGATGCACCTCATCGATTATACGACCTAGGCATTCTTCCCAAATGTGACTTGATTTAATTCTTCGGCATCCTTCACTAATGCCTTTGACACAACGTTTGGCACCCTTCACTAATGCCTTCGTCTTGACACCTTTAGCATTCTTCACTAATGCTTTGACACGGATGATGAGCACCTTTCACTAATGCTTTCATCTTGACACTTTTGGCATTCTTCACTAATGCCTTCAACCCAACATCTATGGAGAAAGGAAGAACTATCAACAAGATAACCTTAGTTGTCTTGATGATGACGAAGCATGACAACTCATGGACTTGAGCTTGCACGTCTTCAAGAAGTGGTGATCTTGCCTTTAAGAAGAACCTAGAAGATCACACAAAAACAAAAGACAAACTACATAGATCTCTTGGATCTGAGGTTAGAGAGATATAAAACTTGGAGAGAGTATATGTGAAGTGGTGAGCTAAAAGGAAACAAATGGATCACTATTTATAGAGAAAATTCTTTCTTGTTCCCAGATCCCACGGATCCCTTCCACTTGGGATCCGGCTAGCACAAAGCTAGGGATCCGTGGGACGCTCCCTTTACCCATGGGTATTTTGGTTATGGGTCATGGGTCATGGGTTGATCCATGGATCTTTGGCTAGATACAATGTATCTCTTGAGTGCTTACCAAGGGTTCAATGTATCTAGACATTCTCTTGAGTGCTCACCAAGGGTTCAATGTATCTAGACATTGGGTATGGGTCAATACCATGGGTTATGGATATTATCCATATATGATATAAGCATGATGTCATGCAATGGGTTATGGGTCAAGCTCAATGGATCATGGGCTTTGGGTTGTACCCAACTACATTCAGTGTATTTGCCCAATGGGTTATGATACTTAAGTTTCTACCCATTTATATTACCCAATATACTACATACTAGTTATGTGTATATTTTACCCAAATATGTAAACACTAGTTGTTGTACATATGTAATATTAAATCATAAAATCACTTATACTTGGTTTAGTGTTTTATGTGAAAATGTGAATATGTTAGAAACTATTAGTACAAACCATTTACGTATTTTATTTGTTTCGTTAAAATGATTTTACGTTTGTTATCGAAAAAACATTAGAAGATTTTAAAATATAAATAAACGTTTTTACGGCTTATTTGTATTAACAACTTGCTTCTGAAGCTATAATTTGATCTATCCCTTCCGGTGTAGCAGGTAAACATTTTTTCAATGTCAGAATGCTTTATCTCACTACATGCTTGGGCTGGACTATACGCCAACTTTTCTACGTGGCTACACAAAATCATATTTTAGTCTAATATATTTGCATACTTGAGCAATTATGTGAAACTCCTTAAATTTGTATATGTTGATTGTTTTGTTTGTGTGCTGAAGCATGTCTTCATTTCGTTGCTATTTTTTTAATACATTTACTATATTGATGCTCCATGTTATCTTTATTTTATGATTGAGCTTAAGACATGAGAAAGTTAAAAGGGCTTAAAAGAATTAGACTCGAGTGTTTTCTTCCCACACGCAGCTTTTTGTGGCCATTTCAAGAATGAAGAGAAAGAAAGGATGAAAGGTTCTATGTTGCGGGCTTGAGACAAAAACGGAAACTACACAAACTACACTACTAACGTGCTTTACATAAAAGTTCCTTGCATACTTTAAATATATAATGTTTAATGGCCATTTTGTTATTGCTACACAATTTTCATATATATGTTTCACATTTGAGGTTTCTTATTTCAATCTCCATATTTTTTATATTTGTTTATATGGTATTTTCTATCATTATCAAGTAAACTTATGAAGCTAGCCAGCCCATTCGGGCGGGCTATGAAGCTAGTCAAACTAATATAACGGCTAATAATGTCGGTAGTATGTACTTAGTTTATAATCTAAGGACAATGAAAAACGTACCGGGAGGGTGGGATAGCTCAACCCCGAATTGAAAGCAAGAGCAGCCAGCGCGGATATCACGATGTTGAACCCCAATTGACGCATTCCTACACGGTATGTGGATTACATAGTTACACTCGGTACATAAATACTTTACATTATTGACGCGACAAAAGAAAGACATCATGATGTAAAATATTAAACATAAATATCAAAAGGTCGATTAATTACTCGGGTTTATAGCTAAAAGCATACTAAGAAGATTGTTGCTAACGAACAATCATCCCATGAATGTGACACTTTAATAATCAGTTTATTGTTAGAAATTCTCTTAAATCTGGAAGGAACATGTGATTTAAAATTTGAAGGTACTAAATCTAGCTCACCAGAATAGGTCTCCCATGGGTGAATTATTCCATCACCATTTTGATCAAAGAAAGCAACATCTGTGAAGATCTGTCATATCATTGTGCCTATGCCCTAATGTCCCGCTTGGATGCTCGGTATCCGGAGCTACCACTCCCCTAGCCAAGTCTGAAAATACGGACCATCATCATTCTGAAATGGTCCACAAAAATGTACAAATAAGTGAACTAAAACTCTTTATGCAGGGTCTTCTAAGTTTTGATCTAGTTGAACAACGAATGACAAAATTAGCCCACTTTGAAGTTTAGCTTTTGAAATATCGTTGTATGAGAACCCAACGCCTTACTATTACGAAGTAGCGCCCGCCTTCAAATACTTATTTGGACCATTGCTACGCTTTTTACGCTTGACGTTTCCTCTTTGGGCGACACTTTGCCCATTCTAAATTGTTTTTAAATATCTTAAGTTAAAAACTATACGATTCCAATCCTTCTAGAGACCGCAATCCTAATGTATCTCAAGGTCACCACTAATTACCTAAACTAGTATTATAACATCAAATATCAATACAAATTCCAACCTTTTAGACTACAATAATCACATAAAAATAACAAAATCGACACTGCAAAATAAGCAGTTTTTAATAACTTAATTCAAAGTGGTTATTTGAGATGACACTAAAATTACTTATTTACAAATGTAGTATTAAATTGAAAGATTCTAAACCAAAAAAAATGTATATACTCATAAATAAGTACATCATCAAGTTAATTAAGAAAAAAATGATCTACTAACAGAAAGAGATACCTTCATGTTTTAGTTTACTTCTTCTTTAGGGCTTCTCAATCAACTAATCATATGTGACAAACATCTGAATATAAAAATAGACAATACCTTCATGTAAATATCAGTGGCTCTATACATTCCATCTTCTGTCACACTTCCATTGGAATATATTCAACAAAATTTATAAACTTACCAATAGAAGAGGAAATTGTAATGCCATGCACTACCAAAAATAAACCATTTGGTGACATATTTAGCGACTCGAGAAATCATGTCACAATTTTGCGACCCTAGCAGCGACATGTTTAGTGACTTACACATCTTCCATGTCATCAAAAAAGTCACAAAAAAGACGATGTCACCAATCGAGTCGCTGAACGTGTCACAAGCTTGTGACATATAAAAATCACATTGCCATTAGTGTCGCAACAATTGCGACTTTGTTGGAACATGTTGTTAACTATGTCTCTAATTTTGTGACGCCTTATAAGAAATCGCTAAACGTGCCGCTAGCATGTGACATTTACAAAAGCACATCGCCATTAGTGTCGCAGCAGTTACGACTTCTTGTAACATGTTGTTAACTATGTCTCTAATTCTATGACGCATTAAAAGAAGTCGCTAAACGTGTCACTAGCAAGTGACATTCTAAGAAAACATCGCTACCAGTGACACATAGTTATGACTACTTGCAACTTGTCAATAACCATGTCTCTAATTTTGCGACTCCCCAAAGCAACTCGCTACTAACATCACTGATTATGACATGCTCTTATTATCAGAATCACTATATTTTTAACAAGATATATATTTGCAGATAGTTGATTTAGTTATAACAAAGTATGTATATAATATTTAGATAAATTTATTTTGATCTATAAACTACTGAGGAGAATATAAAACTTTTAATAAAAAAAAGTCTATATTCCCGTTTTCGTAAATTATTCTTTTCAAAATAAACAATTCTTTACCAGTTAGAAAGCTAATTTTACCAGTCACATTTTTCTCCACCCCACTTCACATTTTACCAGTTAGAAACCATAACCTCCCCCTCTCAACAATTCTTCCCTAAATTTATCTCACAAAGATCACACCGTCAACGACGGAGCTCCGACAGAGCATCGTCAATGGCCGATAGAGGACTGTCACTGTCATTCATCACCGGCGGAGCACGGTCATCGTCACTCATCTGTGGTGGAGCACCACCACCGTCACTCTTCACCATTAGGCCTATATACAGCTGATTGTACTTGATCTAATCTCAAATAATTAATTGATTATTTGATTTCGTGTTTGTTTATTGAGCTAATTTTGATAACTGTTCAGTTTATACAATTAGATCAAACGGATTATGTAATTTGTGGCTACAATCACCATACTATTCAATTTATGCGATTAGGATAAAACTATAGCAATTAGGTCAAATTATTCAGTTTTTGCAATTAGGTGAAACGGTTCGGTTTGTGCGATCAGATCAAACGGAATTAGACAGTTAAATTGCATGTGATTTACACACTATGATGTTATATTTAGTGGTCAATTGTGCATCACTCAATGGTTAGTATGATATATTCTCTTGTTTTTCTTATGTAAATAAGCTAAGTAAATTAAGTACCAAGTTTTTTGCGCGATATTTTTGGGACAGATCAAATGCATAACCAAAGATAGCATGTATAAAATTAATCACAACAGTGATAGTGGCTCATTTAGTACTAAAAAGAACACTTGTAGATATACGAACTACTTTGAACCTTGGGGAAAAAAAGGCACTTGTAGATTTGTTTAAAATGCAGGGGAGCTTCAGTGCTCATGTTCAGGTTATATCTATGGATCACATAAGTTGATTATAAAATTTATACTGTCACTTGCACTTGGTTGTCATTAAATTACTGATCTAAAGGTACACACATTATCTATTCATATGTGTTTTATGAGTATGAAATCTACAAAATGATGATTGCAATTTTGTCATTCACATTGCTTCTTTTAATCCTGTTTGTACTATATGTTAGTTATTAACTCACTTGACATACATAAATTTTTAGTCAATAGTACATACACTTCCATTATAAACATTTTAGTCTTTTTTAATTAATTGTTTTAGGCCTTCCTTTTTATGTCATATGGTGAGTGATGAATGATGTGTCATGTCTCTATGTAATCGTAAATGAAAGATTGCAGTCAATCCACAAAATATATGGTTAATTAGTGTGTACTGTAAGTTGTGTAGGAGGTTTGACTTAGCTAGGATGTGGGTCTGATATCCTAGAGATTGCTATCCGATGGTTGGGGTGAGGGATCAGGTTGAAATGGGTCCGCTTGTATGCATGATAGGTTGGTTTGGGTGAGAACCATTATTCTCAAACTTTTCATCGATTATTAATGTGTTAATCTAGCCACTCATATTACTTTATTGTAAACCGTTATTCCCACTACTTTCTGTAGATAATGGTGGCGGGATGGACCAGATAAGTTGTGACAATTCATGTTTCTTGGATATTCTTTGAAAATCAAGGTTCGATGCTATCGGACAATGTAAGTGAACTTCGTGATTTTGATCAAAAGCACTCATTTTATGTTTGATGGAAACTATACTTTGGGATCAAGATAAGTAGTTTTCATTTTAGTTGTTTATTTCTTTTGTCATATTTTTGACAGACGGTAATGTTTTCAAGACAAGTACCATGAGGCTTTGGGGCTAATGTTATTGTCTTTACAGGTGCCTCAAAAAATATGGAAAAAAATGGTGTCAACAACGGGTTTTTTTTTTTTTTTTAATTTTTAAACTAGATTTGTAATCCTTAAGCTAGATTTTATTAACTAGCTTGCTCTACACAGTTTAGTCGATCTCTTATATGGTTAAATACTTAAATCCTAATAAAACATTGCACTTAAATTGTGGCTATAAAGTGAAAGTTGTAAAGGGTAAAATTTGGTTGAAGACGACTAATAAGCATCTGAAAGTCGGGTTGCCATCCTCCCTTTAAGGTTTACATGAATGTGATTGATATGGTTCATGACTCTTTTATCTATATCTCAGGTTACCTTGAGATGGTAACCTTTTGTAGGAGATTAAAATTTTTTACTCACTCATCTGACTCTATGGTGTTTATGTTGATTGCAATGGAAAAGGTTGATTATGAAAGAGGTGGTCAAGAATTGAAGAAAGTCATATGGCATCATAGAGTGACTGGGATATAAATATCGATGCAGTGGTTAAATGGTCTCCGTTTTCAAGTGAAGTAGACCTCCTGAAATAGGTAAATGGGCTAAAATTCTGGCTTTAGTTTATCCACTTGTCTCTCAAAACATGAAAAACATAATTGATAGTGTGATGAGATTTGCGGTTTCCAATATGCAGAAGTGAATGAATTCATTAGTACTGTCTTTATTGCAATCTGTTGCACCTTAATTGGTGTGCCATAAGTGGTTTCTAATTGCTATGGAATTATTTGTAACCCATTCCAATTTGATTTTAATTATAGGTAGAATTTTTAACCCATTTTAACTATAGAGATTTTCAAGAGAAATGTTCAAGTAAGCTTTCGTTCATTCAATTCAACTCATCATCATCATTATTATGATTTATATATGTGTTAAGTGTTGTAATTGATTTGTTTCGTTTGTACGTACAGTTTTCGGCGAGGTATCCGAGGAGCCTGTTGTTTGAAAGCCTCCGGACTTCTTTTTGAGAAGCGTCTAATCGAAAAACACATCAGTGTGAGTTAATTTATCGAAATCATGGATGTTAAATTTTCTGTTTGACATTGATTTAAGCTGGTTCGAGAAGCCGTTAACTGAACGATACATTAGTGTGAATTATATTGTGATATTTGTTTATAATTAGGGCTTGCTTGTTAGGTATACACAAATATAGGAGTTTGTTTGATTATGAGTTGAATCACTTAGCCGAGTCTATTTTCGGTAACTTATCGGATACTTATTATTAGCACTAAGTTGTAGAAGTGTGTGTGCGCGCGCATGTGCACATTTTCTTTGCTACATAGTACTTGTTAAAGCTATGTCATACATCATACATTTTTGTGATAAACAACTTTATTTTTTCCAAACAACCAGTAATCTTTTGTTAAAATATAGTTAAAATCAGTTCAAGAAACTCAGTGCAGTCCAATTCCAGTTTCATTTGGATAAGTTAATAAACTGTCCGTTTTCATTTGGATCTGTTAAAAACCATTTGAGGTGTATACTTATTAATAATTGGGTAATCTAATCAGCTCATCAATTTGGAATCGGTTTTGTGCAGTTGCATTTAGACTAAGTTGTATTTGGTTATGTCTTATATGTAGGAACGATATAATGAGAAATATGGTGTAGATGACGCTCTTGATGATCGGTCTGGTAACATGTCCAACACATATCGAAGATACAAATCATGTTTGCTTGAAGAACGGGAGTTATTATGGTTTTGGATCTGGGGTTGATGGATTCATGCTCCAGGGTGATAATGATGAAGAATATTTCAATACTGCATATAATGAGGACTTTGTTCGCGTTCAAGAAATGGTGGAGTAGCACGAAGTTGATCAAGATGCCATAAGTGATGTATCGACGTACCTTAAAACGCGGCACAAAAAGTACAAATAAGAAAAATAGTTGAGCTTCTGGAATCTCATGCATCATACAAGTGTAACCTTACAAAAACTATTGTTCAAGAAGTGTCAAAGGGCGGTGAAGAGGTGGGAAAGATTGTTGCTCAAGAAATTGCCAAGTCTAATCGCCAGCTTCTAGAAGTCCTTCGAAAGCGTCCTTGATAAATGTTTGGTAGACATTTAAAACCCTCTTGAATAAGGTTTTCAACATACTTAATATGATAAATAGTTGATATGCTTACTGTTTGAGCTTTTAGTACAATTTAGATGATGACATTTCATACTTTTACATGTTGACACATGTTGCTAATGTTTTATTTGATATGGTAAATCATATTCTGGATCTTCGAATGCTCTTGTTATAATAATAGCATATTGTTTGGTTTTGAGAGGGAACTAAATAACAAATGTGATATTGATAGCAGAGCAGGTGAGCATAAGCGTAACATAGCAGGTGAGCATAAGCTAAAATTAGCGACCCAAATGGCGATGTGATGTTGCTAATTATAGCGACATGGGTATTTATACTGGCATGCCCGCAACGAATCTATAGTAACGGTAACGACCTAAATTGCGACGTGTGACACAAGTAGCGACTTAGCTAAGGACATATAAATAGACGTCACTAGTTAATCTAGTGTCATGTGAAGAGAAGTCGCTACAAGTGTCTCTACAAATAACGACCCAATTAAGGACATATAAATATATGTCGCTAGTTAATATAGCGACAAGTGAAAAACGCCATGGTGTGTCTCTACATATAGCGACATATCACTGATGTCACAAAATTCTGCGACTCATTTACAACGACTCTTTTTACTAAGTCGCTTAACATATCTTTGAGGTCAAATGTGTCGCTAACGGCGTCACTAAACATGTCACTAAAATGCTGTTTTTTTGTAATGATGTATGATGAATGAAGTTTGTTGATTATTTGAGGACCTTCACCTTTTTTCTGTATGATCACATCGTAATCTGTTTGGATGTTTGGTCCACTTTCAAAGACTATGGTTCCAAGGATTTCGCAATATGGAGCTAGTGTTCATGAGGTTTGTCTACATTATAAAGCTAAATCTTGAAATCGTGTACATCGGTCTTCATTACATCTAGATCTCTTGATGTTCTAAACAATTTTACCAGACGCTGTGCCTCGTCTAGAATTTGTATTAGGATTGCACAATTTAGTTTTAAATTCACCATTCGCCACCAAAGGCTTCATTCCGTGTATCATACATGTACAGTTGCAAAAACCTTTGGTCTTTGTCAGGTGGGCAAATCATCCGCATCCAATGATAAACTTAACCAAAATCTTAACACTTTGCTGATATATATTCATGAATAGTGTAACAACATCTACCAGCGATACGCCGCCGCCTATTAGTTATGGCGCATACCATGGCGACTGTTCCAATGTATGCGTTGCATTGACACCATAAAACCCTAAAATCATTAAAACCCTAAAATCATTAAAACCCCAAAATCCTAAAATCAAAGCTCTTGGAACAACAAAAAGATGTTATAATTACAACCTGCACAAAATCATATTAAAAATCATTAAACCCTAAAATCGATGAAGTTTTCTTCAATGAGAGTTCTAATGATTTTTTTTTTTTTTTTTTAAAATATTACGATGATTTTTTTGTTAATAATGAATGAATTAAGAAAAAATATATATTTAAGGAAAAGATATGTATAAAAAATTTTAAAAAAGATAATTACTTAATATAATTTTTGTAGATAAATTGTATTTAGTATATGATTCCAATATAATTATAGCCATTTATAAATTATAACATGCAACATAATTATCAAAATAACTTGTTGCCTAAGTGGTAACACACAAGTTATTTATCCAAATGACCAAGGTTCAATCCTTGCATACGTCATTTTTTATAAATAATTTTCAAAAATAATTACTAAAAAACCGAAATTTACAAAAATAATTATTAAAAATCCGAAATTTAAATAAACTCTAAATAAATTAAAAAGTTAGTGCTTAGTTGGCATGAAATTTGATTATTTGGCATTAGGTGAGATTGGCGCCAATATTATACGCTATATATATATATATATATATATATATATATATATATATATATATATATATATATATATATATATATATATATATATATATATATATATATATATATATATATATATATATATATATATATATAGGGGAGGGTTATTGTGAGATCATGCTTAAAGTTCTAAAAGTAAGACCCAATATGAACCATTGGAACATGGTATTTGTATTTAATGAGATTAATGTTTGATAAATGACATTTCAGTAAATAATTCACCAATTAAGGGTATTTTGGTCAAACATTTATTAAGACATTATTTAATTGAAACATATTGATGATGCCTTATTTTTTGGTTAAACATTTAATGAGACATCCTTTAACAAATTAATATAACATTTGATACACATGTCTTTAATATATCATGTGGCACGACATCGAGCTTAATATACCATATATGTGGCACGACAACGGGCCTGGTACATCATACACGAGCACACCTTTAACAAATTAATATATCATGTGTCACGACAATAAGCCTGGTACATCTACTAATACATCAGGTACACTAAAAAATATATTTATATTTATATTAACAAATTCATGATGGACCACCACGTAAATCTACTAATATGTGTTGTACATTAAAAATATATCAACATTAGAAATCGTACACCAAAACCATGTCTACCAAGAACGGATCCGTGCATAATACTAGAACTAATCTTTGATATACAACACATTGTTGCACTATATCTGATCCATGTATAACTAAGAATACAAGATTTGGTGCAAATAAGGTACATCAAAACTAATCCATATGGCCATAACAGATCCATGTACCAACATTAGAACACTTTTATTATTGAATTATCCATATGCCCATAACAAATCACAACCCACGAAATATACAATGATGTATCTGGTGTTCTGGCGACAACAACAGCACATCAAAAACTGAACCATCTCTTCTGTTTCAACTATTTTAACATCTTATTCAATTTCTCCAACCTCAAAAAAATACTAAACTGACAAATTCCTAACGTTTTCTTGAAACAGAAACTGACCCTGATCAGGATCCAACCCGTTTGGTTGTACACAATGAACTGATGCTGAAACTAACACTGTAAACAAGGGTGGTGCACCAACATCAGGTCTTGGTTGTTCAACATCAAATCTGGTACATCAAAACCATTGCTACGGGTATCAACATTAGATCTGATACATTCACAGATCTATCTATCAAGAACCTATCAGAACTGAAAAGCAGCAGATTCATTTCGGTACACCGGAATCCATGCGTCAGATTACGGCGATGTAAATGGTGTACCCGTCGTCAGAAATCCGTCATCTTGATACAAAACCGGATGAGAAACCACACGGTCGCCGGTACTAAAACCGGCAATGATTCCGGCAAAGGACTTAACAAAACCGGATTACCAACCCGTCGTCTTCAACATGTGACATTTTTTTTTACTAATTCTTAATACAAACAAGACTGGATCTGACAACGGTGATCACAAAACCATTAACATATTTTATCGGAGGCTGATATCAAAACGAAAATGGAGGCTGATATGTGTTTTTTGTTGTGTTAAATGTTTATAAAAATTAAGATGGAGGCTAATAAAGGGAGAGAAATGAGCTAATACTGGTTATGTAGGGTTAGTGTAAAGAGAAAGCGAAAAATCTCTATAATACCCTTTCAGTTATATTTTTAGTTTTCAGTTTCTTTATGAATTAAATTTCACTTAATTTCCACTTGTCCTTTTCTTATTGGTTTTTGTAGTGATCTCATTTTTAGAACTTTAACAATGATCTCATTTGATCTCAAATATATATATAAATATAGATATATATATATATATATATATATATATATATATATATATATATATATATATATATATATTTATATATATATATATATAGGATAAAGATCAAATAAAAAGACAAATATCCGTAAAAAGATAAAAAGATTTTTTTTTTCAAAAAAGTTCTCGAAAAATTCCCAAAAGATTCTACAATATCGGGTATGATGGTGCATGAAAAAGTTGTGAAATTGTTTTTTCTAAAGGTGGATATTTTTTCCGAAAACAAATTATGAAAAAACACGTTTGCGCATTAAATCATTTTTTTGTGCACAAAAATTGGTTTTTGCACCCAACTTCTTTTGACTTTTTTTTATCAAAATAACATTGCGCATCTAACTAAAACAAGTTGAAATTTTTGTGCATCAAAATTTTTTTGAGCATCAAAATTCGTTTTTTGTGCATTAAAAAAAACGTATCAAAACTCAAAATTAAAAAAAAAAATTCACAAAAGTTTTATGCACCAACATACCCGATCTTGTGGAATTTTTTTGGAATTTTTGGAGAATTTTTTAAAAAAAAATAATATTTTTTATTCTTTTTACGGATATTTGTCTTTTTATTTTAACTGTACCCTATATATGTTTGGGTTATTATGAAAAGTTTCTTAGAATGAAAAGAATGAGAAGGCATGTGGAGGTGACATGTGTCACATTTGTCACATCATCATGCCACATCACCATACCCCACCCCCCCCCACCCCCGAAAAAAAAATTCCCGCCAAAAAAAAAATTTTTTTGGGCAAAAAAAAATTTTTTCCCGCCAAATTTTTTTACTGCATCACAGTTATAAAGTTACTGCATCACAATCATGATTTTAGTGCTTTAAGGTTATAAATTACTGCATCACAGTTATAAAGTTACTGCGCACAGTTATAAAGTTACTGCATCACAGTCATGATTTTAGTGCATTAATGTTATAACCTTGATTTTAGTGCATCATAGTTGATGCACTTAACTATTATCTATGATGCAGTAACTTATAATAAAGTTGCACCAAAACTCATTAGTGCATTAAGTTATAAAGTTACTGCATCACAATCAAGATTTTAGTGCATTTAAGGTTATAACCTTGATTTTAGTGCATCATAGTTGATGCACTGAACTATTAACTATGATGCAGTCACTTATAATAAAGATGCACCAAAACTTATTAGTGCATTTAGGTTATAAGTTACTGCATCACGGTTATAAATTTACTGCATCATAATCATGATTTTAGTGCATTAAGGTTATAAATTACTTCATCACAATTATAATTGTGATGCAGTATTTTTATAACTGTGATGCAGTAATAAAATTTGACGGGAATTTTTTTTTTTTGGCGGGATTTTTTTTTTGTGGGGGGGGGGGGGTGACACATGTCACATGACATGGCATTGTGATGTGGCAAAGGTGACACATGTCACCTCCACATGCCTTCTCATTCTTTTCATTATAAGAAACTTTCATTTTACCCTACCATATATATATATATATATATATATATATATATATATATATATATATATATATATATATATATATATATATATATATATATTATATATATATATGGTATATGTCAAACCCGTCCGATGGATGGGTATGACTTGTGGTTTTTATTTTTAGGTTTTAGTGGATCAAATATATACTAAAAAGTAATTAAAAGTTACATGAAAGGGTAAAGAGTAATAATTGATGTTACCATAATCCATAAAACGGCTATAAGCAGGTAAGTACTTAGATTTTTGGTTTTTATTTTTAGGATTTAGTAGAACAATTATATTCTAAAAAGTAATTAAAAGTTTAATGAAACGGTTAAGATCTATAATTGATGTTACCATCATCCATAAAATGGCTAAAGCAGAGTAAAATACTTTGATTTGTGGTTTTTATTTTTAGGATTTAGTAAAACAAATATATATTAAAAACTTATTAAAAGTTAAATTAAATGGTTAAAAACTATAATTGATGTTAACACTCGTTTTTATAGGCAACTGAAGTTGGTCACATGTGTTGACATAAATGGATTAAAGTGCATTTATTGTATCTTGATATGTCTGTTTCTTACTAATAAATGTGTATGTATTCTTTAAGTTAGTCTACCTGTATAATGCGATTAATTGGGCTTCCTTTAGGTACATAGTTCTGATACATAGATTTCCCCATAAGTAGAAAATCAGCTGATACTAACACAGCTACGGAGCATATACCGAACCCCCAATCCCAACCTTGGTTAGAGCTGATCCACCAAATACAACACCAGTTGTGATGCTGAACAAAAACCAGTTGAAGAAGCTTGCAAGTGATTTTGCTTCTTTGGAGTCACTTTGGTCAAACTGGTCAGCTCCCATTGAAGGCAAATCGCTCTAATTCCACCTGTGTCGAATGCAATTAAATAAAGACCTATGAACAGTATCGCCTCTTGACCACTTTCTGCTTGCTCACATTCATTCCCTAGGCTAGTACTACAGGGAATTGGTCGTAACTGTTGGAAGCATGCTTGAATTGCTATAAGTGCATAACCCTGAGTGTACACAGTAGTCACATCATATTAAATACATTATAAATACGACACAAATTAAAGATTAATAGTTGATGATAATTTGAATGTGGTATACCACAACTTCGAATGATGTAAATAGGATACAAGTCTTGAATCTTGACAAGTATGTGACAGAAATAAACCCTCCAATAGTGATAGTAAATAGGCAGTGCCCAAGAAGTTTGTGAGTGTTGTGGTTGACTTGGTCAAACTAAAGTTCGTATAACCATAGAAGTAAGTTACCAAGATAACAGCCATGGCAATGAGAGCCATGTTCTCGAGCCCTATCATAGCTGCATTAGTCCACACGCAAAGAACAGTTAAAACTATATAAAATACTATCAATTCTCTCCATGAAGAAGCAACCTGTACACGGTTCGTTGAACCTCCTTTTCAGACCGTTGGTCGAACTCCGGTCATTCGTTGTCATTTGAAATTTACAATCACGATACAGTTATAAAATTCAATATATTAAAATCAGCAAAAATGGGTAATGCCAAAAAAGCTCTTATCTGAACAACTAATGTAACCTGATGTTGGGATCGTTTGACACCTAGCGGTTGTTGTTGCATGTGGTTGACAGAGGCGGGAGCGGTTTCATAGTGTGGATAGCCAGGTGTATAATCCTGAGCCCTCATGTCACATTGCATGGTAATGGAAGAACGTGGTATGTCCTTGTGTATGACTCCAGCCCCAAAATCCAGCACAACCGGGCCACATCCTGCGTGTGTGCATGGTACAGAAATGAAATGAAATTAAACACCACAACCACCAGTAGCAAACTAAGATGGTGAAAAATCTAATGTAACTCTAACCTTCAAATGAGGATGGAATCGTACATGCGCCTCCCACATGTGTGTCCGTGGGAGGACAACAGAAGAGGTCATCGTTCCCTTGTTTGTGGACAATGTTGTAAGTAGGTTCTTCGATGGCAGCAGCAGCAATCAGCAATCAGCTGCTCCAAATGGTTTCCACACATGAATGGCCAATGGTAAGCGTGAGAACCAATGAAGGTCAACAACCGACGCCACCAATTAGAAGATCATACCTGTTGATGTTCACAGAGGTGCCACTATAATTCATCGTTGTTCTGCACGTCATTGACATTACCTGCATAGGAAATAAAAATATCATATAGCAGCATCACAAATGTCAAGAAACGACCTCAGTCAAAAGAATGTTGAACCTGCAAACTATAACTTACCAGATGATCCAACATCCAGATCGCCGTCCCTTCTCAACCTCTTCCAGTCATACATTACAGGCGCGCAATGTGAGTAAACACCTTTCCTCTTGGAATTTTCATCCACGATTTCAGATACACTGACAGCCTCAACAACCGCTGACACAGACTCATCACCAAGTGGGAGAACGCTGAATCCCCGACCAACAGTTTGTTCCGGGATATCTAATGCAGTACCAATGCCAGACGTAGAACACGGAAACCACGGGGCGTCTATTGACTGCTTTTTTTCATTTTCAAAAGCAATGTATGACAGCCAACGTAGGAAGCAACAAAAAAAAGAAAAAAAAAACAAAATAGACATGTGAAGAGCCAAAAAAGTTAAATAAATAAATAATAAAAAATCAATAACATTCCAGATGGATCGTTGCATACAAAAAATCTGAGCTAAATAAAAATTTTGATATCCTACTTCCCAATCTTAATTAACATCAGAGGTCTAACATCCTACTTCCTAATCTTAATTGTGGATCGTTCCAGATGGATCGTTGCCTTTGTCAGCCGTGTAGGCATTCAAGTTGTTGAACAGTATTTAAGCCCGGTTTCTTTTGCCATCCAGCAAAGGATCCCCCATGATACGACATAAATATCTTGAAATTCATCCATGCCCACCTTCCAGCTCGTTTTTGAGCTGCAGTAACCACATATTCAGGTTCATCAAAAGGCTCGATACCAATGTCATCAGGCACATTTTGTGTCTGCAAATATATGATGAAGTATAAGTCCATGATAAAGTTTATCCTTTTGAGAGGTTAAAGTAGATAGAATGTGTGCTATTGTGTTTATCAAAATATTATCAAACACTAACCTTTGCTCCAAACAACTGAACCAATGTAGTCTGTCCGTCCAGTAAAAGTTAACAACTTTTTCCCCATGCCTGGTATATATGAACGCATAAGACTCCCTACAGCATCAAGAAAACAAATCTTATTATCATCCCACCTTAGAATAAACAGATTCTACCTTAAAACACCTTGTTCAGAACTATTTTGAGACGAAGATCTGTTTATTTAGTTACTAATCAAACAACATCAAGTTGGTTTGTTAAGGCTACACTACTATAGGGACTTTATTGTAGACTCATTCATGAATGCCTTCTGCAACACATGAAACACCAGACACAGCAGAACCAAAATTGTTGCCCATTGAAACAACTCCAAAGCACCAACAATCATTATACAGTATCAAACCAAAAATTCAAAGAAAATTAAAAATCTCCTGATGTTTTTGTATGGATTAAAATGGAAAAAACCTCACCTTAGACACAATGTTGTTGATCATAATCCTTGAAAGATTGATATTCCTCCGAGTACCAAGCAGTCTGTAGGTTTATACATAGACACAATTGATAGCTTTGGTCGAGAGTCAAAAGAATTATGCTTGCCCTAGATCCACCACTTAACTGAAAACCCATGACGTCTACTTGAACAACTTCACAGCTTAATCCTTACCAGAACAACACAAGACCATACATGCTCAGACGAACACAGTTCTTGTGGCGATGTGGTAAAGGCAAACTGGGTATATTTATCTTACGGAAAACACGCTTCAGTGCATTCTATGTGGTTGATATTTTAGGCGACTTAGTTACGTATATATCACAAATCAATAAGAAGCTTTTGGTTTCCAAAAAAATCCATATTTAAAGCACTTTGCTTAATGAAAACTATGAATTTAAAAGTCTCATTGCTAAAACATGCTTGAATAGATCAACAAATTGATCGAGATCAACCAAGAGTGTCAAAAATAAAAAGATGTTGTATACTTATAGTTAACGGCAATAGGAAATTATCAAAGATGAACACTACCTCATTTCTAAATGTCACAAGAGGAAAAGCAATAGCCCTAGCCAATCCAAAGACTGCTAGCTTTAGAACATTGGTATGCGGATCAATCAATAGGTTTTTAGGCTTTAAGTCTCAATGGAGAACTCTATTAGAATGGCAATAAGCAATGCCATATAGGATTTAATGTAGAAACACCTGCAAAGGTAACACAATGTGAGACATCATGATTCTTGATACCCATTCTATAATATTGCATCATTTAAGTCTATAGAAGTGGTAATTTTGACCCATTTACTTATGATTGGGTCAATTTGGTCCAACAGAGTTCAAAGTTTATTCAAAATAGGACACAAAAAAATGTAGGCAACCAAGGCAGGTGAATCTAATCCGATCCGTCTAGACCTATTCTAGTTTTGACCCATTACTTTATGCTTCGGATCTTGCCACCTCCAGTTAGTAAAACATACAACTATGAGTCTAAAACTACTTTGTAAGATGAGTATCCTTTTAAAACTCTGGACAAGATTTGATGTGAAATATTATAGAGTTTTAAAACGCCACACTTGTAATGTATTAGAGTTAAGAGCAACCATTACCTGATATGTTTCTTTTTCGACTACCATAGTGTCGCATATATGAGAAAATCATGAACACTAAAGCTAACATATGCAATAATTATCTTATAGGAAGTTACAACTGATAATTTTGTTGTTTGAATTATACTTGCTATCGTATTTCCTTACCTGGGAGATACTTCTGGAGTTTTTAACTCCCAGTAGGTCCACTCGGTATCTGCAAAAACCACACAATCAAGCTTTAATCTTGAAGTTGGATATTGTATAAGTTTCTGAGAGTATGATTAGTCATCTTTAAAACAGTGAATACTGCTGCCAATGCTGCTGTCATTTCACCTGCAAGATCGCACACGTTCTGATACGTTAAAAATGTGGCCAAGATATTTGAAAAAAGGTTGCAGTAAAGAATCTATGATGGTTAGTAATGTGGGTTCTCTTGCCGACAAAAAAATCGAATATCAGTGGAGGAGCATTATATTTAGTCAGGGTGTAGGAAAAAAAGAAAAAACAAAATATAATGAATTCTTTCACATATATTGTAGTTTCATTGTAAAGCGACAACCCACAAAATCAATCGTCATGATTCTTAAATGCTGCGTTTTTGAATGCCTTGGCCTATTTTTGATGACTCCCCACTTCCTCCTGTCAACACGCTTGAAACCTCCAGCATTCAGGTTATAATACTTGACCCAAATTCTAAACAATTACATAGTTAATAATTCCTACTTATGAGATTTGATAAGCTACTTCTATACTAACTATTTAATTGACACGAATACTATAAACTAATTATATACTAATTTAAAACAAACTAATCAAACAATCATTTAAACCTCTCTACCATATGCCAAAGGACCCCTAAGTGTAGAGTGAAGCGAGGTAGATGAGCCTAAATATGGATGCAAGTAACAGGCTACATAAATGTAAATGCATTTACGGGTTCAACTTACCATGTACCAAATGCCTAGGGTGAGCATTCTATGCATCAGAGTTACTGGGCCGTTTTCATGTAGATGAGCATTATGTGCAGTAGTAGTGGCCGGAAACATATCAAAAACAATGTATTGCCTTTAAAAGTATTCGTCATTTTGGTGTAGTAATGTTGCAGCGCATGATAAGGCCGCCACACCATCGTTCTAGTATCGTGGTAAACATGAGTCGACAATTTGATCAAAGTTTACATCTTTGGAAAAGTGCCAACAAAGTTACAAAATCTGAAGCGAAATAGTGACCTTTTGATCATGGGTATCAGGTGGAATAGCATCAGCAATTTTGCTATTCTGCACATTCATATTAGAATCTGAATCTGCAGATATAGATACCAAGTCTTTTCTTGTGCTTTCATTATGAACCTCTACATGGGGATCAACTGGAAGGTCTTCTAGTCCGGACATTTGTGGTTCGGGTGAAATTGTGTCATTTTGAGCATCGGTTTCAAATGGAATAACATCAGCAGTTTTGCAATTTGTGCGCGTGAAAATTTGAATCTGCAGATATAGAAATGGCTCCATTCTGTGATTTCACGTTGGATCATCAGAAGGCAAATCAGGAATTTTGTCAATCTGAACCTCTGTAGTTGATTGGGGATTCAACGGAAGTGCTGCCAGTCCAGACAATTGGGATTAGAAAAATAGTGTCCATTTGAGCAAGGTTATCAAGTGGAATAGCTTCAGCAATTTTTCCATTCCGTACATTATTGTCAAAAACGGAACTTGCAGATACAGATACCGATTCCTTTGTGATTTCACATGGCTTATCTAAAGGCAAATGAGCAAATTCTCCAACCTAAGCCTCTGCAGCTAAACGGGGATCCAACAGAGGAGCTTCCTGTCTAGAAGAGTGGGGTTCAGGTGAGATATTGTCGTTTTGAACATGATTTTCAACTGGAGCAGCATCAGCAATTTGTCAGATACTGAAACCAACTCCTTGCAAGAAAATTCGGGTTCAGACGAAATAAAGTCGTTTTGAACATGGGTTTCAACTGGAATAGCATCAACAGTTTTGCCATTTTGCACGGCGATGTTAAACTAAGAATTCTAGTGTTTGGAAGTATCTTATGACCTTCCATTAAGCTCTAAAAAAGTAGTAGAAACATGATGGAACTGGTCCATGAGAATCTTGTATTCCTTTGTACCACCTTTTAATAAAAGAAACGACTATGTTCAGCAAGTAAGTCATATATATTGAATGACACAAGATTAGAGTTGGGCGATATATCCAGTACTGACATTCAAAGTACCAATCAGGATCATATATATGATCATGGAATTCCATCAGAATAGGTTATCTTAA
>OU343220.1:141898650-141979127 GCA_910596185.1 Chrysanthemum makinoi
TCTAATCCTACCATACACCTTCTTAGGGTGTCATGGGTTCCTAGACATCATCAAGACTAATATATAACAAAGGATAAATTATAGGATGACTTATATATATTTAACACATAAAAACCTTAAAAACCTTTAAATTGGTATAAACATCATGAGCCTTGCATGTTTCTCAAATAAAATGATATGACCATAAAAATGAATATGAAATAAAAATATGATTATGAATGCTTACTAGTGATATGATGAGGTTTATGAACAAAGGATTATCCTAAATACCCTAGGTTTTTATTTCAAAACCTTGATTAAGAGTAATACTAGATTGTGATGAACTTGACTAGCAAAATTTTGTGATCCTTCTTCTTGAATCTCTAGGGTGGTGGTTGGTGTTGAGAGAGAGGAAGGAGAAGACTTTTGTGTTTTCTAGTGTGAAATATATGTAGCTAGTCACTCATTTACATAATCAAAATAAGGTATGAATATATACATATATATGTTTATAATAATTGGCTAGTACAAAGCAATAAATGAGCAAATGGGAAAATTTTGTCAAAGTTGAAATGGAAATGGGTTTGGTTCGGCCGATTTTGAGGGAGGAAAAGATGCCATGCTTCATTTATGAGGTTTGTCCCAAATATCTCATTTTAATGTATTTTAGATGTATTTAGGTATTAACTTATCTAGAATAAATTATAGTGGAACAAAATAAAGTGTAATAAAGTCATAAAATTTTTATAAAAATACATTTCTTGCAAAATTTGAGTGAAATAATAATTATCGTGTAATATTTAAGAAAACCGTCGTAATTATGTAAATATAATAATTTATATACGAAATAAATTTAAAACAAGGGTAAACTAATAATAATATTTTTATCATCTTAATATGAGTATAAAATATATCGGAATAATTTTTGGAAGTATCGGGTCAAATGTTCAAAATAATTAATTACGCGACAGCGTTTATTTAATATGAAATTATGCGTTTACCGAAAATGAAAAATCATGCATTTACTAATATGATGAATATTGAGTTTAAGAAATGACCGGAAATTGAGAATTGTGACATTCTTCCCATGTCAGCGGAATCACGTCCTCGTGATTCGATTAACGATATTATGGTCCGAACCTCGAACAAGAGTTCTAAAGTTCATGCTCGCATCGACCTAAATGATCATATCAATGCCCATGCGCATGGTTCCCCATTCAACTAAGTACGTGCCCGTGATTAGATTTAATAGGGTAAACTTACCCAATATCGAACGTAGCCCTCAAAAGACCTTTAGATAGTGACTTGAGTAAACTTGTTTCTTAGCTCGACTTTCGCAACTCATCAAACAAGAACTGTCACTAGATCAAGCTAGGAAACAAGTCTTTTGAATGAAGTCTTTTGGAAGATTCGCTCGATTTTGGATTTGCTTACACAATTCAAATCAAATCAACAAAATATATATAACAACTAAGGTCGATATCAATAGGTCTCAAATTAATCAATGTCGTGAACGTGGTAAAGATTGGAAGGAAGTTATGCACTCAAAATTATGTCGTGATGAAATAAGGTAGTTGTTCGAAAGAATGTACCCTTAAGCGTGCTAAGGGCTTCCTCGGTACCCAGATAGAATGCTCGACCACGCGGGGGAACTTCAATGTTCGATCTTGTGGGCCTCTATTGCCAATGCCGGTTTGGACAATTACCTCCTTGATTGGAGTTCTTTTCAGCTTTGGACGTATTGCGAAGGTGATCTAGACTTCCACACTGTAACACTGCCTCTCGTCCTTGATTCCCGCGCCCCGCTTGAGCAATGCCAAAGTCCCGCTCTGTCCACATTTGTCGCACCTCGCGTCTCGAGTGGTGATAGTTACATCGAGCACAAAGGATGTGGACTGCGTATCTTTGGCGCTCCTGGTAGTCGCCCATAGTTCTTGGTTATTCGTTGCCTCTGTGTCTTGCCGACCTCGGTCTCGCTTCCCCGGTGATCCTCCTGCCGCCAGCCCCATTGTCGTTTGCTTTGTTAGTTCTCTCCGCACCATCACATCATTTGTCAAGCGACACGCCATACCCACGCCGCGCTTGCAGAGTGGTTGGGTTTGATGAGGTGACGTCCCTCCTATTTCCTGTATCAATCCCCATATATATCGGTCGATCAACTTCTCCACAGTGGAAACCATGTGAGGAACCATCCTAGTTAACTCATGGAAACGGATCGTATACTTGTCGACTTCTACTCCAACCATCAAGTGATTCCAAAATTCGCCTCCAACTTCAGACTTCATCTTTCTGCAGTACTCATCAGTTAGTAGTTTCTAAAAGCTTCCCATGATAACGCATTTGCGCCTCTAGTCCTGTAGTTGGTTGTTCCACCGGTCAATGCTCGACCCAGTAGACCGTAGAGAACTCAACCTTGTTTTTCCTTCAGACATTTCGTGATACTAAGTTTTCACTCAACATTCTCGAACCGGTTAGCATTCAATGGCACCCTCAGTATCATGAAATTCCATTGGCTTGCATGTCATGAAAGTTTTGTAGCTGCATCCATGACCAGCGTTTGAAGTACCTTCTCCGGCTGGTTCGTCTAAGCATCGAGATGTGTTATAATTTGGGTGAGTAGATCCGCTATTCCAGCAGTCGTTGTTGTTTGATTGTCATTGTTGTTTTGGGCCGTTGTTGTTACCCCCTCGAGCGTGTGTTTCTTGGTGCCATGATCCACAAAGTGGACCAAAAACATCGGGTTGAGTAAACCATTTCGAACGGTCGATGAGGTGCGAACGGTGGTAATGTGTTATAGTGATCAAATATGACAGATCGTGGACATGCTATGTCTAACAAGTCGAAAGATGGGAAAAGAGAAGATATGAACAAGGTACGGTAATGTAGACGTGAACGTAAAACATGCTATGCATACCCACCCGACCAATGCAACTTCAGGTGACCGGACTCAAAAGACTCGACTAAACATGATTTAAATTTACCCTTCTTATCATTTAGATGGTTCTTCATAAATTAGACATAGTTGATCAAGCTATGTATAATTTATGATTAACGATGCAACGATAGGACTAGATGACTCGGATGATGTTCAATGTTTATTAATTTTTCCGGTTATACCGTGATTTTTATTTTTGAAAATCGGCATTCTCTATAACCTTTGGCTCGGTACCACCAATCATTACACCGCCGAGGCTGAAACACAGGTGTAACGGAAGGGAACATAAGCACAAGATAATAGAACATACCAACGTAAATATTTAAAAGAAAGAGTACACCATTACAATACAGTTTAGCCGCATCGGCAAATATATTAAAAAGTTTAGATTCCAAAATATTTCGTTCTATTACATAACGATTTGTAGTGACAAGTGAAAACTTCATTATGCAAGACCTGGTAGAAAAAGCTTACTAACGATCACCGGAAATGCATGAGAGAAAACGGGTCAACTATGAAAATAGTTGGTGAGTAAACATGTTTAGTAAAATAAGAAAACTCTCATTGAAAGAGTCCAAGGTTTCGATTATCGGAAATAGTCCACAAAGCAAAGGAATTGTATATCCACTCAGTCCAAGTTCCCCCATACAAAACTTGCAACCCTTACACGTACAACCCATTGCAAAAAATATAGCGTCAAGTAGTCAAGTATAAGTGGTCATAATAGTTCACAATATAGTACCACGAATATAATAATCTCGAGGATGCTCCCGATGAAACCAAATTATGTTGGGTGCCACTACCCAAAGTTATGTTGGGTGCCTCTTCCCAAAGATATATTGGGTGCCTCTTCCCAAAGATATACGGGTGACTCTTCCCAAAGATATACCGGTGCCTCTTCCCAAAGATATACTACCAACAGGGAGACTTTATAGTGATGCTTCGAACATGGGGAGACTTTATAGTGATGTCTCAACATGGGAGACTTTAGGTCAAGGTCATAACATGCGGTTCATAGAAGTCCAAACAAGTCATAACTTTGTATTTAAGTTCAAGGATTTGTTTCAAGTTCAAATGTTCAAGTCAAAGAGTTCACAAAAGTAAGAATCAATTCAATTCAAGTATGGTTCATGCATCAGCCCCAAAATATAGAGTAAAACGGTAAAAAGGGGGTGTGATTACTCACTTGATGAATAGATGCGATGACAAAAGTGGTTACAACAAATGTAGCGTGAATCTTGAAACTGACCTATTATGAATGATATGATATGCAATAAGTCATGATGTAATGTTATGCACGCAATTTGGATGATATTTATACCACTTATGTATTTTTGAAAACAATACTTCTCGTCAAAAATATAATCTTTTAACGTCTTGACCATTTTTAAATTACTTCACATGGGTTTACTTTGAAATGATATCTAACGATAATCATTTAGTGATTTATTAAGAGAATATAACTTTTCGTGAAAATAATGCCGTTGAAATTTCCATGAAAGTGACTAAAACGGCCTCTAAAAGCTAGTCGTAAAATGGTGCACGTCGGCGTAGGAAACGAACTCAACGGTTTTGGGAAGCTCGTATGATAATATCAAAGTTTTAGCATTTAAGTTTCGGTCCTAGGGTCTCGTACATAAAGAAAATTAGAGGTTAAGTATGGTACTTTTAGTCCAAAATATAGTTTAAGGATGGGTTTTCGGCAAAGTTTGAGCGACTATATTTTATTCATTACAACCTCGCTTGACTAACGGTTGGATATTTTGAAAAATATGGTTGGCGAACTTGATTTTACTAGAAGACATCTTTTTATAAAGAGTACCCTATCAATGTTAAAAACGACCCTCAACATGGCCCCTAGTTGCCGTAGTATATGTTTAATAGAAAATATATAAATGTTGCTAATAGAATAAAAGTTACGCAACTTTGTTTATCGTGTAATTTACTCGTTACAAGTCCGCTTTCTCGTTTTCTATACCCTTAGCTTCGCGTCAAAGTATACTAAAATATTTTCGATAAGTCGACACATTTCATAAAGCTTAAGACTTATTTTTGACTATCGTAAGAGTGACATTTTCATGCTGAAATCCAGAAATTATTAGTTTTCGACGCCTAACTTGAAAAATTCATAACTTCTTCGTTATAACTCCGCTTTTATCCGCTCTCCTCAAGCGTTTCTCGTTCGTTTTAAAGTATATTTTCTAAATATCTAGGCCAAATATTTTTACCTACTTTCGGATTTTCCAGAATTTCAAAATAAGGACAGACCCTTTTCAAAACGGTTCGAAATGAGTTTTCTACCAAACCTATTCCAACCAATTCAAAACAACTACGAAGCTATTCTAATCCTACCATACACCTTCTTAGGGTGTCATGGGTTCCTAGAAATCACCAAAACTAATATATAGCAAGGAGTAATTATAGGATGAATTATATATATTTAACACATAAAACCTTAAAACCTTTAAAATGGTATAAACATCATGAGCCTTGCATGTTTCTCAAATAAAATGATATGACCATAAAAATGAATATGAAATAAAAATATGATTATGAATGCTTACTAGTGATATGATGAGGTTTATGAACAAAGGATTATCCTAAATACCCTAGGTTTTTATTTCAAAACCTTGATTAAGAGTAATACTAGATTGTGATGAACTTGACTAGCAAAATTTTGTGATCCTTCTTCTTGAATCTCTAGGGTGGCCGGTTGGTGTTGAGAGAGAGGAAGGAGAAGACTTTTGTGTTTTCTAGTGTGAAATATATGTAGCTAGTCACTCATTTACATAATCAAAATAAGGTATGAATATATACATATATATGTTTATAATAATTGGCTAGTACAAAGCAATAAATGAGCAAATGGGAAAATTTTGTCAAAGTTGAAATGGAAATGGGTTTGGTTCGGCTGATTTTGAGGGAGGAAAAGATGCCATGCTTCATTTATGAGGTTTGTCCCAAATATCTCATTTTAATGTATTTTAGATGTATTTAGGTATTAACTTATCTAGAATAAATTATAGTGGAACAAAATAAAGTGTAATAAAGTCATAAAATTTTATAAAAATACATTTCTTGCAAAATTTGAGTGAAATAATAATTATCGTGTAATATTTAAGAAAACCGTCAGTAATTATGTAAATATAATATTTATATACTAAATAAATTTAAAACACCGGGTAAAATAATAATAATATTTTTATCATCTTAATATGAGTATAAAATATATCGGAATAATTTTTGGAAGTATCGGGTCAAATGTTCAAAATAATTAATTACGCGATAGCGTTTATTTAATATGAAATTATGCGTTTACCGTGAAATGAAAAATCATGCATGACTAATATGATGAATATTGAGTTTAAGAAATGACCGGAAATTGAGAATTGTGACATAAAATAATTACGGTGGGGGTATAATAGGTCAAAAGTATTACAATTCTTAGGAACTCTCCTAAATCGTTTCAAAGAATAAGGTTAAAACAGTGTTGGTGGTCAAACCTAATCTAATAGGACCCGTTTGACTTGAGTGAAATGAAGTGTGTACTGTATACAAATGGTGTAAATGAATGAAAAATTATACTTGAGTGCTGATTTTATTGCAGTTCATAGCCAAGGTAGGAGATTTAATGGAGGTATTGGAGTTCCATTAAGGAAAGGAAGGTCCCACTTGACAATCTCAAATGTTGCGACTATAATCACCTCACCAAGAACATGTACAATTGCTTGTGCATCCATTTTATCCCAAAAATCATTATACGTAAGGACCATTCTATGCTACTGGAATTGGTAGGCTTTCATCCGATGTAATATCATAATTTTTAATTGTTAAAAACCTTGAATTAGTATGAAGGTAATCGTTCAAGCATTTTAAGATTTCAATACTCGAGCCGACAATGCTGCAGTTTAAATGCATGTTAAAATGCCCAAATATTTTTTAAGTAACATTGTTAAACTTTGTAAAAAATAAAACTAGACAACCCAATTCAACATAAGTTTGCTCCACTTAAAAGATATGACTAGAGGCGGCAATTTAGACCATTTACTTATTAGTTGGTCAACTCAGGTTGTGATCTATCTCAAATGGCTCAAATAAATTTTATCTCTTTACAAAGAAACCCGCCAAATTTAGACCATTTACTTATGAGTTTAGTTAACTGTGTCGTAACTACCACATCCACTATTTATAAAAAAAACAAAATTGGAATAAGTGTCGGTTAATCAACCCAACCCGGTCTGTTTCCACCTATACTAAAAGTAAGACTAATTTCAACATGTAATTTGTTTTGACATGTTACTCAACCCACCCTCAATCTACTATCTTAAATTAAATCATAGTAAAATATTGACAATTTTATTGTTAATGATTTCTAGGCCCAAAAGTTGTCGTAGGAAAACAGAGAAAAGTTTATTCATTTGCTGCAATAGTCAAGCAAGATGAGATGAAGCTATGGCCTTCTACCAAATGTCACTAACCCAAAAGTTGGTGGGGTTATGATCATGGGGGCAGAGGTACTGGTAAATCCACCACCGTTTAATCACCGGTAGATTTTCTTATATTTTCATGATATATCCTACTGTACATATTGCTTGCAAACCTAATGATAACAGACAATATAGGATGTGTTGCATTTTTATAGCTGAACATTACATTATTTCATGTTGATAGAGAAAAAATGCTTTCATGTGTAAAAAAATTGTTTCTCTAGATTACCTTTGAGTTGAGTTTATACAGATACCTGTATACATTGTCCTATTGATTGCTTGTGGATGCAATTATGTATGGATGCTACATTTAAGTTTTAAATGTGCCGGTTTTAATAGATAAAATCCATTCGAATATATATATATATGTGTGTGTGTGTGTGTATATATATATATATATATATATATATATATATATATATATATCCGATTTATTGGTATTTGAAATTTTTATCTTTTGTGAAAGCCAATATAGTTCTTAGTTTTAGCAAGCTTTTAGATGGATGCAATTATGTAGATATAATGTCTATGTATAATTATTGACGGAACTATACCATTTTGGTCGGTTTGGCAGTTCTGAAAAAGAATAGTAACTTGGTTGATTTGGTGTTGTAAATTTATTAACCTCGCTTACTCATGCGACCTATATTATGTGATCTAAACTGATAACACCTAATTGTAGTCATGCCTTCTATTATACATCTTGCATAATGAAGCACTACATTAAGCCCAAAATAGTGGCAATGGGGGATATTCTTGTCTTATAACTAGGCAGGATGATATTGACGCTCCGGTCTAATTGATCACAGATGAAGCCCAAAATAGTGGCAAGTCTTCTTTAGGTATGTCAGAGCCTCATTAGTAGTTGATTTTGATGCCTTTTGTTTTCCGAGGCAAAACTGGTATCTGCTAAATGTGTGAATGTATTACTACTTGATTTTGTCGTTTTTAGTACATAAATTTTACCGGAAGTATGGAACTCCCGGGTCGTTCTCCCAACGAGGGTGTAATGGAAAATCGATTCGTTGTTTAAAGGTCGAGTGATTTGAATAGGATAAAAATATTTTGGGTTTTGGAACTTAATAAGAAAGAAACAATTAAGCATGTAAAACAAGAAAACTAAACACAAATAAGCAATTATGCAAATTAAATTAAAAACATATAAGTTTATGGGTTTTTGACTAATTAAAATGATAATGGTTAAAGTAAAGACAATAATAAAACTAGTAGCAAGTAAATAAACTAAAGTTAACGATAAATGATAACAACTAGAATAACGAACTAAATTATGCTAAGTTTAATAAGAAATATATGATTAAAAGATATACTTGTTAAGCAAATTATCAAGATCCTTAAGTGTGGTTTATTATTTCAATTAAGTCCTTAATTGATGAATTAATATCTTTTACAAATAATTATTTTGTCATAATAATATTTCATAAAGAGATATCAATATCTAGATTAAAACCAAATTATTTTCACGGCTTTTGCCCGCTTAAACAACCAAAATTTCAATCTAAGTAACTTAAAATTACTAACCAATATATTTTCTAACTTTTAAACCAAGCACTTAATTCACTAAATAATCTACTCAACAAGTATATTAAAAGCCTACTCACTAAGCATAGCAAACCAACACATAGCAATTAATTCAATAAAAATAAACATAACTATTATACTAAAATTAATAACTACTAAAGATTTAAAAAGTAAAGAAAATAGAACCCGGATGATGAAACGAGAGGAATAAAACCACTGGACAAGCCAAACAATTAACAACAAAAGTTTACAACTATATTAATCTTATCCACTAATTAGTAAGTAAAGTTTAAAACTTTATTCACTAACAAGCTTAAAAATTACTAAAGTTTCAAACTTTATGTATAAAAAATGCTTAAAGACCCTTAAGCCCTCCTTCTTAGGTAGATTGTGATAAGAAATTAAAGAAAAACAAGAACTTTATTAGAGGTTAGCAATAATAAGCAATAATAAGTAATAAAAAGCACTACTACTAAATGTAAATAAGCTAAAAGTGATCTAAAAATTAAAAAGATTTAAACCTTATAACTAAAAACTATTAGATCTAAGTCCACCCGAAGCTAAGTTGTTCCATCCGAAGATTAAACGTGAATCGGATATATTTAAGGACTTGATCTAATGAACAAGCTATTAAATAGCTTATTGTTCAATAAAAACTCAAAAAGTTGCAACCTTTTTATGAAAAACTTGATAAAACTAATAGATCTAATTAATAAGCTACATAAAAAAGCTAAAAATAAAGAGAAGTGCTCTCAAACTTAAGAGATGTCAAGGCTTATTTGTACAATAAGCCGAGCTTAATAAGCTCATGCATCTCATTGTTTGAATCCAGCTGAGGATGAAGAAAGATGTGATAATAAGACATAATAGCTAAAACTTATAAAATGTAAACTTTTATAAAATGTGAAATAAAACTATTTATGAAAAGTATTAAAGAAAGTTTTATAGAAGAAAAACAAATAAAAGAGCTTAATGGATAAACTTATAGAAAAAAAGCTAACCCAAAAAGCAAAACCTAAATAAGTTATAATAAGCTAATAAGCTAATATAACTTAATAGTAAGAAAAGTTAAAAGAAAATAAAGAAAGAGATGATTAGAAGAAATAAAGACTTAAGAAACCATAAACATAACTTTCATTAATAAGCCAAGAGGTTTGATACAAATAAGCACTTGAAAATAAGGTAAAAGGAAAGACTAAATAATACAAAGCTTAAAAGCTAAAATATAAATTCTACTAAATAAAAAGAGTGTGTGAAAAATAAGAATGCAAGTAAAAAAAATTGTGACTCATCCTTCGTTTGGATATGTGATGCATTGTATTTATAGCGATCTTCAATTCTCGATCCTTCCAATGATTCATAGTATTCTTGTATGCTAGTGCCACGTGTTGCCTCTTTGTTGGAGTGTAAAATAAATGGTGGGCGAGTGGCATAGATGGCTGGCAGAAAAAATGACTTCACGCGCCAACTTGTACCCAAAGAAATGAAAGATCACGTGCATGCACCTGCTGTCTTTAATTTGAAAGTTTTATTAAACTCAAATTTGATACAAATGACCACGTGACAGTTGCAATTTTATCAAATGCAAATTTCATTCAATGTTGACAATTAATTTTGGGCTGATCTTCAATCTTGACTGATCTGGGCTTAATGGAGCATGGATTCGGATGGGCTTCATACAGCAAATGGGCTTGGGCTAAATTTTCGTAGTAGACTCAAAAAATATAACCAACATTATGTCATTAGTTTATAAACCTTTGACTTTGTTGACAAAGATGTAATTTTAACCAAGAGTCTTTTGTGTTTAATGTTGCATTTAACACAGATTACGATTTTCTTTCCTTTTCTTTCTTCTTCTATTCTTTTTCTTTTCTTAATTAAATTCGTTTGGTTTAAATAATTTATTTGTCCAGATCCAGAGCCTTTTCAGGTTTTCGCTTTTTGTCCACTGCTTTTTTTGTCCATTTTACAATATCCGGCATTCGCGACATACATAAACACAAAAACACAAATATTTATGGCTTTAGGGGTTAGTTTTTGTTCTTTTTGGTCCGTTTTGATAAGAAAAGGTATATGTTTTTACATATACCAAAATACCCCAGACGAGAAGATTGTCGTGTCCTCACGCAATGTAATCAACTCACGCTTCTAAAACAAAGATTTCAATCTCTTTCTACTAAACCTATGAAAAGTAGCAAAGATTCCTCAAAAGAGATTAAGAAACCCTTATTTCTAAAAACGCCTCAGCACCTTTTAATTCACATGTATAGATATTATGATTAAGCACATTCCAATTATGAGTGACGGTTTGTTGAACTTTCATGTCGATCAATAACTCCAACATTTTTTCAAACGACACGCTAGGATCACGAGTAAGAAACACAACACAACAGCTGAAGGACCATACCGATAGAATACATCGCCCCCGATTTTCACAAGTCCCCAAACTAAATGTAAAATCGAAATCATTGTTAAATATGACTTTAGATGCTAACACTACCCATGGAAGTTACTTGTGTAATTACCTTTTGTTCCCATTTTCCTATTTTCCTCTAGATATTTTATTTTTGGCGAAAATGAATTTCTTCAAGTTCTCGCTTCGATAGGTTTTATTCCCGATAAAGATAGAAGCTAAGTCGATAATTAGTTATTCATCTTCCCTCGAAAACCGCTGCACACAAGAATGAGGTCCACATCAAGGTCCTAATTTCACACGCATTTAATATCCTTTTTATGGCTTAATCGGAGACAACTCATCTACGAGTCCGTAGACGTAGCTTTATTTAGACATCTCCTGATCCAAAGTTTGCTTAACACTATTTCAAAGACATTTGCATTTTTGCAATATAGGCCCTTGGTCTTTTAAACTACTAACTCAACGGGATTACCGCTTTATCAAAAGTCTTATTATGACTTTAGATTTTCCTCAACCTTTTAGAAGTCTATGACAACGGGTACCGCCGCATATAAAACTTTTAGGTTTTGGATTTTTCAACTTTGATACATTTTAATTCATGTTAATTTTTGTGTAAACTCCAAATCCTACGCTTTATAACAATAGAAACAATAGCAAAGAACTATCGAATCGCTTGTCTATTACACGCTAAACACCGAAGTACATCTTGATGCACCAACTCTCATGGGCAAAGATTCTCTAAAGAAGAATAAAGAACTAATTATCGCCAAAAACTCAACATCTCTAATTATTATTTAACGATATGGGGCAGACAATTTTGGGAACAAAAAGCCATAAGTACCCTCGATGGGCTCTAAAGAGAACCAACTACTCCACGCTTAGCATCTAAACTCATAAGTAACTCTATCATTCCTCGATCTCCAAGAAATTTAAAAATCCCAAATAATGAGATCCGCGGATGCTTAGCCGATACTTAAATTATCTATGGTTAAGGGGAACAAGTAGTATTCAACACTCTCAAGTCAATTCTATTCCTACCCTCACCAGCAGAAAGTCAACAAGGTGTCAAAACATATATTAATTTAGCAAATGCTTCGTCTAATGAAATTAAGTTATGCATATTTAAAGTCACTCAGTGGAAAATTGCAAAATTGGCCTTGTGAGCTCAGAATTGCGATTTTATAGCTTCTTATCTAAGAGACTAGCAAAACTTTTCAATCAAAAGACTTAACAAAAGCTTACAAAAATTTTAAATTTTGCTCATTTTTGCACAATTTTTCATTTTCTAAGGAAAACGGGTTGCAGAGTACACGCAAAAAACAAGCAAGTGCGGTCAAATCAAATCGAAGATTACCCACCCCAGACTAAAATCAAACATTGTCCTCAATGTTTAAGGTAGGTTCTCAACGTAAATCTAAAACCATTGGTTAGTTATGCTAATAGATAAACGATAATCGATAAAGATTTGATATCGGATTTCATAAGAGCGTCGATCATGAAACTCGAAAGAAAAGACAAAACTGAGCACGAGAGTCTTCATGTCGGAAAATTCCTGGACAAAACATCACAACACGTAAACACGAAATGGAAGAGGCGAACCTCCTCACGCCACTTATTAGAAAACATAAATAAGATAAAAGGATAAGCATGGGGTGCCTCCCACGCGCTACTATTTTTCTTCACCGAAGTCGCTAGCTGACTCGTCCCCAATTCATTTGTCCTTGGGGAAACAAGTGGAATGGATACCCGATCAAAGATGGTATCTCACCGAGGAAAGAGAATGGGTGTGGTCAGGAAAGAAAATGTCGGGCTCAAAGACATAAAGGATAACTCCTCCCAAACTCACATATAAGGTATCATCATGAAAGAATGATCCATCATCCGCGGTTTTGGTGGACGAAGGGATCGGATCACAAAGAGAAAACTCCAAAGAAGATGGGAGCTCATGGTAATGGATAAGAGGTGTAGGCTCAACAATGAAGGCATCCATCGGAGGATCCTTATCTCGAATGACGGTTATAACATGAAAGTCATCAATGAATATCCCTGGTTCAAAAATTTTTCTTCACATGAGGGCTCAACGGGATAAGTGATGGTTTCACTCATCGAGGAAGGAGAATCATCAGCAAGTAACAACGATTCCCCATCATTCATGGCATCCTCAATACCCGGTGGTATCAAGTCATCAATAGCATCCTCAATGATCGGGTCACTCATCGGAGTATCGGAAATTTTGTTCAAAACCTTGCTCATATCATCAACATCAAAGTAGAATCGCTCAAGAATCGGAGGATAAACATCTATAGTAAGGATTGCCACTAATCTCTTCAACAAATTGAAAAGTTTCAAGCTCGGGAGAGAAATCACTATCTTTAACTAGAGATAGGGCTAACTTGAATTGTCGTTTTGGGCTTCAATCTTAGAAATGAGAAGATGGACATTTAACAATTTTTCACGTAATGCTTCATCCTCGATCTCTCATCGCTCAACTTCCTGGGCCAAAATCGTTTTCTTCTTCTATATTGACGGGCTCAGAAGGTAAATCGTCGACGAAATCGATGTCTCCATAAGAATCATCATCGAAATCGGAGAACATCTCATCGTGATCATTCGAAATATCAAGAGAAGGCTCATCACAAATATCATCAACAACCCCAGCATTCGATGGGATAAAGATCTCAAAGACTCAGACACTTCCATTTCCGGAATAGTACTAAGATGCTCATCCCCCATTACGAGAATAAACGGGTTCAACAATGTCCCAGAAATATGATCATCGACCTCTTTCCAAAACAACGCCACTCTCAACCTAAGGGGAAGGGTCGGAAATTAAAGGCTCGAAACGGAGGGATTGCCACTCGGAGGAGTATAATCGTCATCGAATCGTAATCGTAATAATAGGTAGACGATGTTGGATCACTTTCACGCTTCTTCTAATAAGATCACGATAGGTTCGATGAGGATCTTCTTTTCCGTAGGTAAATTTATCAAGAAGATTCTTAAGATCACTCATCATTTCCAGAAATTTTTGATTAAAATCTTCAGAACATGGTGAAGGTTGTGGTTGAATTTTTTGGTATTGTGGAGGTGGGTTATAAGGATAATCGTAATTGTTACAAGGAACTTGCTCGTAAACAATCGGATTCTCATCTGACAATCGAATTAACATGCGACCTCCATAATACTCACAACAATATGATTGTTGTGACGAATAAGGTTCATAACCAAAGGTTGAGTTGTTAAATTGAGCTTGACATTGAAAACCTTGGTGAGGACCACCACAGTACTCACAAGAGTATGATTCCTACTCATGGTACGAGGTTGGTTAGGAAAATCGGTTGTCTCATAGTTAGGATTGTGGTGAAACTCGTTCCGCATTTTCCATTGCTACAAGCGAACAATTCCAACCATATTCGTGTCCTTCGCACCATATGCACAAAAGCCGATAAATCAAGAATTATCCGGATAAGAATTAGCTATTTCCACCATTTCCGCCATAGGCTCGGTTCTTGAACGGGAGTCATCTCGCTCAAACATATTCCATTTCACCGGAAGGAGTAGGAATCGAAGGTTCTTCAATCAAATTTTTCCACCATGCTATTATGTCGCCATCAGGTATGAAGAGTACCCTTTGTTCTAGGACGTGCATAAAGACGGACGAGATCTGGATTTGGATTGATAAAATTCTGGCATACATTACAAAATCCATTTCGACAATTATTACCTTTTGATGCACCAAAATACATCTCAAACATCGATATTGATTCTCTTCCATCGAATTTTTACAATGAAAGCAATGTCGTGACGGTTTTGTTTCATGAACGATGGGGTCATGAGGACCTCCACATCGAGCACATTTAAGAGATGCCATAAGAATTATACTTTTAGAAGAAGAAGAAATAGAATTATCGGATTAGAAGAGAAAGAAGATAGAATTAAACGGTTCAAGAGGGTATAGAGATAAAGAACTGACGGTTTAGAGGATAAAGACGATTATTTTTGGGTTTTTATAAAATCAAACATAAAAGGAAAACAAATTTTGAAAAGGAAAATATTTTTGGGTTTTTTTTTAAAAACTTTAGGAAAAGTGTTTATGATTATTTTATTTTTGTATTTTTATAATTTTATGAAAAGTATTTACAAAAGCGAGGGAACTCCACGGAGGAGGGTCTTCAAACTCCGAAACGAAAAATCGCTAACACACCTCCCCGGCAGCGGCGCCATTAATGATTTCCCCGTCCTGCACGGGTGACCCGGGTTCGATCCCCGACAGCGGCGCCATTTTTGATTTCGTGAATAAACCGTCAAGTTATCTCACACAAGCTAGCCACTTGTGAATGACTAACCGTAAGAAACTTAAAACGCGGTTAACACGATTTAAAACCAATAATAGATGAGATGTGTAGTATGTGGGTAACTCAAACGTGTTAGGTTTGAGCACCGAGATCGTTCCGAACGAGGGTTGAATGGAGTTTCCAACTCACGTCGCGATTATCGGGATTTGAATAAGAGAAGGGGATAATTTGAAGTTTTCTAAACTATGGGATAAGGAAAGCTAAACACAAATAAGCAATTATGCAAATTAAATTAAAAACATATAAGTTTATGGGTTTTTGACTAATTAAAATGATAATGGTTAAAGTAAAGACAATAATAAAACTAGTAGCAAGTAAATAAACTAAAGTTAACGATAAATGATAACAACTAGAATAACGAACTAAATTATGCTAAGCAAGCGAATAAGAAATATATGATGAAAGATATACTTGTTAAGCAAATTATCAAGATCCTTAAGTGTGGTTTATTATTTCAATTAAGTCCTTTATTGATGAATTAATATCTTTTACAAATAATTATTTTGTCATAATAATATTTCATAAAGAGATATCAATATCTAGATTAAAACCAAATTATTTTCACGGCTTTTGCCCGCTTAAACAACCAAAATTTCAATCTAAGTAACTTAAAATTACTAACCAATATATTTTCTAACTTTTAAAACCGCACTTAATTCACGAAATAATCTACTCAACAAGTATATAAAAAGCCTACTCACTAAGCATAGCAAACCAACACATAGCAATTAATTCAATAAAAATAAACATAACTATTATACTAAAATTAATAACTACTAAAGATTTAAAAAGTAAAGAAAATAGAACCCGGATGATGAAACGAGAGGAATAAAACCACCCGATCAAATAAGCACAAATTAACACAAAAGTTTACAACTTTATTAATCTTATCCACTAATTAGTAAGTAAAGTTTAAAACTTTATTCACCAACAAGCTTAAAAATTACTAAAGTTTCAAACTTTATGTATTAAAAATGCTTAAAGACCCTTAAGCCCGGCCTCCCCAATTAGCTTGATAGATGTGATAAGAAATCAAAGAAAAACAAGAACTTTATTAGAGGTTAGCAATAATAAGCAATAATAAGTAATAACAAGCACTACTACTAAATGTAAATAAGCTAAAAGTGATCTAAAAATTAAAAAGATTTAAACCTTATAACTAAAAACTATTAGATCTAAGTCCACCGAAGTTTGTTGTTCCATCCGAAGATTAAACGTGAATCGGATATATTTAAGGACTTGATCTAATGAACAAGCTATTAAATAGCTTATTGTTCAATAAAAACTCAAAAAGTTGCAACCTTTTTATGAAAAACTTGATAAAACTAATAGATCTAATTAATAAGCTTACATAAAAAGCTAAAAATAAAGAGAAGTGCTTCTCAAACTTAGAGATGTCAAGGCTTATTTGTACAATAAGCCGAGCTTAATAAGCCTTCATGATCTCTTTGTTGTTTGAATCGACTAGTAGAGGATGAAGAAAATATGTGATAATAAGACATAATAAGCTAAAACTTATAAAAATGTAAACTTTTTATAAAATAAGTGAAATAAAAACTATTTATGAAAAATATTAAAGAAAGTTTTATAGAAGTAAAACAAATAAAAGAGCTTAATGGATAAACTTATAGAAAAAGCTAACCCAAAAAGCAAAACCTAAATAAGTTATAATAAGCTAATAAGCTAATATAACTTAATAGGTAAGTTAGAAAAGTTAAAATAAAGAAAGAGATGAGAAGAAGAAATAAAGACTTAAGAAACCATAAACATAACTTTCATTAATGCCAAGATGGTTTGATACAAATAAGCACTTGAAAATAAGGTAAAAGGAAAGACTAAATAATACAAAGCTTAAAAGCTAAAATATAAATTCTACTAAATAAAAAGAGTGTGTGAAAAATAAGAATGCAAGTAAAAAAAATTGTGACTCATCCTTCGTTTGGATATGTGATGCATTGTATTTATAGCCATCTTCAATTCTCGATCCTTCCAATGATTCATAGTATTCTTGTATGCTAGTGCCACGTGTTGCCTCTTTGTTGGAGGTAAAAAATAAATGGTGGGCGAGTGGCATAGATGGCTGGCAGAAAAAATGACTTCACGCGCCAACTTGTACCCAAAGAAATGAAAGATCACGTGCATGCACCTGCTGTCTTTAATTTGAAAGTTTTATTAAACTCAAATTTGATACAAATGACCACGTGACAGTTGCAATTTTATCAAATGCAAATTTCATTCAATGTTGACAATTAATTTTGGGCTGATCTTCAATCTTGGACTAGATCTGGGCTTAATGGAGCATGGATTCGGATGGGCTTCATACAGCAGCTGGGCTTGGGCTAAATTTTCGTGTAGTAGACTCAAAAAAATATAACCAACATTATGTCATTAGTGGGAATAGAACCCTTGACCTCTTGCTTGACAAAGATGTCCCCACCCACTAGACCAGCTTTTTGTGTTTAATGTTGCATTTAATTTCCATTTAAGATCCTTTTTTCTGCTAATTCTTTTTTCCTTCCTTTTCTTTCTTCTATTTTTTTCTTTCTTCTCTTTCTTTTTCTTCTTAATTAATTAATTCTTCGTTTGGTCTTTAAATTTTTCTTCTCTTGTCTCGATGCTTCAAATAAAATTATCATTGGTCCCAGAACTTCGTCTCCTTCCCTTCTCGCGTGCTTTTTGTCCACTTGTTTTCTTTTTGTCCATTTTACAATATCCGTTACCTGCACATACATAAACACAAAAACACAAATATTTATGGCTTTAGGGGTTAGTTTTTGTTCTTTTTGGTCCGGTTTTGATAAAGAAAAAGGTATATGTTTTCACATATACCACTACTAAATCATGATTATGTACATTTATGTGTTAACAAATAACACCTTTAGTTTTACACGATCATGATGGTGTTGTGCTTTCTCTGGTAATGGAAATTAAAATATTTAGAAGACGCCTTTGATTACTTATTGTGACACTATTTTAGGTTAAAAATCTCATGAGTGGTTATTTTGCCTTTGTATTCAGGACTCACTCGTGCAGATCAGGTTACTTATCTCTGAATTCTTTTACCTTTTTCACAGCTTGTATCATTATATTATTATAAATAAGAAGTTATTGATTTGTAAACACATGTTGACTATACATGATCTCTTGTGGGATATTTTTAGGACCTGTTATTTTCTCCTTCTCCTAGAGGGAAAAGGAAGTTTGTTATCTCAACAAATATTGCGGAGACATCCTTGACACTAGAGGTACTTTTGAGTAATATTCTTGATTGTTAATGGTCTATTGTTTGCTACGATTTTTATTTGCTTTGCTTATTATTATGGGTAGAAGGTAACTGGTTCTGTTTGTGGTGGCACTTGTTCCTAATTTGGTAGGATTTAACATAAAATTAATATCTCTAATTCTTGTAGGCTGTAGTGTTTAAGATATTTATGCACGAGGGATGTTCTTGGTTGTGCGTGGAATCACTAATACTGTATCGTTTCTAGGAGTTTGGTGCAGGGGCTAAGTTCTCATAATATCAATTGAAACATGTATGTATTTGACAGTGTTATGAACGTAAATGCCTGCCACTTGAGCTACACGATGAACTTCTACAAGCATATGCAAGTAATGCTCTCTTCTCCACTCCTCGCTAATTCTTATTCTATCATTTTTAAAATTCAGTCCTGAATGGACCATAGACTCATATTGTTTCACTTCTATATTTCACTCCTATGCAATTCTTATTGTTTCACTTTTATAATTCACTCCTATGCAATTCTTATTATTTCACATTTATAATGATCTGACTCAAGTGAAACAATATATTCACACATATTGCTTAGCTGAACTTGCAGGTGTTCATGATTAATGTTGGATACATGCAACAATGCCTTGTAAAACTCAAGAAGAAAGACAAGTTAGAGATAGGAAAGCTTTTCTACTTCAGTGCCTCTTTGTCGACGTATCAGTTTTAAAAGCTGAAGATGCCATTAAGAATTCCCTTACTTAGATTTACAAGCGCATAACTTAATTTGTATATTTCATTATATTTTACATTGGTCATAGAAATTAAGCTAAACATTTTTCCTTAGTTATATATGTATTGTTTTTTTTTTCTTTTTTCATACTTTGTTCTTTTTTGTATAAATTACATGAACACTTTTCTTCTTTTTTTCCATTTTTGTGTTTAAAATATTTTATGTTATTCCTTATTTATGTACGTAAGCTTTATAATTCGTTAAGTAATATTATGAAGCTAACCCGCCCGCCCATTGGGCGGGTTATGAAGCTAGTATATATATATAGAGATTGGATCATTTAAAAAGTTGATTTCAAGAGAAAAGTGAGAGAAGTGATCTCAACCGTTAGATCACCCCCTCTTCCCCTCCCTTTTTTCACACCAAACTACAGGGACCTTATTGTATTTTCACTCATTCTTTAAGGTAGGGTTTTGTAAATCCACACCTTTCATATATAATGCCTAATTTTTTTCATTTCTTCTTTTTGTTCTTTCTCTAATTCCACGACCTGGCCTTTTTTCCTATGAGTTCCAAATTCATGAAGATTCACGAAATCACGACCCCGAAGATTCATGAAATCATCTCATTACGAAATCATATCGTGTTATCAGATTCAATCAGGTATGCAACTGATTTTGTTTAATCAGATTCAATATCATATTGTACTTTCAGATTCAATATAATTTTGTCATAATTTGTATCGATTATTGTTTGTTATGAGTGTTTGTTATCAGTTATGGTTTTGTTTTACAAGTTATGGTTTTGTTTTACGAGTTTTGATTTGGTAATCATAATGTTTGTTCATAGATGTACCGATTTAAGAGTTTGTGACATGATGCACTATATAGATGAGTTATTTGAAGAAAATTTGAGAAAAAAATGACTTGGAAACATGCTTGCAAAAACATGCACACAAGGTGTTTGATAAATCGCCTAAATAAAATTTCATAACTGTGATGCACTGATTTTACACTGTGTTTTGTGCTTCTGATTTTCAGGTGATTACTCTCGATAGGGGTCTACTTGTTGCTGGCTCAAAGTACCGTGGAGATTTCGAGGAGAGACTAAAGAATCTGATAGAAGAAATCAAGCAAAGTGATGAAATAATCCTCTTTATATCGATGTTGTTAACATCTTGAAGCCTGATCTTGCTAGAGGCAAATTACAAGCATGTGAAACTAAAATACAAATCTTGAATTAAAGAACTTGAGCCAACGATTAATGAGACCATACAAATCTTGAAGGGGCTCCAAGAATGATAGAGATTCACCACAAACTCCGTTACACTGATGAATCACTGGTAGTTGATGCCCAGTTGTCATATCAATACATTAGATATTAATATCAAATATGATCATTTGTGATTATGTTTACCAGTATGCATATGATCTTATGACTGTTTCTCTACATGCAGTTACCATTTTATACCTGATAAAGCAATTGATTTAATCAATGAAGTTGGTTCTCGTGTTAGACTTCGTCATGCTCAAGTATGTGTGTTCAATGTATCTTTAATTTGGTTGTAGTACTTTAATGAGCCATTAATCAATGATCGATGCCCTTCAGCTCCCAGAAGATGCCAGAGAGCTTGAGAAAGAACTTAGGAAAATAATTAAAGAGAAGAATGAAGTTGTTCGTGGCTAGGACATTGAAAAGGTACTTTGCTTTTTGCTACATATAGAAAAATGTATGGGTCAATTGGGTTGGATAGCAGGTCGAAAATGATTTGTGTCAAATGGGTCTTTTTTTTTATACACTTTGGGTTAGTTTTGTCTGAAACACATTCCGTACAAAATTTTTAAATATGTAATCAAGTCATCATTGGAGGTTTTATGCGATAACATAACACTTTGGGTATTTTTTACCTGTTCCCCCCTTCTTTCCCTCAATTAACATTGAAGCACCTTTTTTTATTAACATTGATGCAATTTTTTCTTAAACAATAATTTTGTTTCTAAGTACTGATGCGGATATTTAATCCTTCTCATTTTTAACAATCATTCAATTATTTTTACTTGAAAAATAATATATTTTTAGTTCAATAATTCAACTAAATTTGAATGATTTTTTTACTATATGAATTATACCTTATCCAAATAGATATAATTTCTGTTGTGTACTGATGCACCTTTATTTTTAACACTGATGCACCTGTGTTCTCAAATTGATCTCAATACACAGACATCAGCTCTTGTAGATAAGAGTAAAGAGACAAGCAAGGCTGAAACAGAAGTAAGAGAGGAAGGCCCCACTGTAACCAAAGTTGACATTCAGCACATCGTCTTCTCTTGGGCCAACATACCAGTTGAGAAAGTCTCAATAGATCGGAAAGATCTCAATCAAACCAAAGCCTCTTTATCCTGGATGCGTGTTTTTGCATTGCATACTAAACAAGGGACTCCACAATTTCATAAAATAAGATTGTGAAGGAGTTGGAGGATTCATTGGCAAATGTTTAGAAATACGTAATCACTAATCCAATGCTTTCTCATGCTTTAAGAGAATGTTGACCCGTTTAATATTTAACATTGTTGCACCTTTTATTATCAACACTGGTGCACTAAGGTACATCAAATGAATGCACTGAAATACAAATGAATGCACTAGAATATATTTATGATTCAAATGTGTTTCATACTGAATCTACAATACATGCATTAGGATTATAGATTATTAATCTTCTTATACCACCGTGCATACAAAAATTTTATTCTCAATAAGCGTTTCAAGTGGAAGATGATTAAAAAATGAATACCATAACGGTCACTATTGTTCTAAATTTCAAATATATTTTGCAACAATGTTTTGCATGTTGTACTCATGGTAGAGCAAAAACCTGAATGATGAGCTTTTGTGATGTGAATCTAGTCATTTGATCATGAATACAGGGATGCTATGGATTAAAGGCTGCTATGAGTATTTGAAGATTTTGGATGGTCTATGATGCACTAGTTGTTAACCAATTGATGCCCTAAATTAGTTAGTGTGATGCATTACTTTATACCTTATGATGCATTACTTTGCTGCACTTTTGGACTTTGGTTTCTCTACTATATGGTTTTTCTGCTATCTGGTTTTTCTACTTTGGACATTGGTTTTTTTACTATTGTTCAATAGATAAAAAAAATTGTAAATAGAACAAATAATACTTGACTAATAATCAAATAAATCTCATTCTAAATATATGAATTTGACAGTGTATGGAGTGGATGCTAAAGTGCATAACCTAATGCAAAACAATATGGAACGTTTATAGATAAAAGTTATCCCACTTTTGAACTAGCGCAAAGGCATTGGTTTTGAATATGTGTAACCGGATAAGTAGAAAATACTATTTACATCTTGTGTTGTAAACTCCCTATTGTAAAGAAGATATACATTCTGTATAGATCTTGTATATATTGGTATCGTGTTCAGAAGTATGAATTGACTTCAGCTTCAAGATTTCATTATAATAAAGTTCCATATTCTATATTTTTGGTTTTAATATAAATCTGTTTCTTTATCACATTCATTGCTTTGGAATGTTGTTATCAGTGGATGATGTAACAGGTGGTATCTTCGTAGAGTCTTTCTTTGAAGGCTCGTCAACTTGAATCTTTGCTTGGTCATTAACCGTGTTTGTCTTATCATTGTTTGGAGCCGCCTTTTCGTCAATTTCATGAACCTAAAAGTATTGCACTTGTTTTGCTTTTATGATACAAACGGATGCACTAAGTACATCAAACGGATGCACTAAAGTTCTTCAAACAGATGCACTAAAGTACCTCAACAGATGCACTAAAGCAATATATGAGAAGGAACACATTCATTAATGTAAATAATAAACAAATGCATATACTGAATGTAATGGAGATGAAGGGCTAAAGATGTATATTGAAAAGAATATATTTCTTGTGCGATTGGGAGTAAAAACTATCAACCGACAAATATAGTTGGACAAAAAAATAGCAATAAACATTCAAATAACTAGCCATGTTATGAAAGAATTAATCTTATTATAAACTTAACTTGCCAATCAGAATGCTACAATAAGAATGCAACGTCTCCTAATATATAATAAGCTAAACAAAAACTGGAAAATAATATTTTTACAAGCTAAGCAATGACTATCTTCAAATTCTTGCAAAATCTGGAACATTCAGAGAAGCCTCTCAAATCGTTTACCTTTCGATGCCTTTAAAGTCGTCATCTTGTAACAAATCATCACGCTCAACCAAGAACAAATGTCGTATTCTCGTCTGAAAAAATCATCTTCGTCACTAAATTCATCAATTCCAGGAAGTTGCAGATGGGGACAGGTCAAATGTCTATTGCTAAATAGAACCTGAATTAGTTGAACAATCATTATGAGTTGAACAATCATTATGTAATATTCCATACAGAAGCCTTATTTTTTTAATACATATGGCCTAAAATGTACAAAAATTAGTATATTGCCTAACACCACTTAATAATCATCATGCAATATTTCATACAGATGCCTTATTTTTCTTATACAGATGCACTAAAAATGCATAGAAATTATTATATTGCCAAACACCCCCAATGTTTACTATATCCTGAATAATCCTTATGCAATATTAAACAATTGTAATGTATAATGTTGATGCACTAATGTATAACACAGATGCAATAAGATCTTACCCTTTGGCAGTCTTGACGTGAGTCCACCAACCCCCATTGTTAAATACTATAACGTATGCAGTAGTTTTTTACTGATGGGCTGAGTTACTTATCAAGTCAAGCCACAAGGTCTCCTTTTTCGTACCATTTTATTCTTTGGTTTTCCATTCTTGCACCAAGAAAGGTGCCACAAAGAACTCTACCGTGCTCTTATAATCCTACAAAATCATACCACAGATTAGTTACTTTTGATTAATCTAGTAAATTACATAATAACTATTAAAAACGAGAGTAATATACCTTGAATACAAAAGCATAAGACGGTTTTGATCTGAAATTTTTCCTTTCTGAGGTAACAACAAAATGTGTATGAACCGATACCTGGTTGTGCATTTGATAAAACTTAAATTAAATTAAAGTTTTATCTTGTATATTTAGTGTACAGATACATGTTATTGTCACATTGTTATTGGACTTATGATGACTCAACAAGTAATATATTTCAAACATTTGATAAACTTATAAACAAGAAAACATAATAAATTTTGAGATAAGTATCTTGTTTTATCCACCCCAATACGATCCGTTACCAAAAAGTACTTATTTGAGCGGTTACAAAACCTCTGTAAGCCACCCAATTTTCCAATCGCCACATGGCCTACATTCAGTGATGTTTATTAATGTTGATAGAGAAGAATTTATGATGCATGGTGGTACATTTATGATGCAGGGAGGTGGTGAGATAGTTTAAACTGGTCAAAGGTAGAAATTCCACCCAAAGTAGCTTATAATGCTAAATTACAACCTACTAAATCGCACTCATAGATGCCCTAATACCTACCTTTTTGATGCACTAATCATACTCATATATGCCTTATTATGTCCATCAGTGTACTAAACATAAAACGGATGCCCAAGTATTTCCAACGATGCACTGAACATACAAATGGATGCCCAACTATGACCAACGATTCACTAAACATACAAACGGATACACTAAATATAAACAATAGTGCCTTAATATTTTTGACGTTGTACTAATCATACTGAATTATGCCCTAATATATTCATCGAGACACTAAACATACAAACATATGTTGAAGTATTTACAACGATGCACTAAACATACAAATGGATTCCTAACTATGACCAACGATGAACTAAACATAAAAACGAATACACTAAACACACGCACTGATGTCTTAATATGTTTGACGATGCACTAATCATATTCACTAATTCTCGAATATGTTCAACGATGCACTTAACATAAAAACATTTAACCTAATGCAACAACCACAAACACAGATGCATTAATACAATCTGATGCCCTAACTTGTAATTATGATGCTAAAAATACACCCACAGATGCCCTAAGATGTCATATCATTTAATATTAAACATATATTTTACAAATTAGTGCATTACAGTTATATAATTTTATCAAACACCTCGTGTGCAACTTTGATAAACACATATTTCATGCATTTTTTCGTCAAATTTGTTCCATATCTTATAGAAAACATTATGACATAATGATAAACTTATAACAAAACTTAAAAAATCATTACATCATTGATTAAAATTTGATCAATTAACAAAATCAGTGAACTTACATGTTAAATCTTGTTTTTTCTTCATTTTTAGATGATTCAAGGTTCAAAATTCACCAATATTGGTGAATAACGGTGTGACATGAGTTGCGATTCCACTCAATAACGAGTTTTTATTATGTCTTTTTATCGGTTTTGATGTGGTTTTGATCGGTTTTTAGTGAATCTGTGTTTGTGTTTTTTATTTGAAGATGACGGTTGATTTGGATATGTGTGTGTGTATTTTTTTGGTGTTTGTGATGGAGGTATAGTGTTGATGATGTTGTGGTGCGATGGTGCGGTGGTGATTGGCGGCGATGCGGTGGTTGTGTAGTGGTGGTGATGTAGAAGGTCAAATGGAGATGGTGAGTGAGAGGAATCAGGACTCTGTGTGTTGAACTGAGTTTATGTGTTTGGATATTGAGTGAGAGGAACCAGCTACTCATATTTTTTTGCATTGTTTATAAATTTACCTTGAAGTTTGAGATGTTTACAAAATCTACCCTGTAACTTTTTTTCTCACTTTTCTATCTAATTACACTTTCTCAGAACCTATATATATATATATATGTATGTATATATATATATATATATATATATATATATATATATATATATATATGAAAAAGTTAATACGTACTGCCTCACATCTAAGCTACAACCATAAAAAATCACTAAAAAATACGTCATTTTGATTATTATTTTTTCAAAATTTTAGTAGTGAAACTAATATATGCATAGTGGAATGCATTTTAATGGTGAATTAAATCAAACCATTGTTGAATCTATAACTAATTTGTTAGTAAATGAAAACACATAATAATATGATGTAGATTACGCATGCATCAACATGAACCCAACATAAGTGATGTTGTGATGAAATCAAGGAAAAACACTAAGATAGTGAAAGATATGTTACAAATGCAGGAGATTGATGCTTTTCTGGTTAAAATGATGTAATTTTTTATGGTTTCGCATGTAAGCTTAGATGTGAGACAGCCCCATATTCACTATCCTCATATATATATGCTACACATCATTTGATGCACGACTACTAAAGAAAACTATACACCCGAACTGATACAAATCATTTGATACATTACCCGACATGATACATTAAAAATATAATTATTTTAATAAAGAATTATTTTTTTACCATCTATTGATGCCCCATCATTAATATAATGTAGACAAACAACCTAATTCGTTACCGTATATTCATACACAAAAACTAGTAAACAAAATGAATTATGCATTTTTTTCTTCTTTTGAAGACTGCTGATACAATAAAATCAAGTGATTAACTATGTAAATTGATACACAAATAAAAAGTTGAAGTACTCATGAATCGTGTCCATAAAAACCACAACAGAGGCCCAATTCAACCCAACAAAAAAGCATGGATTTAAACAATTCAAATATACATTAGTGCCGGCAAAGATGAAAGACGAGCATTAGTGCCGGCAAAGATATCAACTAATACACACTATAATTACATTAGTGCCGGCAAAGATTTCGATCTGAATGCAACTTATGGTTGTGTTTTGCCTAACAACAAAAAATAAATGATACACGATTGAGTGGTCTTCAATAAAAATGAAACACGAGCAGGGGTTGAGATGTACTTGCGGTGGTGGCAATAACGAAGTACCGGTGGCGGTTTTCTTTTGAACAAGGAAAAAGAAAAATAATGTCAAAGCTATCGTACTTAAAAAAAAATAATAAATAATAAAAAAAATAATCTAACTCTTTAATATGGTGGTGGCGGCTCAATGGTGGTGGCAGCTAGGGTTTCATAGCAAATCTAGTGATAGAGAGGATATAAAGAGATGTAGTTGATATTTTTTGGGATTTAATTTCGTAGAAAAGTGAGGGTGACGTTTTTCAGGTTAGGAATAAAGATAAATAAGGGATTCAATTACCAAAAGTACCCTTTTGATTTAATTTCTCATAGTAATTGTACTTGGTCAACTTTTTCATTCTATTTAATTGAAAATGCCACTTGTTGAATTTATATTGGTTCCTATAGTTTTTATTTTAGGTTGGCCATCACATTTAACGATATATATATATATATATATATATATATATATATATATATATATATATATATATCTATATAAAATGGAAAAATTCCAAAGTGGAAAAAGTGAAAAAAATATTGAAAGTTGAATGTTGAAAACACAATTGGATAGAAATAAATAATATAATTAATACTCTTATTAAAACACATCATTACTTAAAAGTACAATAATTTATTCACATTGTACACCCAATTAAAAGCACATCTACCAAATTAAAACAACCAATTGAAACCGATAGGGTTGAATTGTTGAAACCGATACGGGTTGACTGTTGAAACCGATACCGTTGACCCGACGCTTCAAACCCTGGCTGTTTAATTTGACATTTTTTCGACCCAACCTATCGGTTTGACTCGGTTTAAATCGACTGCTTTTTTATCTGAATCGGTTCAACCAGTTGAACCACCCGGGTGAAATCGGGTTTCAAATTTGACAAAATTATATGAGAAATGATAAAGTAGTTGTGGAACCCGTGACAATTTTTTTGAAATGAGATACCAAGTAATTGTAGTTTTTGGTTTATTTTGCTTTGACACATGTAATTTGTCATTTGTATAATGTCATTTTAAAAATGTTGCTCTTGCACCATTTAAGGGACTAGCATATATAAATCGCCGTTTAAAAGTTAATATATATTGATAACCCTTTGTCATTCAAGTATCAATAATGTTATGTAAGTTTATTAAAATCACAAAAATAAATAGTATTGTTATCTTTAGCGATAATTATTTGTACCTTAAACAAATAGCTTTGAACAATGCATAAATATCTATACAAATTGATAGTACAAAATAATCTTATATGGTGATATCCAATTTGAAAGTTACAATTTTAAAAGCCACACACCAAATGATAAACGTTACACATGTAAAAAATAGTTATCACCGCCTAAATTATGACAAAACAAGAAAAAGCGGTCACACACGTTGGCTATACCTTTAAACTACAATATAATATTGCCAACTACATAATACCGCTGCTTTTTGTAATGCTTGAATCTATTATTACTAAAAATCTTAATAACTTAAAACAATCCTATTAGAAAATATACTCACACACTTAGATCGACTCCACGTAATTTTTTAAAAAACTATATATTTACGCTGCATGCAACCACGCATCGTAATTGTAGTTATTCAAAAAACGATTCTCTAATGCTACAAATACAGTTTGTTGAAAGAAACTTATGGGTCATGGAACTTAGAAAACTAGACATCGCCGCTAGGCTGTATAGTATATATATATATATATATATATGTATATATATATATATATATATATATATAAGAGGAGGCATGTCACGTCATTATTCCATGTCATCATTGTATTTATGTGGCATTTTTTTAAATAAATTTTGATTTTAGTGTTTTTATAGTTTTAAATTTATAAAATTCGGATATGTTGGAGTGTTTTTGTAATTTTAAATTTATAAAATTCGAAAAAAGCATGGTGTTGGATTCGAACATGGGTTGGGTTGTGAGTAAAACTGGCATACATCTTACCACTACACCAACACAATTCTTGGGATTTATTTTGCAGCCTATTATTGATAAAGGTATTAATTAAATTACAATATATATCCTTAATTATAGCTTTACAATATCTTTAATTAATATACGGTATTTTATTGATTATGGAACTAATATCATTCTCTAATATACGGCAATTTATTTTTATTCATCAGAAAACCCTAATTTTTCCTAAACCATCTTCCTTAATGATTATAATTTTTATTTTGCTTCTTTAATGCTTTATTATGTTCATAATTGTTGATGGTTTTCTGTTGATCCATGCGCAGTATATTGGTGAAAAGAGGGCTTTTACTCCGACTCAGGTTATAGGGATGGTAAGATATGTAAGTTGGTGTACACAGACATACATAGCGATCTTTATTCTTCCTCCCATGCTAAACCCTAATGTGATATTTATTCGTCTTCATTACTCTATAATACAATCCTCAAATCTTTGTGATCATAATACAATTATTGATTTTTTCTGGTTTCATGTTTTATGTATCCAATCTTCAAAGTCAAGATGGTTTTTGTGTTCATGATTCTGATATATGGTACTTCTCTTACATTATATCATTATATGTTTACAAGTTTATGTAAATTTTTCTATGTTTTTCTTTTCTTTCTTTTTTGTGTGCCGAATCTTCAGTTTGAGGGATGGAGCAGAAAATTGCATTCAACAAGTGTTACCTAAATCAATTCAATTATGTAAGTTTAATTCTCAACTTGAGGTTTTTTTTGGGCTTCATATTTTTGGACACATTTATGTTTATTTGATTTTCATATTGTTGTTGATGAAAGTTTAGAAATTTTTTGGTGTTAATGGACGGCTCAAAAAGGTTTGTTTTCTCTTCAAGTAATTGAAAACACCAGTTTGTTTGGTTATATTGAATGAAACCCGCCTAAACTTTATTATAGTAATTTGGTACTTGACTTAAATACAAGTGTTACCTAAATCAATTCAATTTGTTTTTATTTATTCATTCTTCCGAGTCAAGTGATCCTAATGGTGTGATGTCTATATCTCAAGCGTCATCAGCTCAGTATATGAAACTCATGGCAGATGGCATTTGTAAGTGTTTGAATGGCAAACGGGATGGATAGAGGTCGTTGATCTGTCAAGCCGTGATATTGGAGAGTTTGGTTATCCTTTGGTAAGTAAATCAGGGTTTAAAGTTCTAATTAGTTCGTACCTCAAATAAATTGTTGTATATTTCTTCCCTATATATTCGATACCCCATTTAGAAACTTTGTATGCCCAATAGGAGAACTTCTTCGAGCTCTTGTCTACATAGTATAGAAAAGTTGTTTCTTAGGAATAAACAAAATACATGTGTTGTCATAGTTACCTTGAACCTCTTTTGAAACTGAGAAGATGCATCAATCTCGTATGTTTCTGAAAGTTTGAAATATAGCACAAGGTTTAACCCCTCACCATCTCTGACACTATTGAACATAGCAGTAGGATAAGTTGGAAGCTGTGAAAACCAAATAAAAATCTTATAACTTTGTTCTATAAAAACATTGACATCAAGAAAACAAAAAAAGAAAAAATCGTGAGGACCTGTATATTGACAATGAGAAGAGGCAGAAATGTTTCATCACCTTTGATTGAAGGGAACTCAAGATGCTTTCCAATGTGGTTAACTTTTCTCGAAGATGTAAAGAGATCAACTCCAATTGGAGTATAAAGGCAACGGGTCAAAGTGGCGCAGGGTAAATTATTTATTCAAATATTTTCTTATATCATATTATACAAAATAATATGACTGCTATAATAGTATAGTCATATTTGAAACCTATAAATTTATAAAAAATCTTAATATAAGTGTTTCGGGTCAACCCAATATGATATGGCAATAAATAAATAAAAAACCCTACTCATTTTGACCCATTATCCTACTCATCCATTTTGAACCTCTTTTCATGCCTCATAAAAACGGTCTCTTCACAAATACCCCTTTGTTTGGTACATCTCTTTGTGTATAAAATCGGTAGCCATCTAAAATACACACAAAAGTCTATGATTCTACCTTTCACCTTGTTGTGAAAGTATTTTTCGAATTTCACTTACATCTTTGTAAGATGTTTATATTTGGTTACAGGTTGGCATTTTCAATAATCATTTCATAAACTGATAGTGCATAATCCACAAAAATCTGACTGAGACGTAAAAGGTTAGCAGTTTGGAAGGTGCATAAAAAGCTACTACATTTAGCAATCCAAAATTATATCATGCGTCATAACTGATACTGTAAAAGCTGCTTAAACTCAATATGTGACTTATTAGTTCGTGTGTTGAATGACTATTTCTTTTCACATATTGTACGCTTATGAGATAATATACTTTTTATAGGTGGTCATGGAAACTCATGACGTGGTAGAAAACTCGACTCTACTAAATGTGGATGTGTTCTTGATTTAGGAAGCTGGTGACCCTGATTTCATGAGGCACAATTTTGTGGTGATTTTTCACAATTATGGACCTATATCTGGTCTACGTTCATGTTTAATAGGAGTGAATTGCATTTTTTAGAGTTGTTAAAAATAAAATGATATTAATGTTTTTGTACTTACATCAGAACATATATCCTACAACAAAACTTTCATTAAAATTTGGTAGCTGCTCATGAATAGAATTTCTTATATTTAGTAGCTATCCGAATGGCATAATTATCTTATTTTAGAGTCTACTGAAACCTTGCATATGCACAGACTCATATAGGAATGTTAAACAATATTGGTGAATAAATTATCTTCCAACTGATTCAAGGTTTGGACGAGATCAGAAGTGTTCAAAAATTGGCGAGTATGAAATGGCAAATGCAGACAAGCCGAGATTAGAATAGCGGCAGCACCGGGTACACATTCTGTTGTGTGTGCGTTTTGGTCTAAGGCTATAGTACATAATTGGCAGAAAAAATTTTGGGGTAGCCTGTGTGGAAACTCATTGTTTCAGGATCAAGAATCTATTATTTGAAAAAAAAAAAAGCCATTTGTTAATATTTTGTAAAGAGTAACAGCTCGGACATCAACTTTGACTTAAGTAAAGAGTCAACCGAATGATTCAGTTTGAGTAATCAAAAAGGAAAAAACAGAGGATTCCCATTACTATAGATTATGTGCTCTGATGGACCTTATAAGCATATGACCGAAGAACATGTAATACCAAACGCTCCTTAACATATTAAATATAGAGATTTCTTTAAGGACGTGATAATGTGACTAATTTTGAACCATTGGTTAATGTCGAACATATGTACCTTCTGTGATAATGACATCAGATTATACATGTGAGCGTGGGCATAAGTTTGAAAGTTATATATTTTTCTTATTGGATAGGGCATTCCTTCAGAATTAAGATTGAGTACGAGTAAAGAATATTGTGTCAATTCTTTTGTTGTTCCTCGAAAGGCCAAAGAGGCTACTGAAAGCATTACCAAGGTCAGTCATACAGATGGTATGTTATGTTTGCCAGTATATATATATATGTGTCATTTACTTCATGTTTATCCCCTTAACTTTTACTTGCAGCGTTAAGTGATGGTAATGATTATATGTGTGTAGTATCTTTCTGATATTTTTTGCATAGTTTAGTGAAAACTTTTTAATATTTACAAAATATCAAGTTATGTCGAAATATATTGTAATCATATTTGTAGTTGAAAGTTAACGCGCTTATATATATATATATATATATTCATTGTTGATGATTTAGTCGACTAATCAACGGGACTTGCGTCCATCATCACACATACTCAGATCAAGTAAAATCCTCTAGCATAAACAACAAAAGAAAAAGGAATTAAATGCTTGGCTGTGAACACGAGAAGGTGGTTTATCAACATGGATTTGGTAAAGAAGGACATCCAGTTTGTCACAATGCTTACGGGGATTATCAAAATAAGGAATTGTATAATGAGACGTTTTCGAGTGAGGAAAAGATGACCAAGTTTTTGAGATGGATGATATTGGAGAAAAGTATTAGGAAGCTGGAATTTAGTCCTGACAGTGTTTGTACTATTGTGCAAGTTGTGGATTTTAAGAATTTGCCTGGTACGTTTAAGTGGGAGTTAAGACAAGCTACTAATATAAGTTCCAATTTTTTCAGGATAATTATCCTGAATTTGTTGCCAAACATGTAACTAATAGTTTAACACAAAGTGCATACCCTTTGATAGATAAATGTATGTATGTGGTTATCGGCCATATGTAATCATTCATATTTAATGTTGTTATAATTAAAGGTTTCACATGTTTTTTTGTATAATTTCAGGGATTAGTAGTGGAGAACGGAGCAACCGTCACTTTGTGGAAGACGAAGAGGCCTTCAAATGGACTGCTTTGTAGAAAATGCCAACCTGTAACCAAATACAAACATCTTACAAAGATGTAAGTGAAATTCAAAAAATACTTTCAAATGGACTTTTGATGGCGGTGTGATGCTTGAGGAGGTCACCGCAGATGACTTGAATTATGAAACCCAATCATTGCCTCAATACTGCATTCTAAATATCACGGAGCCGAAGGAGAGCATGAGCCAATATTTGATCCTTGGTACATACCTAAGTGCCATATCATGAAAAGAGGTTCAAAATGGATGAGTAGAATAATAGGTCAAAATGAGTAGTGTTTTTTTTTTTTTTTTTTTTTTTTTTTTTTTTTTTGGTATTGCCATATCATATTGGGTTGACCCGAAACACTTACGTTTGGATTTTTTATAAATTATTAGGTTTCAAATATGATTATACTATTATAGCAGTCATATTACTTTGTATAATCTGATATAAGAAAGAATTTGAATAAATAACATGTATCTGAATTGTGTTTGTCTTACTAAGAAAAGCTATTATTGATAATGAGTTTGATACTAAAAAAACTCGGTTAAATGGAAAGGATAGATGGAGGGCCATGGTCTGCAGCTAGCAGAACAAGCTACAATTTAAGAGACGGGATATCTCGCTCTACAGTTCAAGTATACCCAAGATCATGGACAACATTGTATGTACCACTAGACAATGTTGGTATGTGGAACATAAGATCTCATAATTGGGCTAGACAATACATAGGTCAACAATTTTACCTTCGATTTTATTTACTGGTAAATTCATGGAGAGACGAGTACCCGATCCCAAAGAATGCCATTACTTGCGGCTGAGCAAATGGTCGCAAAACACGTCCTTTGTAATTGTAGGTGCACCGTGTAGGATCTGTCACAAAAGGGTGACCAACTCTACATATCAGGATTTAAATTATTCTTCATGATATTACATATTCATCATTTATGCGCATGTGATGCAGTTTTTGCACAGGTTGCTAACTCTCCTTCTAAAATGATACGAAGAGGCGTATTATTGCCTATAAGATTTGAAAAATTGTCTTCGCATAGGATCCAAGTAAGCAAATCTCTACTGATTATTATGTAACATTACTTTTATTGCCTAGCTTTTATGTATGCACGGACCAAGGTTATTTTTGCGATTAGAAACCGTGTGTTGTTTTCAGTAGTGTGGTCTAACGTCGATGCAAAATTTGATGACTTGCTGACTTGCAGCCCCACATTTGCCCGAATTATCACTTGAACTGTATGCTACACTAATTAAATCTCTCTTGATTGGTTCTCTCATCACTGCTCACATAAAAATGTAGAACAAAGGGAACCAAGTTTACTTTTTTATGCTACTATATCACTTTTGGAGTGTCTACAGAGTCATGACAGCTACCTTAACGAATTGGTATTTATTTGCAGATGCTAAAGAACAATGTTGCACCCGTGCCACCAATGTTTAAACCATCGTTTGCTCCTCAAGGTAATAAGCAATATTTAGTGATAAGCATCAATAATTTCAAACTTTTTATATTATAATCATTATTCTTCAATATATACATTTTTGTGAGTCAATATAATAGGGCGCTAAACTGATTATGTTAGTAGCAACTTGAAATAGCAATAAACAAATTGAATGATTCAGCCTTAATATCTTGGGAATATGAAAAGGGTAAAATCTATCCCTGTGGCCTTTAGAGGTGGATGTTTAAATCCATTTGCTTATGAACGGGTTGTGGTTGGTAATCTGTTTCTAAAAGTAGACAACGCCAATTTGGTTTAAATATGATTTTGATTCCTGTAGCAATTTATTAATTTATATGGTAACTAATTTATGAGATGCAATTAAACTGTAGGGTAAAGTCTGACTGCGTAAACAACATTTTGGACACGAAAATATTAAGGGGTGTTTGGATACACCCCAATTCCTTTTGTAATTCTGCCTATAAGCGTTTAGGTCTGTTGATCTTTATCGTGAATATGCATAAATTGGAATATAGGTTTCAACAAATACTCATACCAGGTGCTCCAATAAAATGGACAAAATAATATATCATTGACTATATTTAAAAAGATATAATGTATATCGCCATGTATTTATCTAATAGGGAGTATCTTATAAACAAATGACTTTGGAGTTTGGCCTAGACATTGATTGAGTAATAAAACATTTATCTATCCGGCCATTTATATCAGCACACAGTTACCTTTAGCTGCATATTTCAGCCATTAGCTGTTACTTAATTTGTGATAACATGCTTAGGAAGTATACTGAATCGCTAAAACAGTAAGCACCCTTGCCAAAAGTAATCAAACCATGTAAAACACCTAATAGAAACGCATAAATATATAGTTCCTTTTCGAACATATGCAGTGTTTGAGTACTAATTGTGTGTTTTGATAGAACCCGAATGGTGAAAAGAGATCTTGAGTGATGTGGGAAAATAAAACTCGCAACTTTAAGGGATCAGGGAAGGCATTTGGTAAGTTGAAATTTAATAAGTAGAATTGATCTTTTACTTGGGTTTCAGGAGGAGCAAATGTTAACAATGAAGAGCAATGATATGATCAGCTATATAATTCTTACTCGACTACTATGCTAGGTCAGTCCTCTGTTATGGTTTACAACTGGAATCAACTGCAGTTATTTCTGGTTCTTTAGATAACAATCCATGTATTTGCAGAAATCTATTATAACACCTAAAAAGGAGGAGTTGATATGTACATTCAGAAATCACCATAAGATGGTGCGTAAAGCACTAAAGGTATAACATGCATTTATGTATAAGTGAGTACTGTTTTACTTATGATTTCACAATCAATATATCATAAACTCACTTGATACATTTGGCTTGAACAACAAAAAGCTAATATTAAAAAGAGGAAAACAAATGAGAATAATGCAAAAAATTCAGGGTCGAGCCTGCTTGCAACAGGCAAGCAGAAACCGAAATGATTGGAAGATGATTTGTATACAAACAAAACTCCCGTAGGATGATTTTTGAGGCCTGACCAAACTTGAGATGGCTTATTTAAGTTTTAGCTTGACCATGATTAGGGTGGTTTCAGACTAGGCGTATTGACGATTCTTTAAATAATTTTATTCTCAAGCATAGGCACCGGAAAGACTACTTTTTAAAATTTGTTGAGATCTTTTTTACCCATTCCCTCAATGGAAATTAAAGTTTCTACCATCTTATAAAAATACCCTTTCATTCATGGTCACAATTCCCACTCTTTATCTTATTACTATTCTCTTCTAATCTGTAGGCAGGTCATGTATTTCCTGATGTCGTGGAAGGGGCTCTTCTGATGTGAGGGTTTGCTGCCCAGTTGCCCCAAAAACTCCGCTGTGACATACTGTCAGCCGTTTCTTTTATATGAATATCCATTATTTATGCACGAGTTCTTGGTTTGCATCGGCAGTCATGACGCCTCTTGGAATAGAGCAACTAATGGATCGACGGGTTATGGATCTCTCGAATACTGATTTGTGAAAATTTAATCTTTATACATGGTAGTTCTTTTTCTATTTTCTCATATGGAGGTGGAACAGCTGATTTAGTTTTTAATTTGCACATTTATTTGGTCAGATTTTGGAAGATTTTGACACATCCTTTATATCCCGTAAAGATCGGTGAATCAGGTATCTAAGATGATGTGTAAGTCAACTTAGGATCTCTGTTAATCACGTACATTAGGAATATCTTGGTTTGGATTAGTATCTTTCATCAATACAAATTTGACCATGTGCTCTCTTTTCAACTTTTTTAAGCTTTCGTTTCACATAAAGTAAGGTATGTAAGAAGTAAAAGGTTTAATTTACAGGTTTCGGGATCATATGGACTTCTTCCAGGCGTGCCCTTTTCATTGTATATCATAATGCAGTTCCTTACATTTCTCAAATAATCAGGCTCAGTTCTCTTTCACAAATCTATGTGGTCTGTATACAACAAACGACGAGTGCCACTGACATAGGTGTTATATTTTCTTTCACTTGTTATACATTTTCTCTCTATTTATGTGACTAACTAATACTAAACTTTGAACTCGCAGAAAGAAGAATCCAAGTATGTTGAGTTTAGTGCAATAAAATATACATAGAACTGCATCAAAATGTAAGCATGTTACACACAATGAGAAAAATGGTCTATGAAAGTATGTTAAATTCTTGTGCAATACTTTCTTCTCTCTAATAGGATGCAAGAGAAAGTGGATGCCAGTGGATATGATGACAAAAAAAACCATAAAACTTGAAATAAGTGGATTCAAAACTCAGCAACACAGTTGTGAAGACTATTAACTTTGAGGTTCTCCAATGATGCAGTCCACTCATAAGCAGTTGTATATAACCACTCACCGCAACGATATTAGATCATTCGTAAAGTATGTAATGTCTTTGTAAAGTTGGGGTATTGCATCATAGAACCAGTCAACCCCAGAAAAAATGAACAGGACAGAAAATAAAAAACTTGCATATGTGATTTAAAACTAAGCAAAATAGAAAGTTCTTATCAATCAAAACTCAAAGCATGTGCCCAGACTTGAAATCATCCCGATCAACTAGCCAATTATTTCTAAGGCTACCCCCAATGGCATGAATCCCCTGTCGATCGAGGGGTGATTCGATCGAGTTGTTTCGATCGTCCTTGATGTGGACAAATCGATCGAGGGGCATGAAGGTCGTGTATGCGATCGAATTCAAACCATATTTCAAATGAAAACGTTTGTTTGCAACCAGGTTAAAAAAAAAATCCTACCTTGTAAATACACAATACAAACATACTTCAATCCACAAATCTATTTCACACAATTCAAACTCAAAATACTTCTCAACACAAGATATTCAAATTTCAAATGGCTTGCCTCCCCCCATTCCGTTGAAGATATGCAAGTGTATGTTCAAAATCAATGTAATATCGACGATGAGGCTCTAAAACCGCTATTATAAGCGCCATCAATTGTTTGATCAGCGAAGCGGAGAAGGAACAAATGAGACAAAACTACCGAGTTGCAACGACATTACTCCCGAAAGAAAAGTCGGATCCATTTTTGAAAGATCAAGCCCGCAAAGATCGCGAGGTTGCCGACAAGTTGTGGAAAGTCATTTCGACGATAACGAACAACACGTCAATTGAGCTATCGGAGAACAAAGACCAATGATGGTGTAGACGAGGAAGATTTGGCCATTTCGGGGATTTGCTGTTTCATTCTCGATGACTCTAAACACATGTTTTAGTACATTCTAATTAGATTTATGATTCATGTATTTCGATTTTATTTATGTAACGCTTTTAATATGATTAATGAAATTTTATTTTGTGTTAAATTTTTTAAATATATGAACTTGGTCGCCGCCTTTACTCGCAACCTAATCAGTTCGACGCTACGTTTAAAATGGGAGATTGGGGTATATCATTGGGGCTAGCCTAAGCAACTCAGGTTATCTTATCTTGACTCCTAATCATTATATTATTTCTTCATGTGCGATTAAAAAGGACCCCACAAAATGAAAATTTTCCGAATGGCCAAAGAAATAGAAATCCGACGTCTAGCTAAAACACATTTAATACCAACCTCCAAATTTTCATGAATATTGATACCAGATTATAAACCCCTTATCATGTTAAATCCAAATAGCATATGGTCAATTCTTTTGACATAATACCAGAACTCTCAAGATGATAAAATTTCAAGCATGTTGAGTGTTTTAAGGCGTCTTACCTGCTTCTCAAAACCCTTACAGGTAGCAACCATCACTATTCAGTAGAATGGTTTTTGATAAAGAAAGAATATCCCCTTTACTCTCATAATTAATCTTCTGCTCACAAATAGTAATCTTACAGGTTGAATAAGTGACCATCGAGTTGAACATGTTCGAAACAATCTCAAAATATATATACTCTTAGGACCGAAAAACATAAAGATTTATGTGGTTTGGAGTTCGGGGTTGGTGGAACTTCTTCATCTTTTTAGTGAGAGAAACTAGAGAGAGGGAGGAGAAAACAAAGACTTTTATTAAGAAAACACACACTACACCTTTAGCCTAATGCTTCACCTCACCCTTCATGGAGAGTCATTAGGGGTATTTATAGGCTCAACAAACCTTAACTTTGCCACTTAATCGATACTAGTCCCTATGGGCAAAGTATACTACGCATCTAATCCATTTCAAGTAAGTGACGTTATCTTTATAAAAAAGTGAGGCTAACAATCTCCTTCCAAGATAGCGTCACACGTGAATGGTTACAATGAGACCTATAAATACAAAACAAAGTAAATTACAATAGTAATGAACAATGTTGACTTTTTTGAAGCGCAGAGTCTCTGTAGTCTAGATATTGAGGCAAACTTGAAGTTCTCCCTTCCGATGACCTCGGCATTTGATCTTTGGCGCTGACGGCACAAATTCTTGTAGCTCTGAACTTCAGCTGTAACGGTCTAGTTAGGTTATTACTCCCTCCTAACTAGTGAGCCTTTTTCTTTTTCTGCTCCCTCCTGAACCGACAACACTCTTCCAACACGCAGCGGAGAAAGTAAACTCTTGATCGTACAATGGTTGTCATTCTGGGAACATCATAACAAAATAACTCACTTAGTATTGCATCCACGTTGGTAAAAAGCCCCGATGTACACACACTACTTCTCCTTCTTCGGTCTTAAGCAAAATTCCCTTCGTAATCCAATCACGGAAAATGAAATACCAACTTCTCCCTTCTGATGGTTAAGAGCTATCGGAATCATCATAATGTTGTGTACATGCCGTATTACCTTCTTCTTGATGCAATATTAAATCCTTAGATTGATCATATAATTCCGTGAGAATATGTCGCAAAAATACTCTCAATAATTTTCTCAAACCAACCTTTTATCGAACCTCCTTTGAATTCACCGGCTAATTGTAATGACCACATATGGAGATAACCCGATACGACCAACTTGAAAAGGAAGTAAACATCCCAACTTTGTGACTTACTGCTTGTTCTAAATTTTTGAAGAATCCACAACGCCGTGTGACACTGAGCACTACAACGTAACTCCTTAAAGTGATGGTTACACACTGTGAGCACTACAACGTAACTCCTTACATCAGTTATAACCAGATTTTCAAATTTCATAATGTGCCCCAACAAGTTATCTTGAAACATGCATCCAACCAACCAACGTCTCAAAGATAAAGAAGATCACCCGTGAAATGTCACTTTAATTTCGCATCAATAATACCGTACAAAAACCCCGTGATCATTTTTTCACATCTTCGCTCAAGCCGTGAATTTATATATCCTTCCGTGAAAATTTTATACCATACCAAAATTACCACTCTAGTCCGAATAAATTAAAACTTATGCATCCAAATTTTTGTGTAAATAATATTTGGATAACAAGTTTCTTTTCATTGGTAGTCAATTCAGTCCAATATATATTTGTTCAATTGAACAGCCGAAAACCACATACAAGCTTCAGCCCAACGAAATATATCACAAAAGCCCAAAAGCTCACGATCCAATCCAAATGTGCATGACTGAGGCCCATACAGAACCAATATGTTAACCGGTTAGAAGGATAAAAGTGATAACCGGTTATAAACATGATACCCTAATATTTAGGTCATAAGTTATAACCTAATCTCACAATCAAAAAAATACGCCTCCATCTTTCTGCTCTCTTAATGCAGCTCCACAAACCGCATCATCCATCATCAAACAAATCTCATATCATTCTCATAGTAATATCTCCTTCCCAAGCTCATATTATCTCCATTTCCTCATCAAAAACGAATCAAAAAACAAAACACCTTGTAGGATCGTATATTTTATGTTGTTTGATTATTCGGGTGGTCTAGGACAATGATTAAATAAGAAAGCCATTAGATAGATGAAGAGAGTAGAGAGGAAGTTCTTGAAAGAGAGTTGCTTTATAAAAATGAAATGTTAGATTCAAAGAAGCCACACCCCTTCCATGGATGGAAGGGGTATTTATACTTACAAACAATACGTCCTCCTATCGGACTGTGGATCAGGCATACAGTGGGTAAAGACCCGTCCTTCCTCCACGGTGTTACACTACACTAAACTACGGTACAAACTAACTAATTAACTACAAAATAACGTAACAAACTACAATTCTACGAGCTAATATATGCTAGACCATAATTGGGGTGACCGACGCTTTCTCATGGAATTTCCAATTCCTAACAATCTCCCCCTAAGGGAGGTCACCCCATGAAATACATTTTGTATCCTAGCATTCTATCTTTGTCTTTAGTCTTGAGCTCGTAGACTTGAATTCTTCAACTTCTGCAATCTTTGTGCTTTAGTAGCGATTCTTCAAAGTCCGATTACTTTGTACTTTAAGTGGAGGTCTTTGAACTGATCCACATCTTTGATGATCTTCGAGCTTTTATTGAGATCATCAGCCATAGTAAATCTCTGGATCATCCATAGTTATGTTGCCTTCATATGATGTTGTGACTTTTGGACCGACATGCTCACACTTTCTGGATCATGACATCTTTTCATCAGAGTAGTGGAAGCTTTTACTGGTTCATGATATTTGTAGTAGCGTAGCAGAAGCATAGTATAAAAATATCAGAGCAAGGATCTGTAGATATGCACTAGTCATGATTTCTTCAATTAAGTGTGGATGCTGTGAGCATGCGGCTTTGGATTGACTTCTCAATTCTGATCAGCTGCAACCGTCCCAAATGTACCTGCAAACAACAGTTAGCAATAAAACACACGAAAGTGTCTTTGATCACTTTCGTTGAATTGAGGTACACGGTCCACGGTTCCCCGTTGATCGACAAGTATTGCCTGTGATAAGGTAGGATTCCTAAGAATCTCCTTGACAGGGTTTCGCAGTTGTTCTAGCCGTTCTCAAACCGGAACGTCTCAAAGAAGACAACACAGAGTGAGTGAACCAGCGAATTGAGATTCACTGATTGATGAAAATGATTTGAAAACAATCGCGTATTGCTTGAAGAAAGAGTTTCGCAATACGACGAAGGTTTATGAGAAAGATCAATTTTCAATCAAAATACTTTTTGTATTAAAGAATGAGTACACATTCGACGTGCTAGTGAAAAGAAGAGATTCGCACATCGAATGGTTTTTCTAAAAGTATTTCTCAATCAGAGATACTTTTTGAATTTGAAAATGACTACACATTCGATGTGCTAGAGAAAAGAAGACATTTGCACATCGAACGGTTTTTCCAAAAGTATTCGTCAATTCATTTCCTGGACCAAGGTTGATTCAAGATTTAATTGCCTCATTGTTTCTATCCAGTTGTGTCAAGCTTGATCTTTAGAAAAGATCTCACATGTCACCTACCAAGAGCTTGTTTGATGTTGGCTCTAGAAGGCTTTCCATCTTCATCGTGAATATTTTACATATCACTCGGATGTTCTGGCAATACCACAAGGATAATGCGTAGGACTCTTAATATATTCTTACTTTCCACATTGTGTGAAAAAGCAAGTCTTCATTAATTTTGTGTCCTAATGAGATATTGTGGATGATCTCTTGGCTCTAGACTCAATAGTGCACATTTGGTTCCTATACCGGAGACTAGGGAGAGGGTCTCCTTCTTCAATATCAACAATCTCTAAGAGAATAGTCGATAGAATATGTCGGTTCCCCGTGAGAATGAAACAAGACCTTTTAAGAGGAACTTGAGTAGCTTGGGAAGTTTAGTGCAGTGCGTCACTGGTCCATGACGTCTTGTCTTCAATACTAGTGTTACCTTAGTAACCACCAGTAGCATATGTATTGAACCCGGTTACTGCCCTAAGGTTGAATTATTGGAGGGCTATTTCTTTTCACCCTTTTTCACATTCATTTCTTTTTCATTCTTCAACCCCTTAGTGCTTACCGAGACTTCATAACTAGAACCTTGTTGGGTTTATTCCAGTTCTAGCTCAATCTCGGTCAGCACTCTTCCCATATTCTCATTTTTCTCCTTTTTTTCAATATACCTAAGGACTCTACACTATCTAGTGGATTGTCCCTGGGTAGATCCCTCCGGTTCTGGCGGATCGTGGGAACAAATACCTAACCTAACCATCCTTATAACTCCATGCATAAAGTAAAATGGTCGGTCTTTTGGTATAGTTCATTCTTTCTTGAAACCAATAGAAAAATCATTTGGAAAATCAATCAAGGTACTTTTGATACGAGATCAAAGCATTTTGTACCTTAATAGTTTTGATCATTTAGAAAATGCTCCCCCTCAACATGTGCATATGATTTGAAATTGTTTAGCACATGGAGGCAAGAGTTCTTTGAAATAATTTCTTGGAAATAATTTCTTGATCACAATTTCCTTAGAAAAAGCCTTTTGATTTTCTTTGGTAACTTCTCCCCCTCAATATGTGCATAGGATATTTGAAATCATTTTATCACATAGAGGAAAGAGTTCTTTTGAAACACATCCACGATCACAAAAACCATTAAGAAAACCATTTGAAAACTCAATCAAGGTACTTTATGTTAAAACATAAAAGCTTTTGTACCTCGATAGTTTATTTTCTTTTAAAATGCTCCCCCTCAATATGTGCTTCAAGATTCGAAAGCGTTTAGCACATATGAGAGAGCAGCCTGCACAATTGAATCAAAACAATCACCTTTTATCAAATTTCATTATTAAATCATAAATTTTCCCCCGATCAAAAATATCAAACCCTTTGAGATTTTGGATCCCAATTGATTTAATAAGGTTTAGAAAAACATAGGAGAAAATGTGACCAGGTTTAAATACTCATCTTGTTTTTGGATAAATGCCCCCCCTCAACATGTGCATTATGTATTAGAAATTGTTTGGCACATGGAGGCGGGAGTGCCTTTAACGGACTAAAACCAATTCCATTTAAACAAATTTGAGATTTAAATCACGATCTCTACCCCGATCAAAAATTTCAAACCTTTTGAGATTTGTGATCCCAATTGATTTAAATCATTTAAAAGATTTTAGGGAAAGACGATACTTGATTTAATTTTGAAAGATGATTGATACGGATCAATTTTAGACATTAAAGATTGTTAGTGTCAGGTATGATAATTTTTAAGAGATCTTTAAGTAAAATAAAACAATTTCACAATCAAACAATAAAAGAAAAAATTTCATTTTGTAAGATCTTTGAGTTTTAAAGAAAATCATACCATGACATAACATTAAATCTTTAGATCACCACATTTTATTGTACAAACCTGAACTTTTATGAAGAAATATCGTTTGAAAATATTTTATATTTTAAATCACTCTCCCCCTCAATCGATGACCGAAGTCGATAATTGAGTGACATAGGTTTTGATAAAAAGAAGTCCGGTGATTTTCAAAATTTAGTCCAATTTATTTTCAAAACAATATTTTTCCATTTTCAAAACAATTTTATTCAAAGTTTTAGAAAAATGGTATCATCACTATTATCCCGCACAAGATACGTTAGGTGGAGAGAATCATAAGCTGCTTTTGTTGATGTTGTTGTAGGGCTTGGAAGAAAACCGTCTGCAGATGCAGTGAGACTTCTTACGTTGCATTATAATGCCAACTGAGGTCAAATTAAGCTCCGTTTCTTCAATCACTTAGAAGAAAACCATCTGCTGATGCAGTGAGACCTCTTACGTTGCATTTTTCCATGCCAACTCTCCATAGAAGTCCAATTAAGCTCCGTTTCTTCATTTGTCAACCCAAGATATTACCCTTTCCTTTCGGCATCCAATCATCTTCATTTGTGGGATCCGGATCAGGAACATTCTTATATACCAATATACCTGCATACGTTAGTGAACACACATACAGATATATGGTGGTCGACATCACCCAAACAACAATCGACTAATAAAAGTCAATTCAACATATCAATCAGATCATGTAAAGCATGGGAATAATGTGTTTCTCAGGCTCTAATCATCTAATCCTAACAATCTTATCCTAGGCACCTAGTCCTTCAACGTAGGTTAACATAATTTTAATTAAGCATATAGGATAATTAAGAAAGCCCGTTAGATGATATAGATTTGAAAACATTATCCCCCTCAATCAATGACTAATTTTCTGAAAAGTTTAAAAGTGCTGAAGTCATTGATTGAGTTATCAATTTTTATGAAAACTCTGAAACTGATTGATTTTCAAGCAACTCATTTACCACCATTATTGAAAACAACAAATATTTTTCTGAAGAATTTATAGAAGGAAAAACATTTGTGTAGGAACAACAGTCTTTTGACGACATGCTTTCCTTGTTTTGTTTTAGGATAAGTGCACGAATTTTGAAAAATGGTTTAGCGCAGCACTTTCCTTTCTTGAAGAACGGGTTGCTATCTGAAATAATAGCAAGCCATAGTTTTAAGCACGGGTTACAGTCTTGAAGTAACTGCAAGCCATTTTTGAAGCGCGGGTTACAATCTGAAATAACTTTAAGCCATAGTTTGAGACATGTTTAGAAAAGAATATTTACACCTCCTGCTCGAACTTCATCTATGGTCCCGTGCCATTATTGAATGACATTTCTAAGACCGTAGATGTTATCTATACCAAAAGACATGTCTTGAGAAAACAATATTTTTGGAATTTTTAAATTTTCAGATTTTTATGAGTTTTTTGAAGGTTTTATATTTTTCTATTTTGTTTTTCAGATAAATATATACAAAGATAGAATAGATGATATAGTTTAAGAAGATGATGATACGAGTACCGAGATAAGGATATCGAGCAGCCCCGTTGTAGAAGATAGAAGTCATCATCCCTAAAACTTTCACCACCAAAGCTTCTGAGGCTCTTGAATTGAAGAAAGAAATGAACCATCTGAAAGTGAGACTTTGGCAGCTTCCCCCCAAACCGAAAATCTTTTAGCTGAAAGCGATTCAAAGCTTTCTTTCAAGCTTCCCTTAGCCAAGTGCACAAAGAAGCACACCATTATCATCGATCTTGCTGCTCCTTTTAAGAATGATCATTGATTCTTCGTTCGGGTTATATCATCAAATAGAACAACAGCAACGTATCATCCCACTCATAAATAATCTTCTCACATTTCATAACCATCGAAGTCGAAGCAATCCATTCCAAATGGTGTCAAGAGAACAATTCCCCAAGTAGTTGAATTGATGCAGTCAGCCTCTTTGTATAATGCTCAAGAACTCTCCTGAATACACATCATGAGGGGAATGAAAACACCTTTCCATGTTCACATTTTTCTTCCCGGATGATCGTGTATGAAGCTCAAGAACCCGAAGTAAACCAATACCCAAGAGCTCTCCCGAATACACATCATGAGGGAATGAAAACACCTCCCCATGTTCACATTTTTCTTCCCTGATGATCGTATGAAGCTCAAGTATCCGAAGTATACCAATACACAAGGAATGAATAATTGATAACATTGAAGAAGCAGGCCAAGTCACTGATTATCTCTGCGGGTGACAATCTCTACGGATGTCAACTCCGGAATAAGTGATTATATCATCAATCACGATTAAGCACTCAAGTGAAACACCTGAGCATCCCTAATGTACACAATCTCTTCCCGATCATTGCGATACCATCGAAGTCACCACACAATTGTGTACCTCTTTTATCTTCAGAAACTTTCTCTAACCTCTCTTCCCCTACATAGTTGGAATAAACACTAAACGCCATGAGTCAAACCTTGAGTTTCTCTGCGGGAATGACATTTGTCTTCCCGGGATATCTTCAATCACTTAGAAGTATTAAGTTCATCAAGTTTACTCGCCATGAGTCAAACCTTGAGTTTCTCTGCGGTAATAACATTTGTCTTCACGGGATATCTTCAATCACTTAGAAGAATTAAGTTCATCAAGTTTACTCGCGTTTAGATGCTTGTCTCCTTCCCCCTTGCTAGTTTTGACACTTCAGAATCAGCAACATAGTATAAGCCCAAATACTTGAAATCTTTATGAGAAGAACACTTGAACTCTTGTGAGAATCAACTTGTCAAGAGTTTCTCTCGACTATTTTATCAACGCTTATGTAGACAATTTGAAGTGACCACTGATGAAGAAAACCCGATATACCATACTTGAAATTGAAATCAAATTCCCCACATTTGTATCTTAAGCTTGCACCTAATGATGGAAGAACGGTGTCGAGAATTTATGCTTCAAGCAAATCTCTAAGTACTCACTACTCAAGCAAAGTATGAGACATTAACACCTCTTGCGATTATCCACACCGTCATATGCGTGTGACACTGAGTAAAACAAAGTAACTCCTAATAGTGATAGTTAACCAGGTCTTCAACCATCCACCTTGACTGCTGGTAACTAGATAAACCAAGTCTTCAACTCAAATTTTTAAGCCCGAGCAAGTTATCAAATAAGAACACGCCTTTATGAAAGTCAACTTCAATCTCAAACAAGTGATAAATGATTAACTCTGAAGTAATCAACTTGTGTCAAATGTCCAACACGTGAATAAATGTACAACCGGATGTACATTGACCCACTTAATGAACCAGAACAAATGATTCCTCAACATCAATTCCATCTTCCTAAAGATATACATATAGAGACTGATCTGGAAGATTCACCAATAATGTCTTCAAGCGGATGAGGTAGTCATTTTCTTTAATGTTCATGTGGTTGGTTTATAGAGTGCACAATAATCCGTGAAGATTTGGTAAAGGAATACCAAAGAGCGGAACATTTTTCATGAACAATAATCCGTGAAGATTTGGCAAAGGAATACCAAAGAGCGGATTATTATTCAATAGTGCAACTGCAATATTACAATAGTCAATATCAAAGCCTCGAGGAATAACTAGAGATTGGGTTTCTCGAGGAATCCCTGCTAAAAAATATGAGCAAGTCTAATTGGGGATTGAATCTGACTTATCACTATCCCCCAATTAGTGCTCTCCCATAAACCAACAATCTGTTTGATAAATGCCCAGATTAAGAAGAAGTCTTTAGATAATCAAATGCAACTCGTCTTTAGTCTTCTAACATGTAGCGAGAATGTAGAACCATGTAGACTCGACCTTCTTCAAGATTGTCCAAATGGGGAATAGAGTGTTAACATCTTCAACTCACACCAAAAAGCATCCTACCAAAAAGCATCCCAATTAACTTACATCTTGCAAATCCCCTTAACTAAAATCCCTCCCAATCAAACAAGAACGGAAAGATGTTCATCAAGGAAATCGAATCAGCCGCAACGAACACACAAGATGGTAACACCAAACTACCAATCACATCAAACAAGAACAGAGATTGTTCGGAATCATCATGTTGATGTATACGTGAAGCATTAACCGGAAGCACTTTGTCGATAAACTCATCAATCTGAGTGAAGATGTCAACCAACGGCTCTAAGAAGAAACTACATCTGAAGATGATCCGATAAGAAGAAGCTCGGTTCTTACATGAGTTAGGAGCCGTTTGACCATATATTCTCAAATATCAATCAACAATGCAAAAAATTCACACTTCTTCTCCCCTTCAAGAATTGCATACGGAGATGCCATTCTTGATTAAACAAGTGATTATCATCCAAATGTATTCTATTCGCACTTCTCCCCTGCAAAATTAGCACATGATGTTGCCATCTTCATTATATTGAGCAACTGGAATAACAGTAGTTATCAGTAGTCCGGATCACTTGATGACTGAAGCGCATGGAAAAAGCATGAAGCATGTTGGTGAGAATGGTCATAATAAGAAGATTTCTCTTCTTCCGAAGATAAAGCGCACTGAGGCGTACACTTTTCTTTTCTTTAGAGTACAAGGCTTGAACTGAAGTATTCAAATGTCATAAGAAGATTTCTCTTCTTCGGAAGATAAAGCGCACTGAAACGTACACATTTCTTTTCTTTAGAGAACGAGGCTTGAACTGTTGTGTTCAAACGTCATAATCTCTCTCTTTTCATCATCTTTTGGCAAAACATGTAATCATCACCATTATCATTCAGTAGGCTCTTTGTCGTGACATCTGATGGAGAAAACCCAATATGATGAATTTGACCCTGAAGTAAACTACCCCGAACTCGTGACTTAAACTTGCACATATGTAACAAAGAGCGGTGCCGATTTCCATTAGCATCTCTAAGTACTCTATACTCTTCAACCAACCAACCATCAAGTATAAGACGTACATCACCTCTTGAAAACCCACAATTGAATGTGACACTGAGCACTACAACGTAACTCCTTAAAGTGATAGTTATTTTGTGGTGGTAAGAGCCCAATTCCCCCAAGTGGTAAAAGAAAAGGTAAAAGACACCCAACAATAACTAGATTTCCAAGTCTTCATTTTTTATAATAAGCTTGAACAAGGATCATGAAGAATCTTCATCCATCCATCCCTGATACCTTCAGATACTAAGTACACTCGCCCGTGATATTTCACTTCAACCTCAAATAAATAATACTGAATTAACGCCGTTGTCACATCTTCTGGTTAACTGCTCAAATCTAGCCTCCTTTGACGTTTTAAGTGAACTATGATAATGGTTTTCATCTCGACCATGGTTAAATGCACATAACCCCGTAAAACCTTGTAGTAACCAAACTGCCATGACGAATATCCAAACACACATCCAATTCATGAAGTACACTCTTTTATCCCTTCTTCGAAACAAAAAACGTAGCACCAGCATCAAATAAGAGATCTCGAAATACACTTTCCTTTCTCCAAGATGGTTCCATCAATACGGGATTTTACAACTCTATGGTTTAAACCGAGAAATAGTTTCTTTCGCGGGATTTTACAAAACTAAGAATATACCGTAAGATAGTTCCAGAAATGCACTTTACAATTACCAGGATGTTTCTATTGTCACGGGATTTTACAAGTCTATGATTTAAACCGAGGAATAGTTTCTTTCGCGGGATTTTACAAAATCAAGACTAAACCGTAAACAACGTCAGCTTGAATGTGTTGTGACAATTTTGGTTTCGGTGAATATCTGTTTTAGGGGAACATGCAGCGGTTCATCAACGGTTCATAATCCAACATCAACAATATCATCAACCATCCAATAAATACTTTGGTAAACACATCATTCACGCATTCTGTCGGCTATTGCTGTAACCGCTTGGTGAAGTAAACCCGATATACCAAATTTGATCATGAAGTAGAATTCCCAGATTTGTTACTTAAACTTGTACAAATCCTAGTGAAAAAGAAACGGTGTACCCAATGTACAAAACCTCTTGACATTCTCAACTGAGTGAAACACCGAAGTGATAGCTACGTTGTGGGTTAATAGAGAAAGAATTACAAACGCAACTAAACAGCCAAGTCTTTATCACTCTCTACAAACGCCCAAACAAATCATCTTTGCTAAAGGGTAGAAAGAAAGAAGACGAAATAAGTAAACGCGCCCGGAAAACCTCACTTCAAAGTCAAATAAGAAATACCGTACAAACAACCATGTAGTAAACATTTTCCAATAACCATTTTAAGCCGTGATATAATATACTTCGTGAAAATGTATAACCCAAGGTACCAAACAGTATACCACAACAACTCACATTATCATACCCAATGATATCATCATCAAAACTCTTTAACGAATCTCATAAGATCCAAATCACATAAACCTCATATCATCAAGTCTCATATTAGTCAAATCACATCAACAAATCACATCATCAAAATTCATGATCAAATCTCATCGGCGCATCTCATATTAGCCCAGTCTCATAAGAGCAATCCAATATAGAGAAGCCCATCTGTTCAACATCACATGGTCCAAATAAATATTCCGCCTGAGAAATATCAATTCAAGCCCATATAATTCAAACCCGATTCAACACTGCTGCAATTCATGTTAATGTCCAAGTAGTATACGATCAACCCAGGAGAAAAATATTCAAGCTCATGTGATCCATTTAGAATTTGTAGCCCATGTGACACAAAGAATGGTTACACCAAATCAGTACCTTACTTGGCCCAATAACATAATATTAACCGGACATTGCCCATGAATACGTGATATATTAGTTGTGACCAAGAGTGGTTTATAATGTTGTGAATGTGAAAACAACACTCTTAATTTAATTACAACTACTAATCACAATCCATGAATGTTACTTCCCACATTCAAAGTTCAAACAGCGTTAAATTTTGAATAATCGTCTATGCGAGAAATACTTTGCAGCACCACTTACATAAACGTTTATGAGAGAGTTAAGCGTTTATGAGAGAGTTAATTACATAAACGTTTATGAGAGAACCGTTCATAGCTTTATACTCAAACATGTACATACACACATGTACATACACGGCCTGATGAAGTTAGCAGCATACCATGGTTGGCCCATGATCAAGACCCCATACCATACGGCCCATTACAAACATTAAGATCCAAAATTAGGATGCCCTAAATCACTGGTGAATAAAAACGCACAACTCTCACTCTTAACCATTTACAAACCCTAAAAATACTCACCAATTACCTCCGCCTCTTTCACAGATCAAATCACCATCAACCCTTAAAAATCTCTCTCAAGAAAAATAAGCCTACCTCCTGATGTAATCACATAATACGTACAACAAAAAGATCTTGCAAACCCCTTAAATCTCATATCTGCTCCAAACCCAATAACCATATCAACGACTCCATTCATTCTCACATAGCAGCCATCATTCGTCATATGCACAACATGATTAGAACTGGCTCACCACAGGGATGGTTTGAGCATGGACCTCAACGCCACAGAGATGGCATGGAGGTGTTACCATTTTAGCCACAGGGATGGTTCATTTGAGACGGCTTCACGAACCAATGGAGTTACAGGTAACGTGTGAGAATTGATCTTGGATTTCCATAACCACGAATCAAAGTGACGACCTAACACACTTGTTAAATTCATTACTTTATAAATTTCGTACATTACCTGAGTTTTAGCTTGAAGATATCTTGTAATAATGTGTTGTTGCCATGAACAAATCATATAGAAGGGTATAACACCCATGTTATACCTCGTTATGATGTTCGAATATTAATCAAATGATATGATCAATGAGGATATCTTCTTTGTTATTTTCCTACGATCTTTAACAGATTATAAGGGACAAAGAAAGATCTGAGATCTTGTTTTACTCTTTTTGTTATTATCCTTTTAATCCGAACAAGAATTTAAAGATGAAATCTTTTATGGTTTTTCTCTTAATTCAACGAGGTTCTAATAATTGACAAATGAATAAGGTCTGTGATGATTTATTATGGGTAGATTGGATCTTGAGACACCTTTACAGCCATAAGAATCTGAGATCATGTATTTCATTTAAGTTCTTGAACTATGATGATTAGGTTCAACCAAGATAGTCTTTTAAAGATTTGGAATAAGGTTGAATCTGACTGAGGTCTTGAGATGATTGGATATTATGTGAGATTAGATTAGATTTAATTTTTGGTTAGTACATGAGTCTTGTTTGTGATTGGAGTATGTGGTAAATGGTCTTGTTTGAGGTCAACAACTCGCATCTTGAAAGTTTAGATAACTCGCTTCAGTAGAGATGACAACTCGCTTTTGACGTTAGTAAGCAACTCGCTCCAGATACTTTAAACAACTTGCTTCAGCAGCAACTCGCTCAAAAGCAAGTGCAATAGTAGCAACTCGCTCAAAAGCAAGTGCACATGACCAGACCAACTCGCATGTAAGAATAAGGCAACTCACTAAGATGAAAATCAAACCGAAGTTGACCATACCAACACGCAGTTGACTAAATAGTCAACTCGCATCCAGGATGCAATGAATCTGGATCAGTAAGACAACTCGCATAGAAGAAAATCACAACTCGCATAGACGAATAAATGCATTTAACACCAGGTTAATCAATTAACAGCTTCTTACTGCAAGTGAATACCAGATTCTGAACAGTTTTACCACATGTAGCTTAAAACAGATTTGATCTTTTCATCACAAAACCCAGAAAGTTGAATGCAAAATATTCATTCGACCAAGAAAAAACTCTTTAAACAATTTTATAGACTAAACTGCGACATGACCATGATGCATTGTCAACATATTGACCACAACACTCATGCCGTTCCTAAACCATGAATGATTGTAAAGCGAATGTTATCTTTATGCCATGTTACCAATACCGAAGTCATGAGTAAAACTTGTAACATTATTTAAACAACTTTGTGTGGCCTCAATAAAGACACCTACTTCATCGAACTCCACTACATCACAAGCAACCACAAAAACCAAAACATTTACCAATACAAGTGATCACGTCACATAGTATAACAAACTCATACAAGAAGAATCAAAACAAACAACAAAACCTTGGCTCTGGTACCAATTGTAGGATCGTATATTTTATGTTGTTTGATGATTCGGGTGGTCTAGGACAATGATTAAATAAGAAATCCATTAGATAGATGAAGAGAGTAGAGAGGAGGTTCTTGAAAGAGAGTTGCTTTATAAAAATGAAAGGTTAGATTCAAAGAAGCCACACCCCTTCCATGGATGGAAGGGGTATTTATACTTACAAACAATACGTCCTCCTATCGGATTGTGGATCAGGCATACAGTGGGTAAAGACCCGTCCTTCCTCCACGGTGTTACACTACACTAAACTATGCTACAAACTAACTAATTAACTACAAAATAACGTAACAAACTACAAGTCTACGAGCTAATATATGCTAGACCATAATTGGGGTGACCGACACTTTCTCATGGAATTTCCAATTCCTAACACACCTTTCTTGTTAGCACGGATGAAGAACAAAGGTTGGTCCTTCAAGATCTTTAATGGGTCTCGGGTAGGTATTGAGTCCGTTTGATATTGTTTTTAATGATGAACGAACCAAAGAGAACAAGTAACAGATTTGTTATGTTGTTTCTTTATGAGTTCGAATATTATCATTGATTGGTGAAGAATATTGTGTCAATTAAAACAATCTTAAAAGATTGCAAAAAAAATTGAAACAACTCTGAGATCGATTATAATTTCTTCCTTTTTTGAGTCTTGGTTAGGTTTAGTGATGGAGAGTTGGATTAGGATTAGGTGTATGGTCTCGTGGCTGTTGTATGGTGAGTAGACCTGAGGTCAACAATTTTTGGTATAAGGTATATGGTCGTGGTCAAGTCAGTTTTACGCATATGTTTTTTTTCTCAGATCTTGCTTACAAAAATTTTTCTTACGCGTAAACCCTTTGCTTACACGTAAACACTTATGCGTAACTTCTATCACCCTTAAGCGTAAACTTAGTATCTTATGCGTAAAACATGTTTTTATGCGTAAACATTGTCTTAAGCGTAAGTTATACGCGTAAACCATTCCTTACGCATAACTTCACAGTTATGCGTAACTTTCTCGGAAGATGCTCCTTAGGCGTAGAAAATGAGGGTTTTGACCCTTTGACTTTTTTTCCGACGAGTTTTTCCGACCAATATTTCCGTTCATCTTCATATAAGCCCAGAAATAGGACATAAAAACTCTTCATATTGCCAGTTTGACCATGTTTGACCGAATAAATTTCACATGTTTTGGTACAAAAAGTCACAACAAATGATAAAAATACTGACTTGACGAAGAAAGATACAAGACAGATATAAACTTTGATAGACCGTGACTATTGTTTTTTGACCAAACAAAAAGGATACCAAAAACTTGTATAAACTGTTTACCCACTATACTCGGAAAAAAAAATTTCCGACCCACAAAATAAGTACAAAAAACAGTTTTGAACAAGATTCAAACCACAATAAGTCATTAAAATATAACCATGGCTCTATACCAATTGTTAGGACCGAAAAACATAAAGATTTATGTGGTTTTTGAGGTCGGGGTTGGTGGAAGAAGATGAATATCTTCATCTTTTTAGTGAGAGAAACTAGAGAGAGGGAGGAGAAAACAAAGACTTTTATTAAGAAAACACACACTACACCTTTAGCCTAATGCTTCACCTCACCCCTCATGGAGAGTCATGAGGGGTATTTATAGGCTCAACAAACCTTAACTTTGCCACTTAATCGATACTAGTACCTATGGGCAAAGTATACTACGCATCTAATCCATTTCACGTAAGTGACGTTATCTTTATAAAAAAGCGAGGCTAACATATACACTATGAGTCAGTTTATCAAACAGTTCTCTACCCTCCAAACATTTTTATGATATAAATCCTCTTCAAAGGGGCTAGGATAATCCTGTATGTGAAATGTTGCAATCTCAAACAAGAAGCATGCGTCAAGTCTTTTTAACTGTTATCTATGCGTTCTTATTAGATATCTCAATAACATAATGGTACATGTTTCCAACACTTCACCTACTTATCCAAAGTAAAAAACTAGAAGGATCATGTTGGCACCACATATTCAAACATAACAAGTCTTATTGAAGTATCGGGCTGAGTTGCAGAAAACAAGAAGAAATGCGTGTTTAAAAAAAATAAAAACACCTATACCTATAAATGAAATTTACATATTAACTTGATTTTATATTAATTTATTAAAAGTAGCTATACATATATATGGTATAATCATTAATTCACTTGATCATGCAAATGATAAAAATTTTTAAAAAAATGTATTTCATATATGTATTAATGGTAATCTGTATCACAATAGACTAAATATTGCAACAACAAGTAAACATTAAGATTTGTAACATCAACTTATTCTTATTATGTAATAAACCGAATACTCAATATGAAAAATACACATATTTTTATTATGTAACGTAAACTTTTGAAACTCATAATACCGCATGTGAATTATGGGGATCGTACCTTTTAAAAAAAATATACCACCTAATTTGGAAAAAAAAACCCTATCACAGTGTGTTTTCAAATAAATATTCATATACGAAATCCTAGTGAAACGTATAATTATTAACCAATCAGACTTCATAAAATAAATGCATCGTGAAAGGCAATTGTTAATACAAAAACAAAACAAATTTCTATATATATAAATATATATCTTGCTATTCAAAAAGTATTAATATCTGTAAAGTCATATTCTCATCACAACAAACATCAAACAAAAGCATAAATCCATTAACAAATAATTCAAATTCGTCAACATCGTCTAAATTTGGTTAAATAACAGCTGGAAGCACCTATATACAATAACTAAATAAACATAATAAAATAATAATAATAATAATAAATGTTAATAATATTATCAAATATAAAAGATGTTCATGATTAATATTGTTTAGAACAAAATGTTATAAAGTAGTTACCTCCTTTTAGCAGTTTTATGGATTATGGTAACATCAATTATAGTTCTTAAGTGTTAAATTTAACTTTTAACTATATATTTGGTCTATTAAATCCTAAAAATAAAAACCACAAATCAAAGTACTTACCTGCTTTTAGTCGCTTAATGGATTATGGTAACATCTGTTGGTCCAAATAATTGAGTAAATCTTGATAAAATGAAGAACACATTCATTAATAATGAATAACAATACATACAAGATTTCTCAATATCAACTAGACTACATGATAACATCCTCAACTTTTTGCGGGGATAATTTCGGTATATTATCCCCATTGAATGACAAATAAACTCTCATTGATCCAAGCTATGCTTGTGTTTCAATGAGAGGATGATCCTATCAACTAATACTATGTATTTTGTTTGTTTAGGAATACATACCTATCTCTATTACAATACAAACATATATATAGGTACATGAATAATACAAAGACATGTGATGATGGTGACATGTGGTCCCCATGTGGTCCATCTTCATCTTCTCTTTGGAAAATCCAACCATCCTTTTGATGTGTCATTATAATATTCCCACTCTTATGGTAAAGTCTTGTACTTGTTTGACTTCTTCTCTTGGAAGTTCCCACCCATATTTTTCAGTCTGTATGTAGAGATAGGTCTTGGGATCACTGAGACATTTGTCAAATCACAGTGTCACTGGTGTTGTTTGTAGCTCATATATTTTACTCACTGACACCGTATCAGTAAGTAAAGAGTACTAAACAACACTCATGATTTATTTATCGATGAGTCACTCACTATTTATTTAGTGAGTTAGGTTATTTTATTTTCAAATCTTGTTCAGGGTGATTGGGTCAATTTATTGGACCCGCATCCCTATTTGAATATACAAATAGCCTAAGGTGATTGGTAAAAGGTATAAGACTGAAGGTTCAGTCTAAGGGTTCAGGTTGTTCAGTGACTGGGGTTCAGTGCCCAAGTTCAGTGAGAGGGTTCAGTGAATGAGGTATCAATAACTGGTTCAATGGTCAGCATGACTGGCTCAGGTATTCAGTGACCGCGTACACTTTGATAGGTTTGTGAGGTTCAGTGACCTGAGTTCACTACTCAGGTTCAACTTGAAGGGTTTAGTGTGCAAGGGTTCAGTGACCTGGTTCAATTATGATTCATCAGTGTCAACTCTTCCCTTTTTTGACTTTGATCATTACATGTTGATACATGTTTTTGACACACACTGATACAATATTCACTGACAAAGCTAATTAAAGACCTGATTCAATTTGATACATCAGTGTCCACACTATTGTCATTACACCCTCATATGAATGAAACACACTGATTTTCGACTCTTGGTTTTGAGAGTCATACATTCAGGGACTCCACGAGTTTATCTCTAGCTCAGTCTCAAGAAAAACTCTTCATGTAAAGGGAGTTGGGTTTCAGGGACTTGAACTACATTCAGTCACATTGGTTCAGGGGCTTCAACGTTCTGAATCAATTTTGATTTCAGTGACTTAGCTTTCAGCCTCAATGTTCAGGCATTCTCTCATTCCCTGATGCATACTTTTTCTACATCTTCCTGATGTTCATATGCATACAAGTCCCTGACCTTGAATCATTTGCACAGATTCAGTCCACTGATGTGTTTGTGAATTCATTCCCTAATGACTTTGCGAGACTGGTGTATTTGTGAATTCAGTCTTGTAGTAACCATTAGGGTGACACAAGATTTTCAGTGGCTCTGGGTCAACTTGCACCAATCTTCTTAAGTCCATCCTTATTACCATTCAAGACTCTCCATGACAAAAGACCCTCTCTCGAGGTCACAGCAAGTCACAAGTCGTGTCACATAATCATCAGGCTCAGGAAGAAAACCACATACTCCCTGATGCAGCTTCAACCCGATCAGGCTCCGACACTTCCCTGATTCACAAAAATTGGTCGACCCGCAATTAGCATACCCAGATAATCGATTATCAACTATCCTTATCCTCATTCTGTTACTCCCTGAGTACACACTATCAGCCCCTATTGAGTTTTACCACGCCCTCCATTCAGGTTCAACCCGAGTAAATTCACACCACAGCCCCTCTACACTTGAATCAGAACATTTTTCTGAATCACTATAGCAACCGAACCCCTATTGTTATATCACACACTTTCAATAAACATCCCAACCAAGAAACTCACTGAGTTTTAAACTCAACTTAACTCACTACTAATTTCATCTAATCCAAAACCAATCTACCATCTCAGCTGCTCCAGTTTTTCTTACCTGAAACCCACCATCAAATCTCGTCACTGTTGTCACATCTTAATCCCGATCACCATTTTCATTCATGGTTTAGCCACTGTTGTGGTTAGTCATTGTTGCTGTGGTGAGATTTTTTGTGAGACATTCATGAAGCGAAACCACTGCTGCCGGAGAGGTTGTGCCCACCGGTATTGATTGTACCGGTGGTGGTTTGATTTGAAAAAAAATATTGATATCTGGGTTGTGTTTTTAGTAGGTGTGATTTTTTGGATCTGAGATGTTTTTCAGATCGATATTTGGGATTCGTTTTTTTTTTTGGTAGGGATTAGATGAGTTTGGTGATGGTGAATTTGTGTTTATTTTTTTGTTTTGTGAATAAGAATGATGGTGAAATAGATCTGGATCTGGGTTTTTGTGTGTGTTGGGATGTGTGTGGATAAGATATGAGTAGTGGGTAAGGGTTACTTTTTGACTGATTATTTCAATCAGTGGGGTTTTTGGGTTGGTTTTTGTCAAACAGTCAATATGAGTGTGTCTCTCCCCCTTAAAAATTGCTATTACAGTAGCAGTTTAGTTTTTGAATGTATACACATGATATATTGACTTTGAAGAATGTTATCAGCAGTCTATGAACGGATCTGGATCATGAGAATAATCAACCTGGCTCTGATACCACTTGTTGGTCCAAATAATTGAGTAAATCTTGATAAAATGAAGAACACATTCATTAATAATGAATAACAATACATACAAGATTTCTCAATATCAACTAGACTACATGATAACATCCTCAACTTTTTACGGGGATAATTTCGGTATATTATCCCCAATGAATGACAAATAAACTCTCATTGATCCAAGCTATGCTTGTGTTTCAATGAGAGGATGATCCTATCAACTAATACTATGTATTTTGTTTGTTTAGGAATGCATACCTATCTCTATTACAATACAAACATATATATAGGTACATGAATAATACAAAGACATGTGATGATGGTGACATGTGGTCCCCATGTGGTCCATCTTCATCTTCCTCTTTTGGAAAAGCACCAACCAGCCTTTTGATGTGTCATCACAATATTCCCACTCTTATGGTAAAGTCTTGTACTTGTTTGACTTCTTCTCTTGGAAGTTCCCACCCATATTTTTCAATCTGTATGTAGAGATAGTCTTGAGCCGGGATCATTTGGACATTTGTCAAAAATCTCAGTGTCAAGTGTTGTTTGTAGCTCATATATTTTACTCACTGACACAGGTATCAGTAAGTAAGAGTACTAAACAACACTCACTGATTTATTTATCAGTGAGTCACTCACTATATATTTAGTGAGTTAGGCTATTTTATTTTCAAATCTTGTTCAGGGTGATTGGGTCAATTTATTGGACCCAACAACATCAATTATAGATCGTAACCGTTTTTCATTAAACTTTTAATTACTTTTTACTATATATTTGTTTCACTAAATCCTAAAAATAAAAACCACAACTCATACTCGTCCATCGGACTGGTTTTGACAGATATATATATATATATATATATATATATATATATATATATATATATATATATATATATATATATATATATATAAGGGATTTTAAAAAAACGAGAACTAATAAAAATCAAAAATCATAAAAAGTGTCTTTTACAATTATACCCTTTTGAATTAAATAATAAAAAAGAATATCTAAAAAAATCTGATTGGTTGATGATGGTTCTCGCAGTTCTCGCAATTTATTTGGTTCTGAAAATAACCTCACCATATATATATATATATATATATATATATATATATATATATATATATATATATATATATATATATATATATATATATATATATATATATATATATGTATAACCAAATATTAGTTACTAATAAAAGTAGGTAAAAATTGTATTTTAAGTAATGATTTTATTAAAAGAGTTTATAAAAAAATATATATATTTATAAGTTATAAGTATATAATTTTTAGAAAAATTGGGCCTGACCCGTTTATATATTTTAATTATATGTGGTAACTAAGTGTCATAATTAATAATATACTATTGTTGTATTAAAATAAACTCCGTTTAGTATCACTATATAAAATATTAACTAATGATTCATTATCCATTTATAGAATACGTTTATAAAGTATGTTTAATAAGCTTAAAGTATGTCGTAATTTATATTTTATTATTAGTTGATACATGACTTAGAGTTATAGGTTTAGTGATTATGAAAAGGTTAAGTTGTAGTCACTAGTTATATTTAAAATCCGTTTATAAAATATGCTTAGTAAATGAGGTTATGCCGTGAAATAATGTCGGGAGTAAATGAGTCGAGAACGAGGCGCGAGATGGACAGTGGGAAAACAAGTAACCGTGACTCGGTTAAAATGACGATTCGGGCATACGTTACACCACCTCATTTTATTTTATACCCACTTGTTAATCTTTATGAATACATTTGTTTTCTTTTTACTTAAGGGCAGACTACCAATCCTTGGCCTGTTGGGCCTCGGAACCATCCCAAACACACAAGCCCAATTGATAACCCAATTTTTATTTTATTTTTTTACAAAAGGGACTTATCTGTTTGATGTTATTTCGCAACGAAAGGAAAAAAAAGTGAAAAGAATGGTCTGGTATACTACTTCCAGTTCTAACACTCTAGTAATATCAAACTCAAAATATTGAATGGTGCACTTGGCCATACCGAGGCTCGGAACTGAGATCTCTCGGTGTGTGGCGTCGAGAAGGGGAACTTGAAATAAGCTAAAACCAAAAACTTCAATAAGCAGATTTAACACTCTATACACAACTTAAGATTATAACTACAAAATTTCCAACTGCTTGTCCAGGTAATATACGACCAGGGGATTAATCCAACGCAAAATTAAAATAAGCAAACCTCAAAATTAAGCACAACTTCCAGCAATGGTTATACCACAAAAATCTTTAATCCAAACATCACTTTATATCAATCCCCATTTAATTTAATCGATCGATAACAAAGAAAATAATTGTAACCGATTCATCAACATAACCAAAACATCAAAATCTTAAAACAATTACTAACATAATAAACAAGGAAGATGAGATCAAGATCAAAAGAAAGAATCGATCAGAGATGAAAAACAAAGAAAAAACTTGATACAACTTCCACCAGGCCGAATCCAAGCAGAAACCACTAAGCACTATATCTTTTGATTGTTTTAATGTGGTTTCCTTCCTGTGGATTGGTGGGGGTTTATAAAGAAATAAAAATGGATACTTTGAGTCATTCTTTCTCTATGTTGATTTTTGATGCCATCCTTATTGAAGAAAAATAGTTATCCTTTCTTTGTTATAAGTCAGATCTGTGACCTGTTGTGGAAAGAAGGGAAAATTGGGAAAGTGATGGATCAGTTCTTCTTCTCTCTTTCTTGTTATTGTTTGACTTAGGATTGAAAGTGATGGATTAAGGCATAAAGTTATTATCACCAAAGGGGGGAGGGGTGATGAATTTTAGATCTGGGAAGAGGGTGGAGCAACGTTCCTTAAGAATAAGGGAGAGAAATTATCATCTGTGAAAAAGAATAAAATAAAGGGTATATTTGTGGGGAAAGGTTAAACCGTATTTTGTTTTTATCTATTCTACATTATAAAGCACTAGTCGGATGTCCGGCACAGCGGCGGTGATTATATGTGTTTGCTTATCCGTTTATTGAATTCGTTTCACAACACTTCGAATATATATGTGTTTGTTTGGGTTACCCGTAGCTTTCCCGTGACATCATTATTCCCGCATATAGAAATACCCTCGCAATCTCTTACCCGTCAAACACTCCCCCAAAAGTATATGATTTTGACGAATCAAGATTATATTAATTGAAATAAAGGTTAAAGTTGTAAAAATTTGAATTAAAATAAAATAAACCCACTAAAAATATAAAAACTAAAAACTTATAAAAATATATAAAAATGGATGTTGAATTAACGAATATAAAATTTTAAAAAATATAGTGAAATTAGATTATAAAAAAAATAAGTAGATAAAAAGATATTTCAATTTGAAAATAAAGATGAATTTTTAGTTGAGAAATGATACATGTCACTTTATAATTGGAGCTCCTTATTTTAATTTTAAGTGGTAAGGAGTTAGGTTTAGAGTTTGTTAAGAAGTGACACATGTCATCTCATGATTGGAGCTCCTTATCTTAATTTTTGGTTAAGAGTTAGGCTTGGAATGAGGTTTGGATTTTACATGCATTATAATATAGTATAGATTTTGGACATTCTTAAAAAGAAAGGCTTAAAAAATTAAGATTAAATACTTGCTATAATTAAATTTTAAAAGTTTGAGCCATGCTAATAATGACCCACTTTTTTTTAGCATGGTGCATTTAAAAATAGTTGATTCAAAGTACATGGAGCACTTGTAGAATGTTTCCAAACCATAAAGCACTCTTTAAAAGTTGTCTAGACTGAGCCTAAAAAGCGAGTCATCTTCTTAAAAAAAAAATAAACAAAAAATTTAATAAATGTATTCTGGATGAATCTTAATCGGTGCGAACCGGTATAAATTTGAAATATTAGCATATCAAGTTCATGGAGCCGGTTGTTGAAAACCACCTTCATTGTCTCAAAATTTGAATTAGACAAGTCAGAAAATATTTGGATACAAATTTCGTAACAAAATAACCAAAATATTTTTGGAATACGCGCATCATGGGACCAAAAAATTCAATCACGGGTACCGAGGATCGTAGATTCGACAAAAGGTTCAACGCACTTACCACTCAAAATGACCAGGGAAACTAAGCCAAAGAACAATTTGGTAGAAATGAGTTCAAATATGTTCACGTTTGGGAGATTTGTTTATTTTAAAATTAATTCCAAAAGAGTATGTTATGTTTTTTAAGTTTATTGCTTTTTATTTCAGTAATGTTTTTTATGAATAAAGTAATTTTAGGGATCACTTAAAGTGCCAAAAAACATTTTCTGCTCTCAAGACGTCAAGAAATCGACACCACACTTTGGCATCAACATGCGCACTTTTTAGACATGTTTTAATACAAAGTAATTTAATATAAAAAAAACTTCCATAACAATAAAACCAATAAATGTTATTTTTAAAACACTCAAATATGAAAAAAATACTTATTACATATTGTACGCATAATAAAAAACACACAAATCTTCATGCAATCTGATAATAAAACCACCTTAATCTTACGTGCAATTTATATGTAAACCAACATATGGTTTTAAAACGACCGAACCAGCAACATTTGCTCTAGCCCATAAAGTCGTAAAAGCGATATTTTCAATAGCAATGTTCAAAAAATATTATTAAATAGCAAAGGAATGCCTTTTGGAAACTTACCGTTAAAACTAAAAACTTTGTTTTATAAAAATCGGACGATTTTTTCAAAGCAAATGATGCAAAGGTGTAAAGTCCTAATTATATGATTATACACATTTACACATATCTATATTACATTATAAAGAATTTGGGACATTCTTAAAAATGAAGGCTTAAAAAATTAAGATTAAATACTTGCTAATAATGGCAAATTTTAATAAGTACATCTATAATAGCATTTGTTGCAACACTTTAAAGCATTTTTTTTTACATATTTTTAAAAAAAAAATACAAAGTAATTTAATATAAGAAAAAAAAAATCCATAATAATAAATACCTAATAAATGTTATTTTTAAAACACTCCTAATATGAAAAATACTTGTTATTATACATATTGTACAAACTAATAAAACATACAAATCTTCATGCAATTTATATGTAAACAAGTTCATGGTACATATGGTTTTAAAAAACGGATCGGACCAACTGTTCAACGGGAACAAATAGGAGTCACCTGTCAAGTTCGGTAGCCATAAAAGTCGTCCAAAACGACATTGTTAAATCAATAGAGTTTTAAAATGCATACTAAAATACAATGTTCAAAAAATATTATTAAATCGCAAGAGTGCCTCGAGAATCAACGTTATGCTTTTGGAATTTTTTTTAATAAAACTTACTGTAAAAACTAAAAACTTTGTTTTATAAAAATCGGACGATTTTTTCAAAGCAAATGATGCAAATGTGTTAAGTCCTAATTATATGATTATACACATTTACACATATCTATACTACATTATAAAGCATTTGGGACATTCTTAAAAAGGAAGACTTAAAAAATTAAGATTAAATACTTGCTAATAATGGCAAATTTTAATAAGTACATCTATAATAGCATTTGTTGCAACACTTTAAAGCACTTTTTTTAGACATGTTTTTAAAAAAAATACAAAGTAATTGTTGGGTTCAGTAAATACCCAAACCCCTTAATCTAGGATTTGAATAGAAAATAGCCCAAGTGTTTAGTCCGATAAACACTAACAGGTCAATGAGTGCACAGTCTCTCAGTGAGTCATCTTCAGGATACTCAAGTCACGAGGCGAAGAAGAAGTCTCTTCACTCAGTAAGGCGGAACTTAAAGGGTGAAGATTGAGTCAAGAAGAAGATGATGGATTCAGTGAGTGATGACAATAACTCACTGAATCCCTAAGACTCCTCTCCAACTACTTACACTGAAGACAAACTGAAGTAGAAGACTGAAGGATGTAAAGACTGAAGAATGAGTGGGACAAGGCGTGATAAGTTTGAATCAGATAAGACAAAGTCCTTATCAACCAAAGTCAACTTTCCTTGAATGGCAAAAGATCGTGCTCAATCATCACTGACCTTAGGAAAGTAGTCTTGTCTCTTACCTAGTATAGCCTTTGTAAACAGAGACAAAATGAATCAAGATTTTGTCTTCAGTAAGATGTCGGGTTGTCACTTAGGAAATAGTTAAATCTCATACATGTATAAATAGCATAAGAGATGGAGTGAAAAGGTTAAGCTTGTGAATTGTAAAAACACACATACACGCAAGCCATCTTTTCACTCCTCCAAATACAACTTAATCCCGAGATAGCTCAGTGGGTTCTAAGAGTTGTGCTCAGACTTAGTCTGAGCTTAGAGAGGAGTCACCAAACTTTGTCATTTCAATCCCAAGTCTTGTTCGCAAGTACTTGGAGTAACGTCATATTTTTGATTGATTTCAAATAAAGAATATGATGTTGAAAATTACTTTGTGTGTTTTACTTATGTTAATTTCTGTCATTGTTCACTATTAACTTGTTTTAATATTCTTAAATTGTTTTAAACGATAGTGAACGGGGAACAACAAGTGGTATCAGAGAAAGGCTAATTATAAAACATTTTTTTTAGGCCGCTCTAAAAGTTTTTAAATTAGGATCCTAAATGGCTGAAATTGATGTACCCCAACTAGTCGATAAAAGGGTGGAGCTTATTCAGCTGTTGCCCCTAGACTTGAAGTTGGCAAATTCAACAAATGGAAAAAGCGATGCTTTGCTATTTGATTGGGATGGAACCTTATTATATCAAGTGTATAAATGAAGGTCCATCGTCCCAAAGACTTGAAGGATTGCCTAAACCTGAAGCTCAGTGGACTCAGGATGAAAGGAGAGTGGTCAACCAGGACCAAAGACTCAAAAGTATCATAATATCTTGTCTTCCTGACGATATTATGGAGTCAGTTATAAAACATGTGAGTACAGCTAAACAAACCTAGGATGACCTAGTTCATTGTCATGAAGCTCATCGATACCAAGGAAAAAACAGGATAATGGACCTGAAACTTGAGTATAACACCTTCAGGGCTAAGGACTCGAAACTCTCTCTCAAACATACACCCGGTACAAAACTCTTTTAAATGAACTATCAAATGATGGTGTTAAGTTGTCCGAACATGAAATCAATGTTGGTTTTGTCAACAGTCTCCCTGAGAAGTGGTTGAATTTCTCTTAGGGACTTAGGAATGCTAATCATATCCAGAATCTTGAGCTTCCCGAAATTTATGGGAAATTTGTCTATGAGGAAAACCTCATCAACAGACGATACCCTAACTTAAAGAAGTCTCAGGAAGTCAAGAAGTCCCTGACCACCACCTCATCACCAATATCAACTGCTTTATATTCTAACAATGTTGTTTAAGATTTTCAGGAAAATTCTGATGATGAGCCTGATGAGAGATCAAGTGAGAGTACCTAAATGACCTGAACACTGAATTTCAGGAAAGGACACTCCTTGCTAACTCTCGAAGGTTTATAAAAAGAAACATAGGTTTTTCAAATGACAAAGCAAATGAGGACACTGAATGCTTTAAGTGTCACAAAAGAGGTCATTTTGCAAAACACTGTTTTTCAAAAATAATTTCTGAACCCTCTTATAAACCATCGTGGTCAAATCAGGTCCTCAAGCTTTAGCAAATTTCAACCAAAAATCTATCAGTCTCATCAAAACTTTCAAAACAAATCTGAGCAAAACAAAAGCATTGATTTTGAAGCTAAGTATAAGAAAGTCAAAGCTAAGCTTGCATTGCTCGAGGCCGTCCCTATAAACAAAAAAAGTGTTCAATCTGGCAGGTAAAAACAAAGGCCTTGTTGCTGAGACCTTCAACTGGATGAAGAGCCAATGTCATGAGATGATGAAATAGTGCATGTCAGCAGCACTGATGGCCCTCTCAGAAGAGGACAAGCTAGCTGTTGTAAGAATCATGCCGAGGAATGGAGAATGGGTCAATATCACAATGAATAAGGTAAATATCTTACTTTCTATGGATGATGACTCGATTGGCGAGTCCTATATGAATTATCTTAATGTTGACCTTAAGTTCGTTGAAGAGCACAGACTGAATCTTTTTTCAAAATACAAAAAGCTAAGTTTTGAATTGAACAAGTGTAGGGATGAACTACTTCTTTTAAAACAAAATAAGCTTGAGGCTATCACTTTGCAAATTCAAAACACTGAATTAGTTAAAAGAAATCAAGCTCTTCAAGATGAACTTAAGAAAGAAAAAGATATAATTGCTAGGTGAAAATCATCTCCCTGACTATCATAACAAAGACCAGTCTCCCAAATCATTTGTGTCTGGTGGCATGATTACCAATGTGTTGACTACTTCCAAGCCCAGCGATTAGATTGAACGGGTTAATCCTGATAGTAAGCTTCCTAATTTCGATTCTGGAAGAATTCTAGAGCCTGAGAGTCAAGCTCTTAAGAGCATGCTTGGACTCCCTGATGTGACCAATAATACTGAACACATTGAGTTGGCAGAGTCTAATGCAACGCTCCACCCTGAAACCTCTTCGGTGCTGCACCAAGCTCTAAACTTACTCCAATGCAATTCAATCCTCATTCACCAAAAGAAAGGTCTGGACTTGGTAGAACCATCCTCAAAAGACCATCAAAACCAACTCAACAAGAGTCTACTCCCACTGAGACTTCCACATCTTCACTCCTCTTGAAGCGGATTCAATCGACAACTTGTAGGAAGCTATGGCGAAAGATGGAATCCATTTAAAAGGTCCCTGAATCAATCAAGGAGATAAAGTAAGCTTCCTCTAGTTCCTCAGAGTCTAAGTCAAACCCCAAATCATTAAGACTTATAACTGAATGAAGTCGTTATGGTGTTATTATTTAATGGTAACTTATAACTACGGGCTATTGTCAACTACTTTTAAAACTTACCGTAAAAACTAAAAACTTTGTTTTATAAAAATCGGACGATTTTTTCAAAGCAAAGGATGCAAAGGTGCAAAGTGCTAAGTGCTAATTATATATATTACATATATATATTTGAATATTAATAATTATACTCTTTAAAATAACCTACATGATTTATTGAATATTTATTTTTACTTTATCTTTATAAGTAATCTTTTACTTGTATTATCCATCTATGTGGGACAAATTTAACAAACATAATTTTTGAGAACTAAATTTTCTTAGTATAATGTAAGTGATTTTTAAAAGTCGTTCCTCAAGGAGACAAAGTAAGCTTCCTCTAGTATAATGTAAGTGATTTTTAAAAGTCGTTATGGTGTTATTATTTAATGGTAACTTATAACTACGGGCTATAACATAATTTTTGAGAATTAAATTTTCTTAGTATAATGTAAGTGATTTTTAAAAGTCGTTCCTCAAGGAGACAAGGAGAACTAAATTTTCTTAGTATAATGTAAGTGATTTTTTTTAGTATAATCAATGAGACAAAGTAAACTTCCTTTAGTTCCTCAAAGTCTAAGTCAAACCCCAAATCCAAGCAGAAGTGTGATCTATGCCACTCCATACGACAACATTATAGAATCCTTTTTGTGTGATCTCACAAAAGGATGATCAGAACCTCCTCGATCACTTAAATATGTAAGTTCACTGGGTGAGGCTATACCAAAGTTGGTCATCAGATGCTTCATCCTCCCGAAGTCACTCCACAAACATAGAGCTAAACCCTTTCCTCTTTGCCCCTGCTTGTGGCTTCAATAATCATCATCAGGATGATTGTCTCATGAACAAATGCTGTGATATATGCGGTAATCGGCTCATGAGACATCCCAACATGACCTAACAGATCATTATTCATGCAAGGAGAGGTACAAAACAACCCAGAGTTACTTGAGTCATCCTCGGTCTCCAAATGCAAAACCTGTGGTAGCACAATGCACTCAACCACTGACCATGAGTCAATTGCCAAATTCAAACGGACTTGAGACCCAAGCCCACGGAGTGTGGGTCACTAAGAGAAACTAATTCAGTTTACTACTGTGCAGAGGACGCCAGGAGCCTATTTGGCATCTTGACAGTGGATGCTCAAGAAGCATGACTGGTGTGAAGGAGTATCTGCACAAGTATGTAAAGGAACCAGGACCCAAGGTAGTATTTGGTGATAACTCATCATGTCCCACTGAAGGTTATGGTTCAGTAAACTGCAATGGAATAGTTTTCTCTAGAATAGCTTATGTCAATGGTCTAAAATACAATCTCATCAGTGTCAGTCAACTATGTGATGCTAAGTACATTGTGCAATTCAATGACAAACAAGGTACCATCTTCAATGCCAACAAGGAAGTTGTGTTGATAGCTCCTAGGAGAGATGATGTTTATGTGTTAGACATGTCAACACTCTCCCAAGATGGAACTTGTCTCTTTGCTAAAGCCATTGAAACTATCAATTGGCTGTGGCATAAGAGACTCTCACACTTAAACTTCAAAAACCTCAACAACTTGGCAAAACAAAACAAGGTCCTTTGCAAAAGACAAACCATGCTCTGCCTGTGAAAAAGGTAAACACCACAGAGCATCATTCAAAACCAAACAAAATTTCTCCATCAAAAATTGCCTTCACCTCCTGCACATGGATCTCTTTGGACCTGTCAGTCCCAGATCAATCCAGCATGAGAAGTATACACTTGTCATTGTTGATGAGTTCTCAAGATACACTTGGGTATACTTTCTTTCCAAAAAGAGTCAGGCAACTGATACAATAATGTCATTCATCAGGAAGATTGAAAACTAGAATGACATTACTGTTAAACAAATCGAACGACAATGGTACTGAATTCATAAATCAAGAGCTTGAGAGTTTCTGTGATGAAAAAGGAATTTCTCAAAATTTCTCATCTCCTTATACCCATGAACAAAATGGGGTCGCTGAAAGGAAAAACATAACTCTCATTGAGGCTGCTAGAACCATGCTAAATGGCTCAGCCCTCTCAAAGCATTTCTGGATGAAGCAGCAAAAAAGCCTGTTACACTCAAAACAGGTCAATCATTGTCAAAAGACATAATAAACCCCATATGAGATCTTCAAAGGTAGACTTCCTAACATCAGCTATTTTCATGTGTTTGGATGTCCTGTGTTCATTCATAACCACAAGGATCATCTAGGCAAGTTTGATGCAAAAGCTGATGATGGATACTTCTTAGGCTACTCACTGATCTCCAAAGCCTTCAGGGTTTTTAACACAAGGATACAACAAGTTGAGGAAACCTTTCATGTCACCTTTGATGAAAGTGCTGAAAGCATCAGGTTCACCAACACCTCAGTGGAGGAAATAGGAATTGATAACTCATCAAGATATCCTCCTGATGAGTACAACACTGAATTCAGTTCCTCATATCAAGCTGATGCTGACATCTCATATTATATCTTACCTCACAACCTTCCCCAACCAACTATCAGTGAATTCACTGATGATCAATCAGTCCCTACTGGGATAGGTAATACTGAACCAAATGTTCAGGAACCTGTGATTCAAGAACCCCAGCCTGAACAAGACATCTCAACAGATGCTCTTAATGATTATGTAGCTCAAGCACCAAAACTCACTCCTGAGTCTCCAGTGACCTCTTCAAGCTCAGATCCTAGACCACAAAGTAAGTGGACAAAATCTCAGGACATTGAGCTTGTAAACATTATTCGTGAACCCACTGAGGGCATGCTCACTAGAAGCATGGCTGCTAAGTTAACTGCAGCTTCAGCCAATGAATGTCTATATGCTCGATTACCTATCAGAAATATAACCCAAAAGTGTCACTGAGGCTCTAAAGCACCCAAGCTGGGTTCAGGCTATGCAAGAAGAACTGCAACAGTTTGATAAAAACAAGGTCATGACCTTGATCAAATGTCCTCAGGATGTTGTAGTCATAGGAATGAAGTGGGTTTTCAGAAACAAAACTGATGAAAACGGCACTATCATTAAGAACAAAGCCAGACTTGTAGCCAAAGGTTACAGTCAACAAGAAGGCATTGACTATGATAAGACATTTGCTCCTGTTGAAAGAATGGAAGCCATCAGGATCTTCCTTGCCTATGCAACATACATGAACTTTAGGGTCTACCAAATGGATGTCAAAAGTGCATTCTTAAATGGTGATCTCAAGGAAGATATGTATGTTCAGCAACCTCCTGGCTTTGAGAGTAGTGAATTCCCTGACTATGTCTGCAAGCTTGACAAAGCCCTCTATGGACTTACACAAGCTCCCAGGGCATGGTATGAAACTCTCTCAGCCTTCCTGATACAAAACAAGTTTGTCAGAGGAAAGATAGACAACACAATGTTTGTCTATATGACCAAACAAGATGTGATACTGGTTCAAGTGTATGTTGATGATATCATCTTTGGCTCAACAAACTACAAACTTTATAAACAGTTTGAAAAACTGATGACTAAGAAGTTTGAAATGAGCATGATGGGTGAACTCACATACTTTCTTGGACTACAAATCAAGCAAACTGATAAAGGAATCTCCATCAGTCAAGAGAAATACACAAGAAATCTCTTGAAGAAATATGAGATATCTGACTGTGCCTCAGTGAAGACACCAATGGTCCCACCTAACAACCTTGGACCTGATCTCACTGACAAATCAGTCAATCAACCCCATTTCAGAGGGATTGTTGGCTCACTGATGTATCTAACTGCTACTAGACCAGACACGCAATTCTCAGTCTGTCTAATAGCAAGATATCAGTCCAATCCTAAAGAATCCCACCTCACTGCAGCTAAAAGAATACTCAGGTACCTGAAGGGAACCCCAAACCTTGGACTCTATTATCCAAAGTGCTCAGGGTTTGATCTCAAGGGTTACTTTGATTCTGATTATGCTGGCTGCAACATGGATATAAAAAGTACCTCAGGGTCCTGTCAATTTCTTGGAGGAAAACTGGTTTGTTGGAGTGCTAAAAAGCAACAACCAGTGGCTATGTCTTCAGCTGAAGCTGAGTATGTGGCTGCTGCAGGATGTTGTGCCAATGTTTTATGGATGAAAAGTCAACTCAGTGACTATGGCATCCATTACAAAATGGTACCCATCTTCTGTGACAACACCAGTGCAATTGCAATCTCCAACAACCCCGTCCTTCATCAAAGAACCAAACACATTGATATCAGATATCACTTCATCAGGGACCACATAATGAAAGGAGACATAGAACTCCATTTCATCCCTACTGAATATCAACTGGCTGATATCTTCACCAAACCCTTGGATGAACCTACCTTCAGGAGACTGAAAGCTGAATTGGGAATGCTTGATATTGAAAGTCAGGCATCTGAAAACCAATCTCAGTAAGTTCTATGAAATGGTTCCTCCTTCCTGAACGAAACCCACAATACTACCTCTCACTGAATGAGTAAGACTCATTCAGGGACCGTGCCAATTAAAATTGAGCATTGAATGAGTAATTAAATGATCCAAGTATCAGTTACTTAAATGTCCTAGGTTGGTAACCATGCCAATTTAATATAGGAATATATGTCTCCTTGTCTTACTGTCAACCATATCAAGGGTCCCTCTCATACTTACCTCATCCCCAGTTGGCATTAAATGCCTCCTCTCACATAAAATATCTTATTGATATTTTATTACTGCAAAAGTGCACTTTTACTGTGCACTGCAACTGTTCCCTTGAAAACCGGGATTTTTACTGCTGGTAGTGGAGTGGTGGCATTAAATATGGAAATTCAAACGTTTTCTAAAACCGACTCTAAATATTCCCATTTATGCACATTTAACCCCTCTCAGCACTCTATAAATACCCCCCTTCTCAACCATAAACACACACTAAAATTGTTTTTGTAACAAAACTCTGCTAAAATCTTTTTTCAAACTCAAAACTGTGTGTGCGCTTCAAGTTCTTCAAACCTCTTTCAGAAAAACCTTCATTGTAAACATTTACAAAAGATTTTTCATCAAAACTTAAGAGATTCAAAAATTCTTTTGATGTCTTGTCAAGTTTTTCTCAAAACCCTAAAACTTTCAAATGGAAATGGCAAGAACTCAATCTCTTCAGTATGCACAATAGTGGGCAGGGGATCTTACTAATGTTGAATTTAAAATCAATAATGTCATAGGCAATTTTGAATACCCACAAAATGTCCCAGCCTATAAAGACATTATGAAATTGTTTAACTGCCCACTAAAAAATGCCTTTGTTCAGTGTCCCTCTATTGTTTACCAAAACCTCCTCAGGGAGTTTTGGGCAACAACCGTGGCCTATGACCCGACACCTGCTACTAACGAGACTAACCTACGACCACTAAGGGAGTATCTCATTAAGTTCAGTCTTTTTAATGGGAAACAATCAGTCACCCTGGATTACAAAACGTTTTCCACCTCTTCAGGGTTAGACTATAATAAGGTGTTTATGTCGCCCATCTGAACCAAACAGTGAAGGATGGGTTAAAACGAATTGCTTTAGAGCCAAACTTTTTGGACAGAACCCCAGTCACCAAAAATTCATTCCCCGTGGCTTGGAGGATCTTATTCACTTTTGTGATTCAGGTCCTCGGCGGGAAACACTCATCAACTGAACAAGTTAATTCGATTCAGTTGATGATGGCTTACTGTTTGATGAATGGGGTAAATGTCGACATTGGGGAGATCATTTACAGTGATCTCGTAACTAAGATACAGAGCAAATCTAGGGCAAAATATGTCTCATATCCTAGATTTGTCTCTTGTGCTTTGCAAGTGTTACTGGGTTGCAATTACCCTCAGGATGGAAAATTTTGTGCTTTACCTGGCATCTTGAGTAAATCAAACTTTCAAAAAGACCCATCCCAAGTCCCTAATATTGAATTGACGGCCCATATGATTGCTGTAAACAATCAAAGGGGATCAGTGTCTCCAAACCCTGCTCCTAAAAAGAGAAAGGGGAAGTCTCAGACTGGGACTAAGACTAAACCCAAGTCTCAGGGCCCTGAGGCTTCTGGAACACAGCCTAAGAGGCACCAAAAGCCCCAGACTGAACAGACACCCATTGGTGACCAGGCAACATCCACCCCCGTGACAACGAAGGACACTGATACATCACAGTCAATGCCCTTGGTCACAACCACTACTCCCCAAGATCCAGAGGGAAACATACAACCCGCTGGTAGGGGAGCGCCTTCCACTACGCCTAAGGATGACATTAGAAAATCACAGCCTTTGTCTGAGGGCACACTGAATGATCCCAAAGACTCAGGGGGAAACAAACAACCCACTGATAGGGATATCACTGCCACTGACTCCGCTAAAGGCACTGGAAAACACCCGCCAGTGTCTCAGGGGTCTCAGGGGGACAAAGACTCGGAGGGACAGAAACAACCCGCCGATATGGAACCCAAAACCAATCCTGACTCCAGAGAAGGCACTGGGAAACGCCCACCAGTGTCTGAGGGGTCAACGGGGGACAAAGACTCAGAGAAAAATATACCACCCGCTGATATGGAACCCATCACCAACCCCTTGTTAACCGTTGCTGATGTTACTGGGATACTATTTTCTGAAGATGAGCTTGCTGACACTGATGATGAAATTTTATCAGCAGGGGAAGAAGTGGACGCTGAGGTTCAATCTGAACAAGAACCTCAGCCTGATCCAAAGGAGCATACTGAATCCCCATCTCAACCTGAAGACAATGCTTCTGCCTCCACATCCAGCTCTGATGAATTCAAGCAGTTTGACAATGTTCTTCCACTAACTGAAAGAAAGTTGGTTCAGTAGATCGCCAAAGCTTCAAGGAAATTATACTCTGGGGTCACTGAAACATTGTGGGAACAACATACTGAGGCTGGTGCAAGTTATGCAGATCTGAAGGCCGAGGTCCAAGCCTTTGATGAAAACGTTCATGAGCACAGGGACTTGATGTATGACACCATTCACAGACTGGATGAAAATTTGGCTAAATTCTTCAGACATCTTCAGGGTGTAGGCACAACGGTAGATGAAATCAAGGAATCTGTCAAAGAAGACCCAGCGCTCAACTCTAAAGTGCTGGAGGCTACTGAGCGTACTTGAAACAATCATCCAGCCTCACTGAACTAATCGAAACCCTAAAATCTGCAAATGTTCCGGGTATTCAATCTTCAGTCAAGTCTCTTCAGGCTACATTGGGCTCTTTGACTACTCAGGTGGCTACTTTGACTCAGGCCTCGTCTTCTATGGCCTGTAATCTTGGACCTATAATGACTGCTTTGGAGGAATCTCATGCTAACTTGGAAGCCAAAGTCACTGGTATTCAAGCAGATACTTCAGACATCAAGGCCATGATTACTGAAATTTATCAGGCCTTCAAGGGTCAAGCAGCTCAGTCCCCCTCAGCACCAACACCAACTCTTGCCCTCACTGACGCTCCGGCAACAGTTGAGGGGGAAAAACGAAGAAACTCCTCTTTACACTGAGGGGGAGACAACACCACTAGTATCTGCAGCTCCAATCTCATCATCACCACCAGTCTCAGCAATACCAATCTCATCAATCCCTCCACCAACATCAACAACAACACTGACAGTGATCACACCAATAATAACAACAACACCGCCCATGGTAGCATCCTCTTCTTCAGGCCAGGAAAAAGGAAAAGGCATAATGACAACACCACCTGAGCCTGAGAAGATTCCATTTAAGATCGGCGACACTGAATACCTGCTCACACCACAATAGCTAAGTGTCTATCTTGCAAAGAAGAAAGGAAACGAAACTTGCTGAGGAAGAAAGAAAAAGAGAGGAGGCACTGGTAAAGGTGGTCTGAAGAAGCTGAAAATGTTGGAATAGATGCTAAGAAGCTTGAAAAGGGCCAGGCAGGATAGAAGTTAAAGGATGCTCAAGCAGCAAAAATGGCTGAAATGAAAAAGCAGTTGGAAGAAAAGAACAAAAGAACTGTAGCTATCAGGAAGGCAAGAATTGACCATTACAATTGGACAATGTCAAGCAGAAGACTGCTGAGAAGATCATGATGTCAAAATCATCCCAAGATCCAAACCACTGGCAATGAATGTCTACAGGGGGGATGATAAGAGACATTTCGAGGTTCATGATCCCCTAAAATTCACTGACTTTGGGATCACTGAACTCGATGAACTTGGTCCAATAATAGAAAAGAAGCAAAATGCGGTGGTTAAGGAGCTGATGAAGATGCTCAGTAAAAGATATGAAAGACTGAGGGATACACCAGCACAACTAGGAATTCAGCCTGCCTTAACTGCACCACAAGGATCTCAACCACAATCATCCACTGGCAAAAGGAAAAAAGTTGAGTTCCAGCCTGAGATTAAAGTGCCTGGACTAGAGTGTAACAGGGAGCTGCCAGAAGGTGTAAAGTTCGTGAACTGTCTAGTGATTGAAAAGCCTGAAAGAGGGCTATTCCACATTGATGTCTATGGAAACCCTGCATTTCAAAGGTGGAGTGACATTGATCAGGCAGGTGTGGCTGCAATGCTAAGCTACATACTAGTGGCCTCTCAAATTTAGACTCCTGCAAATGTCAGGTTCTGTGCTGACTTAAATGCCAAGATAAGAGACCATCCTGACAGGGAAACACTCATCACCAAGAAAGTCAAGCTTGAAGCACTGTGAATCCATCTGGACTGACATCATTTTGAATTATCTTTTGTACTAGTGATAGGAACCTTGTAATTTGATCAATAAACGATGTATGTTTTGTTAAAATATTCAGTGTTCCTTATTGTATTCATTAGTACATTCAGTGTAAGAAGAAGCCATTTGCTCACTTACACTGATCAAACACTTAGGCTATTTGTATATCCAAATAGGGGGAGACTGTTGGGTTCAGTAAATACCCAAACCCCTTAATCTAGGATTTGAATAGAAAATAGCCTAAGTCGATAAACACTAACAGGTCACTGAGTGCTCAGTCTCTCAGTGAGTCATCTTCAGGATACTCAGTACGAGGCGAAGAAGAAGTCTCTCCACTCGTAAGGCGAAACTTAAAGGGTGAAGACTGAATCAAGAAGAAGATGATGGATTCAGTGAGTGATGACAATAACTCACTGAATCCCTAAGACTCCTCTCCAACTACTTATACTGAAGTAGAAGACTGAAGGATGTAAAGACTGAAGAATGAGCGGGACAAGGCGGGATAAGTTTGAATCAGATAAGACGAAGTCCTTATCAACCAAAGTCAACTTTCCCTGAATGGCAAAAGATCAGGCTCAGTGTCATCACTGACCTTAGGAAAGTAGTCTTGTCTCTTACCTAGAATATCCTTTGTAAACAGAGACAAAATGCATCAGTATTTTGTCTTCTGTAAGATGTCAGTTTGTCACTTAGGAAAGAGTTAAATCTCATACATGTATAAATAGCATAAGAGATGGAGTGAAAAGATTAAGCTTGTGAATTGTAAAAACACACATACACGAAGCCATCTTTTCACTCCTCCAAACACAACTTAATCTCTGAGATAGCTCAGTGGGTTCTAAGAGTTGTGCTCAGACTTAGCCTGAGCTTAGAGAGGAGTCACCTAACTTTGTCATTTCAATCCCAAGTACTGTTCCGCAAGTACTTGGTAACGATTCTTTTGATTGATTTCTAATAAAGAATATGATGTTGAAAATTACTTTGTGTGTTTTACTTATGTTAATTTCAGTCATTGTTCACTATTAACTTGTTTTAATATTCTTAAACTGTTTTAAACGATAGTGAACGGGGAACAAAAGTAATTTAATATAAGAAAAAAAAATGTCCATAACAATAAATACCTAATAAATGTTATTTTTAAAACACCCCTAATATGAAAAATACTTGTTATTATACATATTGTACAAACTAATAAAACACACAAATCTTCATGCAATTTAATGTAAAAAGTTCATGGTACATATGGTTTTAAAAACGGAAGGGCCAACGGGTTCAACCGGGAACCGGAGTCACCACCAGTTCGGCTAGCCCATAAAAGTCGTCCGAAAATGACATTGTTAAATCAATAGAGTTTAAAAATGCATATTAAAATACAATGTTCAACATATACGCCTTTTGGAATTTTTGTAATAAATTTACCGTAAAAACTAAAAACTTTGTTTTATAAAAATCGGACGATTTTTTCAAAGCAAATGATGCAAAGGTGCAAAGTGCTAAGTGCTAATTATATATATATTACATATATATATTTGAATATTAATAATTATACTCTTTAAAATAACCTACATGATTTATTGAATATTTATTTTTACTTTATCTTTATAAGTAATCTTTTACTTGTATTATCCATCTATGTGGGACAAATTTAACAAACATAATTTTTGAGAACTAAATTTTCTTAGTATAATGTAAGTGATTTTTAAAAGTCGTTATGGTGTTATTATTTAATGGTAACTTATAACTACGGGCTATTGTCAACTACTTTTATCTCATACATTTATAATATACCTACTACCAACTCGTTATTGTCACCACATCACGTGGATAATCTACAATTTTTACATGAAAAATTTTGTTATTGCATAACAGTATTCAAAACTAAAATTATCGTCGTCCGTATATCTATTGTATTGTAAAATATAAATCTAAAAAAAAAATTCGCTGAATATTTTAATTGTATGGTGCCCGGCGCTGCAACGCGCAGGTACCCTCCTAGTTATTATTTAGTGTATTATGTGTACTCTATGTTCTATTGTGCCACAACATAAACATGGCATTTTGTTTCGACAAAATGCCCAAAACATATTTTTGGTAACGTTTTTATAAACATTAGATAAAATAAAAAATTATTTACTTAAATTAATGATCATTTGTATCAAGTCGTAAATATTGCCATGTCGGTACGCATGCGACCTCGTTTCTCGAGATAACCTTCGTTGTTGTGGTTTACTCATCAGTAAATGTCAGTAAATAATTAACTTGCATTATTTGTCAAAATAATTAGTTTAGCAATGAGTATTGACCTAGAAATTATAGGTTATGATATTATGTGAATCTAATTGTGTTGTAACTTATGCCCAATGGTTAGTTATACTTTTATGTTGATAATTTCATGTAGTCCTTATTTTGAACAGTCCTTTATGTACATAAACGTGAGTCATTTGCTTAGATAACCACTATAAGTTCTTATAACGACTAAATGTTAATAATATGTTTAAAAAAAGGCAAGGCAAGATAATGTTTTATATGGTCATAAAGAATTTAAATATGCGTTATGATATGATCATCTCATACCTCTTGCGGTCGAATAAAATGATCGATCAATAAGGATTGAGAATTAAAGAAAGATCGAATTGCATGTTTTTGATAAAGCTGAATTTTATAAACTCAATAATGACACGTAAAAGTAAACTTACAAATAATTTCTCATCATTAAGGTCTATATTTTCATGATGTTTGTAAGCATTTATGTGATTTTGAAATTAAAAGGATAAGGTAATCTCAAATTGTTCACTTATATATTTCATTATAACAGTTTTCTTTATTAAGGGCCCGTTTGTTATCCGGGATTAAGTGGGTTTGGACTGAAAGTTTAACCAAATCAATTGTTTGGTTTCTTATTTGTTTTTCTAACACAAGGTGTGATGGCAAATAGTAAGCATTGTATAAATCCCACC
>OU343220.1:141979227-142009446 GCA_910596185.1 Chrysanthemum makinoi
AAATGTCACTCCACCTTTGAAACGCTGGGTTTCCATAGACATCACGAAGAACAGCCCCCTTCATGCTTTCAAAATCACAAGACGGTTGACAAACTTCACCCCTTCGTGTAGATCCCTATTACATTCCTAGTCCAGCACTTTGATCTCGGTGGCCGAACTCAACCTCTTTCGCTTTCGTCTCAGGATTACCGAGGTTGAGATCCTTGAGGTGTTGTTAAGGCAGTCAATTCCCGCATTGCTTCTGCAGCTTCCCTCAAGATTTCATACCTTTTGGCTCAGCATTTTCATCAGCTCCTTAACCACCGCATTCTCGGCTTCTCTTTTCAATGCTAGGACCAAGCTCATCGAGTTCGCTGATCCCAAAGTCAATGAATTTCAGGATCATGAACCTCGGTGTCTTTTATCATCCCCCTGTAGACATTCATTGCTAGTGGTTTGACTTGGGAATGATTCCTACATCGTGATTTTCTGCTTTTCGCTTGTCATTGACCGCTTGTAATGGTCAATTTTTCTTGCCCGATGGCCGCAGCTCTTTGTTCTTTTCTTCCAATCTCTTTTCATTTCACCATTTTAGCAGCCGAGCATCCTTGAACTTCGTCCCCGCCTCGACCTTTTCAAGCTTCTTAGGATCAATTCCTATGTTCTCAGCTTCCTCAAGAACAACTTGTACCAAATTTTGCTTCTTCTTTCTTCCTCAGCTAGTTTCCTCCTCCTTTCTTCCTTAGCCGATAGGCACTTAGTGTTGTGGAGTGAAAGGTGTACTCTCTGTTGTTTCGATCATATAGGATCTTCTCAGCTCAAGTGTTTGCATTATTGCCTTTCCTTTGTCCTGGCCTGAGGAAGATGATGCTACCAATGGTGGTGTTGTTGTCATGATAGGTGCAACCGTCAGTGTTGTTGTTTTTGTTGGTGGGAATGATGAGATGGGTGTTGCTGTGACTGGTGGGAGTGATGAAATAGGTGTTGCAGACACTGGTTGAGCAGGCTCCCCCTCAGCGTGAGAGGAAGTCTCTTCAGTGGTCGTCCTCTCCCCCTCAACTATTGCCGCAACATTTGTAAGGGCAAGAGTTACCTCGGACACTGGGGGAGCTGATGATGCTTGACCTTTGAAGGCTTGATAGATCTTAGTGACCATAGCCTTGACATCCGTTGTATCTTTTTAAAGATCAGTGACCTTTTCTGCCAGAGTATCCTGAGAGAGTTCCAAGGCAGTCATCCTTGGCCCAAGATTCCAAGCCATTGAAGATGATGCCTTAGCCAAAGTGGTCACCTGAGTATCCAACGAACCCAGTGTCACCGAAGAGATCAACGGAAGACCAAGACCTCAACATTGGCGTAATTTAGCATGTTGATTAGTTCGAGATCCGAGGAATTCTTCAAGTAAGCCTCAAGAGCCTCCAACACTTTAGTTGAGTGCCGGGTCTTTGACAAAGATCCCCATTTCATCTATTGTAACACTACAAGTCCAAGATGCTTGAGAAATTTTGACCGATTTTCATCCATCTATGTAGATGTGGTACATGAGATCCCTGTGTTCATCGTGTGTTGGCATTGAAGGTGAGCACATCGGACTTTAGATCAAGATAGCCGGCAAAGAACTTCGTGTTGATCCTATAGTGTTTCGACTTAATATAGCTTCCTTGAAGCTTTAGTAATCCACATGACTAGTTGCCTCTCTGTCAATGGAAGATTATTGTCAAACTTTCTCAATTCTTCGTGACAGAAGATGTAAAAGAGTCGAGTCATTATCTTCAGCCGAAAGGTGACTCTTTAGCTCTTGTGGATCAGCCATGCTCTTGTTCGTTTGAACATCGCATCCACTTCTTCTCCCGCTAATAGAATTTCATCTTCACTTTCGGCCGCTCTTCATCGTGAGAAAAGTATTTCATTAACCCAAAGAAACAGTTAGTGCCGCTGGTGGTGATGGGTTCCATATCGGTGGTATTAATCCCTCTCGAAGTCTTTGTCCCCCGCTCCTTCCGCAACGGGAGGGTTTTTCCCAGTGCAATCCCTGAAGCAAAGGCAGTGAGATCCCTATCACGGGTTGTTCGTTCCCCTATGAGTCTTTGGGATCATTCAGCTTGGCCCCTCGACAAAAAGATGTGATTTGCGAATGTCATCCTTGGGCGTGTGGAAGGCTCTCCCCTACCGGGTTGTATGTTTCCCTCTCGATCTTGGGGAGTAGTAGTTGGGACCAAGGGCACCATCAGTGATGTATCGCTGTCCTTCGTTGTCATTGGGGTGGATGTTGTTTGGTCACCGCAGGGTGTATCATTCTCGGGCTTCTTTTGCCTTTAGGTTGCTCCGAAGCCTCGGGCCCTAAGACTTAGGTTTGGCTTAGTCCCGCCGAGACTTCCACTTTTAAGAGCGTGGTTTGAGACATGAGTCCCTTTGGTTGTTTACAAAGAACCATATGGGCCGCCAATTCAATAGCATGACTTGGGATGGGTCCTTTGAAAATTTGATTGACTCGTGACACCGTGTAAAGTAGTATATTTAAATTCTCGGGGTAATTGCAACCCAAGAACACTTGTAAAGCACATGAGACAAACCTACTGTATAAAACGTATTTCACCCTAGTTTTGCTCAAGAGCTTGGTTACGAGATCACTGTAAATGATCTTCTATGCCTATTGTGACCCCATTCATCAAGCAAGATGCCACCATCAACTGAATAGAATTAACTTGTTCTCGGATGAGTGGTTCACGAGAACCCAATCACAAATGTGAACAGATCTTCCAAGCCGCAGAAATGAGTTCTTGGTGACCGGGTTCTTGCCTCTTAAATTTTGGATCCAAAACAATTTGTTTTAACCCATCCTTAACTATGGAGGGTTCAGGATGGGTAAAATAGACCTCCATAGTCTAACCCCCTCGTAAGTAGCAAAAAATTTTATAATCCGTAGTGATGATCGCTCCCCATTGAAAAATCAATTTAATGAGATACTCCCCGAAAGTGGTCGAGGTCATCTCATTAGTTGAGGTGTCGGATCATAGGCCATTATCGTAGCCCAAAACTCCCCGGGAGTTTTGGTACGTAATTGAGGGCATGAGTAAAGGCCTTTTTCAAAGGCGTTGAATAAAAATCATTATGTCCTTTATAGGTTGGGACATTTGGGGGTATTCAAAATTGCCTATAACATTGTTTGTTTTAAATTCAACATTACTGAGATCCCTTACCTTATCGTGGTAAACTGAAGAGATTGTGTTCTTGCCATTTCCATTAAAGAGTTTTAGGGTTTTGAAAAAGATATATTGACAAGAACAATCAAAGAGTTTGAATCTCTTAAGTTTGTAGTGAAAAACCTTTTGTAAATGTTTACAGAGAAGATTTTGGTGAAAAACTAGTTTTGAGGATTGAAGAACACAAAGATTTCTTGTTTTTTAGAAGAGATTTTGACAGAGTTTGTTTGCAGAAATTCTTTGTGTGTGTTTATTAATATTTTGAGAAGGGTATTTATAGAGTGGTGAGAGGGGTAAATTTTGTATAAATGAGAATTCGTAAAGTTATTTTTTAAAACGTTTTGAATATCCTCATTTAATGCCACCACTCCACTACCCGCAAGAAAAATCCCTTCAGGAACAAAGTGCAGGGCAAGTAAAAGTGCATTCTCAAGTAATAAAATATCATTAGGATATTTCATGTGAGAGGAGGCATTTAATGCCAAGTGGGGTGAGGTAAGGTGTTGAGAGACCCTTGACTTGGATGACAGTAAGACAAAGAGACATATATTCCTATATTAAATTGGCATGGTTAAAAACCTAGGAGATTTAAGTAACTGATACTTGGTGTATTTAGTTACTCATTCAATGCTCAATGTCTAAAGTCAGGGTCCCTGAATGAGTCTTACTCATTCAGTGAGAGGGTTGTTTTGGGGTCTTGTTCAGGGAGGATGAACCATTTTAAAAAAAAACTTACTGAGATTGGGATTGGTTTTCAGGCTGCTGACTTTCAATGTCTAGCATTCCTAATTCAGCTTTCAGTCTCTTGAAGGTAGGTTCATCTAAGGGTTTGGTGAAGATATCAGCAAGTTGATATTCAGTAGGGATGAAATGAAGCTCTATGTATCCTTTCATTATGTGGTCCCTGATGAAATGATATCTGATATCAATGTGTTTGGTTCTTTGGTGAAGTACATGGTTGTTGGAGATTGCAATAGCACGGTGTTATCACGTAAGATGGGTACCATTTTGTAATGGATGTCATAGTCACTAAGTTGACTTTTCATCCATAAAACATTGGCACAACACCCCGCAAGACTCACATACTCGCTTTAGTGAAGACATAGCCATGATTGTTGCTTTTAGCACTCCAACACCGCTTTTCCTCCAAGAAATTGAGACCCCGAGGTACTTTTTCGTCCATGTTGCGGCCAAAGATAATCGAGTCGAATATCCTTTGAGATCAAACCCTGAGAACTTTGGATAGTAGAGTCCAAGGTTTGGAGTTCCCTTCAGGTATCTGACTATTCTTTAGGCTGCAGTGAGATGGGATTCTTTGAGATTGGACTGATATCTTGCTATTAGACAACCGAGAATTGTATGTCCGTCCGAAGCGTTAGATACATCGGTGAGCCAACAATCCCTCGAAATGGGTTTGATTGACTGATTTGCCCCTGAGATCAGTCCAAGGTTGTTGGAGGGACCATTAGTGTCTTCATCGAGGCACGTCGATATCTCATATTTCTTCAAGAGATTTTTGGTGTATTTCTCTTGACTGATGGAGATTCCTTTATCAGTTTGCCTGATTTGTAATCCAAGGAAGTATGTGAGTTCACCCATCATGCTCATTTCAAACTTCTTTGTCATTAGTTTTTCAAACTATTTGCAAAGAGTGTAGTTTGTTGAGCCTAAGATGATGTCATCAACATATACTTGGACTAGTATCACATCTTGTTTTGTCTTGTAGATAAACAATGTGTTGTCTATCTTTCCTCTGACAAACTTGTTTTGAATTAGGAAGGCTGAGAGAGTTTCATACCATGCCCTGGGAGAGCTTGTTTTAGTCCATAAAGGGCTTTATCAAGCTTGCGACATAGTCAGGAATTCACTACTCTCAAAGCCAGGAGGTTGTTGAACATACACATCTTCCTTGAGTTCACCATTCAGGAATGCACTTTTACATCCATTTGGTAAACTTTGAAGTTCATGTAGGTAGCATATGCAAGGAAGATCCTGATGGCTTCCATTCTTGCAACAGGAGCAAATGTCTCATCTTAGTCAATGCCTTCTTGTTGACTGTAACCTTTGGCTACAAGTCTGGCTTTTTTTTTAATGACAACGCCGCTTTTAATCAGCTTTGTTTCTAAAACCCACTTCATTCCTATGACAATGACATCCTGAGGACATTTGATCAAGGTCATGACCTTGTTTTTGTCAAATTGTTGAAGTTCTTCTTGCATGGCCTGAACCAGCTTGGGTGTTTTAGAGCCTCAGTGACACTTTTGGGTTCTATTTCGATAGGTAAAGCATATAGACATTCATTTGTTGAAGCTACAGTATTTAGCGTAGCCATGCTTCTTATAAGCATGCCCTCAGTGGGTTCACCAATGATGTTTACAAGCTCAATGTCCTGAGATTTTATCCACTTACTTTGTGGTCTAGGATCTGAGCTTGAAGAGGTCACTAGAAACTCGTGAGTGAGTTCAAAGGTGAGCCACAGTAATCATTTAGATCATCTATTGAGATGTCTTGTCTGTAGTTGGGTTTTGAATCACGGTTCCCTAACATTTGGTTCTTGTTACCTATCCCAAGCAGGACGATTGATTATCAATGAATTCACTGATAGTTGGTTGGGTAAGGTTGTGAGGTAAGACATAATATGAGATGTCGCATCGCTTGGTATGAGGAATTGGTTTTAGTGTTATACTCATCAGGAGGATATCTTGATGAGTTATCAATTCCTATTTCCTCCATTGTGTTGGTGAACCCGATGCTTTCAGAACTCTCATCAAAGGTGACATGAAAGGTTTCCTCAACTTGTTGTCTCCTTGTGTTAAATACCCTAAAGGCTTTAGAGATCAATGAGTAACCTAGAAAGTATCAATCATCGACTTTAGCATCAAACTTGCCTAGATGATCCTTGTGGTTATGAATAAACATAGGACATCCAAACACATGAAAGTAACCGATATCGTGAAGTCTACCTTTGAATATCTCATATGGAGTTTTATTATGTCTTTTGACAATGATTGACCTGTTTTGGTGTGTAACGGTCGTTTTGACCGCCTTCCCCGTAAATGTTTGAGAGGTCTGAGCCATTTAACATAGTTCTAGCGCCTCAATGAGAGTTCTGTTTTTCCTTTCAGCTACCCCATTTTGTTCAGGGGTGTAAGGAGATGAAAATTTTGGGAAATTCCCTTTTCATCACAGAAATTCTCAAGCTCTTCATTTCTAACTCAGCCATTGTCGCTTCGATTTGTTTAACAAGTAATGTCATTCGGTTTTCAATGTTCCGATGAATGACATTATAGTATCACCGACTCTCTTTTTGGAAAGAAAGTATACCCAAGTGTATCTTGAAAACTCATTAACAATGACAAGTGTATACTTCTCATGCCGATTGATCTAGGACTGACCGTCCAAAGAGATCCATGTGAGGTGAAGGCACTTTTGATTGAGAAATTTTGTTTTGTTTTGAAAGATGCTCTTTGGTGTTTGCTTTTTCACAGTGAGCATGGTTTATCTTTTGCAAAAACCAGTGATGGTAAGCCAAGGACCTTGTTTTGTTTTGCCAAGTTGTAGATGTTTTTGAAATTTAAGTGTGAGAGTCTCTTATGCCACAGCCAGTTGATAGTTTCAGTGGCTTTGGCAAAGAGACAAGTTCCATTTTGAGAGAGTGTTGACATGTCTAAGACATAAACATCATCTCTTCTAGGAGCTATCAAAACAACTTCTTTGTTGGCATTGAAAATGGTGCCTTGTTTGTCATTGAATTGCACAATGTACTTTGTATCACAGAGTTGACTAACACTGATGAGATTGTATTTGAGACCATTGACATAAGCTATTCTAGAGAAAACTATTCCATTGCAGGATACTGAACCATAACCTTCAGTGGGACATGATGAGTTATCACCAAATACTACCTTGGGTCCTGGTTCCATTACATACTTGTGCAGATATCCTTAACACCAGCCATGCTTCTTGAGCATCCACAATCTAGATGCCAAATAGGCTCCCTGGCGTGTCTCTGCACAAATAGTAAAATGGATTAGTTTCTCTTCCTGACCCACATACTAGTGGGCTTGGGCCTAAAGGTCTGCTTGAATTTGGCAATTGACTCATGGTCAGTGGTTGAGTGCATTGTGCTACCAAGTGTTTTGAATTTGGAGACGGAGGATGACTCGGTGATTCGGTTGCTTGGAACTCTCCTTGCTTGGATGACATCGTCATGCTGGGATGTCTCATGAGCTGGATTTCAGCAAATATCACAGCATGTGTTCATGAGACAATCATCATGATGATGATCATTAAAGCCACAATGTGGGCAAGGAGGAAAGGGTTTTGCTCTAAACCTTTGAGCAGATTTGGAGGTTGAAGCATACTGATGACCAACTTTGGTATAGTTTGCTTTATTGAGTGAACTTACATATTGTAAGTGATCGAAGTCCTGGATCATCCTTTTGCAGATCATACAAAAAGGATTCTATAACAGTTGTCAGTGGTATGACTGGTATAGTGGCATAGATCACACTTTTGCTTGGGTTTGGTGGTGGCTTTTGACTTTGAGGAACTAGAGGAGGCTGACTTTGTTTCCTTGATTGATTCAGGGACTTTTTCGATGGATTCCATCTTATCAATTAGCTTCCTCACAAGTTCAGCTCTTTGAATGTGGTCAGCTTCAATGGGGACAGAGGATGTGGAAGTCTCAGTGGGGGTAGATTCTTGTTGAATTGGTTTTGATGGTCTTTTCAGGATGGTTCTACCAAGTCCGGACTTTCTTTTGGTGAGTGAGGATTGAATTGTAATGGAGTAAGCTCAGAGCTAGGAGCAGCACCTCGAAGAGGTTCCGAGGGTGGAAGTGGTGCTTGAGATTCCGCTGCAGACTTCGAGATATGTTCAAGACTACTGGGCACATCAAGGAGTCCAAGCATGCTCTTTAGAGCTTGACTTTCAGGCTCTAGAATCCTTTCAGAATCGAAATTTGAAGGTTACTCTCGATTAACCCGTTCAATCCAATCACAAGACTTGGGAATAGTCAACACATTGGTAATCATGCCACCAGACACAAATGGTTTGGGAGACCGTTCTTTGTTAGGGTCGTGGAGATGATCTTCACCTATGACTCTCTTTTGCTAGGGGCTCCCAAAGCATCAAAGACTCTTGGATTCTTAGCAATCCAACTAGCAATGATATCCTTTTCTTTCTTAAGTTCATCTTGAAGAGCCTGATTTTTTTTAACTAATTCAGTGTTTGAAATTTGCAAAGTGATAGCCTCAAGCTTATTTTGTTTTAAAAAAAGCAGTTCATCCCTACACTTGTTTAGTTCAAAACTTAGCTTGTTGTATTTTGAAAAAAGATTTAATCGTTGCTCTTCTACAAACTTAAGGTCAACATTAATATAGTTCATATAAGACTGCCAATCAGAGTCGTCATCCATAGAAAGTAAAATATTTACCTTCTTCATTGTGATGTTGACCCACTCTCCATTCCTAGCACGATTCTTCCCAACAGCCTAGCTTGTCCTCTTCTGAGAGGGCCATCAGTGCACTGACATGCACCATTTCATCATTTGATGATACTGGCTCTTCATCCCAAAGGTTTCAAAGAACAAGGCCTTTGTTTTTACCCTGCACAGATTTAACACTGTTTGTTGTTTCTGAGGGACTAGCCTCAAGCAATGCAAGCTTAGCTTTGACTTTCCTGTACTTAGCTTCAAAATCAATGGTTTTGTTTTGATCAGATTTGTTTTGAAAATTTTGATGAGACTCATAGATTTTTTGTTGAAATTTGCTAAAGCCTAAGGACTGATTTGACCCTGATGGTTTATAAGAGGGTTCAGAAATTGTTTTTGAAAAAGTCTTTTGAAAAATGACCTCTTTTGTGACACTTAAAGCATTCAGTGTCCTCATTTTCTTTAGCATTTGAAAAACCTTTGTTTCTTTTTATTAACCTCCGAGAGTTAGCAAGGAGTGCCCTTTCCTGAAATTCAACGTTCAGGTCATTTAGGTACTCCTCACTTGATCTATCATCAGGCTCATCATCTGAATTTTCCATGAAATCTTGAACCACATTGTTAGAATAAAAGGCAATTGATATTGGTGTTGAAATGGTGGTGTCGGGACTTCTTGACTTCCTGAGACTTCTTTAAGTCAGGGTATCGTCTGTTGATGACGTTTTCCTCATAGACAAATTTCCTATAAATTTCGTGAAGTTCAAGGTTCAATGTGATTAGCATTCCTAAGTCCCTGAGAGAAATTCAGCCACTTCTCACGAAAACTATTGACAAAACCAACATTGATTTCATGTTTGAACAACTTAACACCATCATTTGATAGTTCATTTAGCAAGGTTTTGTACCGGGTGTAAGTTTGAGACAGAGTTTCTGAGTCCTTAGCCCTGAAGGTGTTATACTCAAGTTTCAGGTCCATTATCCTATTTTCCTTGGTATCAGATGGGCCTTCATGACTATGGACTAGGTCATCCCAAGTTTGTTTAGCTGTATTACAGCTTATAACTGACTCTATAATATCATCAGGAAGACATGATATGATGATACTTTTGAGTCTTTGGTCCCGTTGACCACTCTTTTCTCATCCTCGAGTTCACCGAGCTTCAGGTTTAGGCAAACCTTCAGCACTCTTTGGGATAAATGGACCTTCATTTATACACTTGATATAATAAGGTTCCATCCCAATCAAATAGCAAAGCATACGCTTTTTCCATTTGTTGAATTTACCAACTTCAAGTCTAGGGCAACAAATTGAATAAGCTCCACCCTTTTATCGACTAGTTGGGGTACATCAATTTCACCATTAGGATCCCTGATTTAAAAACGTTTTAGAGCGGCTTAAAAAGGGTTTTATAATCAGCCAAGCTCTGATACCACTTGTTGTTCCCTATTCACAATCGTAAAAACAGTTAAGTATTAAAAACAGATAATAGTGAATCAATGACTGAAGTAAGATGTAAGTAAAACACACTGATAAATTTTCAACATAATATTCTTTATCAGAAATCAATCAAAAAGAATACATTACCCAAGTACTTGCGGAATAGTACTTGGGATCGAAATGACAAAGGGTTGGTACTCCTCACTAAGTTTAGGCTATGTCTGAACACAACTACTATGGAAGGACTGGGCTATCTTAGGGACTGAGTTGTATTTGGAGGAGTGAAAGATGGCTTGTGTATGTGTGTGTTTTACAATTCACAAGCTTAAATCTTTCACTCCATCTCTTATGCTATTTATACAAGTATGAGTTTTAACTCTATCCTAAGTGACAAACTGACATTTTGCAGAAGACAAAATACTGATGTATTTTGTCTCTATTTACAAAGACTATATCAAGTAAGAGACAAGGTAGCTTTCCATAAGTCAGTGATGACACTGAGCCTGATAGTTTGCCATTCTGGGAAAGTTGACTTTGGTTGATACGGACCTCGTCTTATCTGATTCGAACTTATCCCGCCTTATCCCGCTCATTCTTCAGTCTTCATTGTCTTCAGTCTTCTACTTCAGTTTGTCTTCAGTGTAAGTAGTTGGTGAGGAGTTTAGGGATTCAGTGAGTTATTTTCATCACTCACCGAATCCTCCATCTCTTTCTTGACTCAGTCTTCACCCTTTAAGTTCCGCACTTCGAGTGGAGAGACTTCTTCATCGCCTCTTACTGAGTATCCTGAAGATGGCTCACTGAGAGACTATGCACTCAGTGACCTGTTAGTGTTTAACGGTCTAAACACTTAGGGTATTTTCTATTCAAATCCTAGATTAAGGGGTTTGGGTATTTACTGAACACAACACTAATGCTTTTGACTCGATCTTCAAGACACCCTTCACTAATGTCTTGTGACTTGACTTCTAGGCACCCTTCACTAATGCCTCTAGCCTTGACTTCTAAGCACCCTTCACTAGTGCTTTCAATACGGACGATCGACACCCTTCACTAATGTCTTCAACACTACACTTCTTATGAGAAAGAAGAAAACTGTCAACAAGAGAACCTTAGTAGTCTTGATGATAACGAAGCATGGCAACTCATGGACTTGAGCTTGCTCGTCTTCAAAAGATGGTGATCTCGCCTTTAAGAGGAACCTAGAGAATCACACGAAATAAAACTACATACATAGATCACTTGGATCTGAGGTTAGAGAGTTTATAACTCAAAGAGAAAATATGTGAGGAAGGGGTGAGCAACAATGAAAAAATGGCTCACTATTTATATAGAGAAAATGTCTACTGTTCCATGGATCCCACGGATCCCTCACTTGAGGGATCCGTCCAGTCCAATATTGGGGATCAGTGGGACGCTCCCCTTTGCCCATGGGTTTTGGGTCATGGGTCATGGGTCATGGGTCATGGGTCATGGGTCATGGGTTATGGATCATGGTATCAAAGTAGATACAATGTATCTCCAAGATGCAATGCATCTAGTCCATGGTTCATGGATTAAAACTATGGGCCATGGATTAAAACCATGTAAGACTTAAGCATGATGTCGTGCAATGGGTTATGGGTCAAGCTCCATGGGTATGGGTCATGGACTTTGGGTTGTACCCAACTATATTCAATGTATTTGGTCAATGGGTCAAATACTTAAGTTTCTACCCATTTATATTACCCATTATAATACATACTAGTTATGTATCTATTTGCCCAAAATGTAAACACTAGTTGTTGTACATATGTATTATTAAATCATAAAATCACTTATACTTGTTTTAGTGTTTTATGTGAAAACGTAAGTGTGTTAGAAAACTATTGGCTCAAACCATTTACGTATTTTATTTGTTTCGTTAAAATGATTTTACGTTCGTTACCGAGAAAACATTAGAAGATCGTAAAATATAAATAGACGTTTTTACGGCTTATTTGTATTAACAACATTAATTATAAGTTAATTTATTTATTCAATTGATGTTAGTTACTTGCGGGTTGTCTAAATACTTATAACCCATTTTAATTCGACTAATGTAAACCCAAAAAAAAATCAAATAATAGTATTATTTCTTTTCACATAATGTTGCAATAAAATGATTGTCTTTATAGTGAGGCATTTTATTTTATCATAAAATAAAAAAATATGTCATAGTCATTACTTTAGTAGTTCGTCATGTTTAAGAACTATATTATGGACTTTATCGTTATATATTTCAACCGTAACTTGTATAAGATATTTAACGATAAAGTAAGTTCGATGCAAGTATTAGATAAGATATAAATAGGAAACAATCAATTTAATGTCTATATTATGGTTGTTTTGCAATGCTATATGAAATTTATATGGTTACTTGTATTATTAAATTGATTGACATATATATCTTAAGATTAGCGGGAGCAAAGTTTTTATGAATTTTAAAGATTATTTCAAGCACTTAAGATCTAAAAGATGTCATAACATCATAGACATCATGATGTGTACTATGGGCCTGCAAAGAACATTATGAGTGTTCGAAACACCTTCTAATGTTTGAACCTCTTAATAAATACATTTTTACTTGGTTACTTACCATAAATTACTTGGTTAATTATATATACTATAAGGACTATTATATTGTACTCATGATGCATTTTCATGTTTCGACTATATCATTTCTAAGGTGTTATTGATAACTTTCCTAATAACACAAATGTTAAAAGTGTTATGATAATTGTCTTAATAACACAAATGTCAGTATTTTACATCTCAACACCAAGTATGTTAAAGGTTGAGAGAAGGTTGAAGAACATTATTAACAAGTAATTTGTACACTGACTTAGGTTGTGTTTCTTTTTTTCCTTAGCTAAGGGTCCATGTGGGTCCTACTTATATATAAGCCTCTTAATTGGAAGGACATGATAATTTAAGCATTGTGGATATAGACCAAATAAGAGATTTTTATGGGCCCCACAAAAAAAGTAATAATATTAAATGGTATCCCTTAACTAAGAGAAAAAAAGAAATGCCCTCTTAATATATTATGTTACTTATGATATGTTTATCACCCAAGCTCTTATTCGAGCATAATTACAGGTGCGGGATTATTTGATAACCTTATAATCAAGGCTACTTGTGTTCTTCACATTATGTTAAAGGTTTGTTATTTCTCATTATTATGTACCTTACGAGATTTTATGAGCAAACAACTTATGGTGGATCATGTGAATGGTTTTATTTTATTACCATCATGTTTCGTTTTCCATTCATATTCATTATGGCATATGATAATCATTCTTCATTTAGAAGAGCTAATTGTATAATCGGTAGGGGTCCTGCATTAATTGTGATAAATAGGTATATAGCCAAGTGGAAGAATGTTATCCTATTTCGATATTAGATATTTCTCTATAACTATGTCCTAACATATTTATTACATTAGTGTATTTGTACATTGTATATTGTGTGAAAGTCTATTTTCAGAACCCACTTTATATGCGAGAACTGCGAGAACCATTTTTAAACCATAGGATCACTAGATTAATGGCCAAGATGATATATGGCATAATTGTAATAATCAAAAACTAAATATTAATCCTTAAATAAAGTAAAGAGTATTAGTGGAATTTCTCATTAGTGCTTTTCAAAAACTGAAAAGGGACATCTTTAAGTCAAAAATTCATATTCATATTTGTAGCCACTATTTTTGCATCTCTCTTTGTCTCTCTCTGAATACCACAACCACCAACCACCATTCCTCTTTCAATCAATATTCTACCTATTTTGTTAATTACTTTTATGAAAACAAAATAAAAAAACAAAGAAAAAAACTCATCAGAACAAATCCACGTTTATGGATCTAAATTGCAACCACAATCGTTTTTTTAGCGATGATTTTCAAACAGGGAATCCATTTCCTTGTATCAATTACGACTATCCATATCACGACCAACCTCCACAGTGCCAAATGAATCAAACTCCTCAAAGAAACCCAACAAGACACTTATCTAGAGCTTCCGGAGTCAAATAAAAGAACTGAGTTGAGTAAAAAAGATTTCAAAATGCTCCCAGCTTTTCTTGTGTATATTGTGGGGGTCCTCATGATGATTATCAATGTCAACCTTCCGGTCTTGACAAATCTCCACTCCCACAATGTCCCGTCATTCAAAATTCACATGAGAAATCCTTGGAAGAATTGCTAGTGAAGAGCAGGTGCTAAAATAAATTCCCAAATTGCCTTTGAAAAATCTATTAGGGAATCAATTGCAAAAGAAAAGCGACGATCTAGCTCTCAATTTCGTTTTATTCTCGATGACGGTGATGATGAGGATGCACTTGGTATCCTACAATTTTATAAAGATTCATCAAGTTCATCATTGATATCCCAAAGATTGAGGTTCATTCTCAAACAACTGCTATCACACCCAAGCTCCCACTCACTCTGAACACGGGGATGAGCATCTTGACACTGTTCTCAAAAGGAATGGACGAATTCATAAAGTATAGTGTTGAGGACCTTGTCCCAATCCCGAGAGAGTCACAGGGAACTTCAGATCATATGTGTGATTCTCTTTCCCTCTTAAGTGTTCAAAAGATCATTTTGAGACTTTCTCCGATTTTAGCGATGATTTTAAATCTTATGGGGACATTGAGAATGTTGAGGCATCACTTTCACATTTTGATGTTGATCCTCTTCTTGAGGAGTTCACCGATGAACTCACTCACATCATTCCACTTTCATCTGAAAGTGATGATGATCTCTTTGATTTCAAAGCCAACCTAGGAGAAATTGAAAGTCTCCTTTGTAATGATCGTTCACTTACTTCTCACCCTAACAAATTCAATAGAGAATGTTAATCACTTTGTTCCCGGCTGCTCAAACAACTCTCACTAATCCTCTATTTGAATTCGACTCTAAATTCACTTTAATTTCTGAGAATCTACTCTTTGATACTCAGATTGAGGATAGTGATGAGTCTACAATGGAACAAGAGTTCACAGACTTACATTACGTGAATAATTCTCTTTACGAGGAGTTCTCCTTTGAACTCACTCATATCATATCTCCACCTGAGTATGATAACTTCCACTTTGATCTAGACAAAAATGATTTTTGTGTTCCAGAGGGAAATGTTCTCAACCATGAGAACTTGCTTGATATCAAAATCCCATACCTCCCACCCGTAATTTGTCTTGATCAAATGAGCTTAAATGATGAGATTCATGATCCAAATCATGAATTCCCTTCGATAATGATGAGTTAGTCATGATTTTTATCATGATTTTCTTTCTTTTCTTCATATATCCCGTGGCTTCTCCGTTTCTTCACTCCTTCGGAATGAGGACACTATTTTGATCCCATTTTCATTTATCATTTTGAGCCTTCTATGTATACCTCATCTGGGTGGAACTTTCACGCACTTCAATGTTTATACAAACATCTTAAATGAAAGTCCGATGGAGATTGTCTCTTCCACTTACTTCCCCATGAACAAATGAATTCGGGGTCGAGTCAAGCTAGCGAATTCGGTAATCAAACAATAGTTAAATATGGGTTTTCACCCGTGTGTACCACCTTAGTGTGGGGGAGATGCCCCACATGTTGTATGTAGATATATATATATAAAAAAAAAATAAAAAAATAATAATAATAATTGTTGTGTTTCTACACTTGGCTAGTAATGTTATCTTTTTACATTCAAGGATTCGGCATAATAGTCGGGACTTTGAATATTGAGGACAATATTCATTTCTAAGTGTGGGGAAATTTCGCTAATTTGATCATAAATGTACCCTTTTAGTCCCTTTTTCCCCCAAAATGGCCAAATTTAAAAAAACAATTTAGTGGAAGTACTATGTACTAAACACAACAAATGGTAATCACTCCACCATGTCTAACCCACATAAGGACTGGCTAATCCAAGAGCAAACGGCTCTTGGTAAAGATATCTCAAATCCGTTGATGGCTTGCAATTTGCCCAAAATTGTATGGTGTTCAGTTCACCATATCTTTAATTAGTGAAGAGTTGGCTAGCCCGCAAGTTTATGGCTTGTGGTAAAGGCAGTTGGAAAACCATAATTGGTAATCGACTCACCAAAGATATTTTTATCTAAGAGTTGCTAGTCCGAAAACGGCTTCCGGTAAAGACAAATCAAACATGTACTTATGATTTGCTCAAAATCATTTGGTTATCATTGTACCAAAATTCTTACTTGAACTGAAACAATTGGCTACTCCAAAAGTAATGGCTTTTGGTAAAGAGATAAAATCTATTAATTTTTCCCAAAACATTGCTAGGGACTAGCAATATCTTAGTGTGGGGGATTGATGAGTGTCTAAATACTCATCATTTTTGTACCGTTTAGAATGCCACAAACATCTGAAAACACTTTAAATGCATCAAAATGATAAAAATATCACAAACAAGTGTTTTATGTGTTTTAAATGCAAAAATATCAAAATCTGATGAAAAACGTATTAAGTTTGCATAATTGGCGCTTTAGTCCCCAAGTTTCAAAAGTTGTCAAAATAGTCCCCGGTCATTCCAAAACTTACAAAAATGTCATTTAAGGTCCAAGGGATTCAAAAGTTTTCAAAACAAACCCTTGAAATGAAAAATTGCAAAATTACAACTTTAGTCCCTCAAGTTTGAAAAATGACAAAAATGGTCCTTGGATTTATAAAAATGGAAAATATTCAAATATTATCCTTGTACTATTAAAGAATGGCAGGAATGGTCCTTATTATAATTTTGGAAAAGTGACAGGTTTGGTCCTTCATGTTTAAGTGTAATTACAACATTAGTCCTTGGGTTATCTAGCTACAAAAACAAACGGACCCTTGTTATTACCCAAAACCAAATCAAATCCAATCCTTAACCCAGCTGGCCCAACACCCCAAGCCCAATCTACCTCGTTAATATTAAACCCGGCCAAAAATAGAAACCCGCCTACCACTGTACACCTCTCTCTCCCACACTGTTATCCCAAAACCGGTGGTCTCACCACCTCACCACCACTTTCCACCTTATCCCCCAACTGGTTAACAACCCTCCACCTCCACAACCTCCAAAATTGCATTAAATGCAAAACCTCTGCTTCAAGACTCTTTTGGCCAAAACTCCACATGTACGACATGATGATTACGAAAGATTCAATGGCCAGGATGAGGTGGGAAAGTCTTAGGGATATTGACAGAGTCTAAAAAGATCATTATAAAGAAAGCTAGAAGCAATGTGAAGAAGTAGTAGAGTAATTTAGTTTAGTTAGTGTCGTTGTAACTTACTTTTAAATTCCAAAGTAGCTTTTAAGCTTTTAAGCTTTGTAATTCAAGTCACTAGTGTGTAATAAAGCTTTTTGTTAATATAAATTTCAGTTTTAAGTCTCATTTCAAGGTTATGCAATTTTCAAGCTCGAATTCTCAAAATATTTGAAGGTTATTATCAGTTGTTGTTAAAGACTTGTAAGCTCATATAAGCTTTTATTAAAGCTTTTCTAAGCTTTTAGAATCATTAAAACTCAGTTTAGATTCAAAAATCAAAAATACCAAAAATTACTAAAAAATTAGTGAAAAAATAAAAAGCAATGGAAATGAAGATGGAAGCAGGGTAAGATATGGATTGCTTTTGGGTTTAGAAGCTTAGTGGTAAGCATATAGGTGTGATCCTCAGTTCTTAGTTCACAGTTTTGAGTTCAAACATATTTTGTAAGCCACTTCTTTGTAATTTACATTTCCTAGTATTAGTAATTTAATCTTGTTAATTCTAGTTTAACACTGTCTAAATATAATTAATATCAGTTAATCAATAGATAATTTAGTTTTAAAACTTGTTTTAGTGTTTAAATTCTCAAAATAGTCCACATAATGGGTGTTTGGAACTGCTTAGTTATTTATGTTAGAAGGCATATGTATCATTGCTTGTTATTGTTTCATGTCACCTTCGTATTATATAGCTCACCATTCATAAAAACCATCCTCATTAGTTAAAAAGTCAAAATTCCAAATCATATCCCTTGACAGTTAACTGTCAAGTATTTATAAGTTAAAATCCTTCATGTTGGTGCATAATTAGTAGACTCAGCTTAAATTAGTCTTAATTCATCTTAATATAACATAATTAGTCCATAGAATCAGTCAAAGTTCATATTAGTCAACATTAGTTCATTTCTATAAAAAGTCAAATTTTCAGTTTAAGTCATTTTTTAATTAAATAGATAATTTTATATAGGGTTTAATATTGAGTTTCATGCTTTGTGCTTTTAGGATATTAATGTTCAGCTGCTCAACTTAATTAGAAAAATATTAGCTTATCACTTCTTAGCTTATTGACTGCTTATTTCTTTGTCTCTTTTAAGCACCTTTTCAAAAGCATGCCCTGGCAATTGATGCACCACTACCACAGTCACCATCACCACCACTTTGGTGGGTCCTTCAGCCACCCCTGGGCCCCAGAGGTGTTTCTTGGTTCTTTGAATCACCACCTAGTCGACTATCCTGCTTCAGCCAAGCTTTTGAGCTTAAGCTCTGTGGACCCCACTCCTAGATCAACTATAATATTGTCCCATTTCTGAATTGAAACTAGTTTAGCCTTGCTTAATTTTTGGCTTAAATTTCTTTTCAGAGGTTTAAGATAGTTGGAATAGGTTAGTATTAAGTAGTTATAACATAATCTAGCTTCTGTGATAATTTGGTGCTCATTTGTGTCCTTTAGCTTATTTTGAGTGCTTATTTATAAGCACTTTTCACTACAGTTTCATAATCTTGAACATAAGCATATGTTTTTATATTATTTATAGACTTAGAATATAATTTTAGAATTTTCCTGAAGTTTTCATATTTTTCCATCACTGTTTGCTATTTTTCTTATTTTAAACTAGCTTTTAATTCTTTTTAATTAGCTTTTATTACAAATAAATCAGAAAAAGCTTAAAAAAATATGTTTTCAATTTTCCTAGATTAAGATAAATATAAAAAGCCAAAAAAGTATTTTTCCATAATTTTCTTAGTTTAAATAGTATTTTCTAATATTTTAATTAGTTTTAAATAGTTTTTAATTAATAATAAATATTTAAAAAGTCTAAAAAATATATTTTCAGTTTTAAAATTAGTTTTATAATATTTTAGATTTTTCTAAGTTATAATTTCATTTTTCTAGGTTAATTTTGTATTTTCTTATATTTTAGTATATTTTAAATAGTTAAAAATAGTTTTTAATTAATAATAATTAAATAAATAGTTATAAAAATAATTTTAATTTTCTAATAATTTTCTAGTATAATTAGGATTGTAAAAATGTATTTTTCATATCCGTAGGTATTTTTCTTCTTTATTTTCACGCTTATTTCTAGACGTTACGTAGTTTTTAATTTAAACGTACGTTTTAGGTTTTAAACGTTAATCGAATTTAAAAATAGTGACAGCGTTTATTTAATATAATTTATCTTTTTAATTTTCTTTAATTTGCATTTAAGCCCCTGTAATTTACAAACTTTCTCTTTAGGTATACTTATTCCAATTCTCAAATCTTTTCCCATTCAATATCACCCGATCACAGATTCGTTGTACTACAGTGTTCACACCTCGTTGGGACTTAACGACCCGGGGAAACACTAAACTCCTCTGGATTTAATTGCTTTGGTTTCAGGCTGTCTGGCTTTTATTACGGTTGACCATTCACAAGTGGTTAGCTTGTGTGATAAAACCTGACGGCTTGCCATCAATCAAATTTTACGCCATTGGGAGGTGTGTCTGTGTTACTACTAATTTGAAGCATCGGTGTTGTTGAATATACATCCATTGTATATTTACCATTCTTGTTCATATTTTCTTATTAGTATCATATAAAAACAAAACGTTTCCCTAAAACATTTTAAAATCGTTTTCAACAAACACAAAACCCAAAAGATTTTCTTTCTTATTTTTACAAAATGTTTTTCAAAAATACCAAAAATATTCCTCTTTACCCTCTTACCCTTTTTGATTCTTTATCCCTTTACCTCTATCCATTTGATTCTAACTTCTTCTATTCTCATGGAATCTCTCAACTACGATTTAATTCGGAACGAATTTGAAAAACTTCATACTTTATCACAAATGTCAAGAATTCGTGTTGTTCGTTATGATCCATTAATTCAAGGTAGGGAAATGGAACGAGAAACCGGGGTGACAAAGGACCGTACTTCCTCGATAATGGAGGTGCTAAATACGTCCAACCTACGGTTATCCAAAGATCTAACCCCTCAATTGCTCCTAAACCGTCTAAAATTGATCCTAAACTTTCACAATTTATGGTTAAAAGCAAGCATGCGAATTTAGACCGGTGACTAGCAAGAATGACTTGCCTAATCTTCACGTTTCTCAAGAACCTGAACCAGAGACCATAACGAAGTGGTGGAAATTGCTAGCTCTCAGAGCACACCACTTGTCACACCTCGTCCGGATTTTTCAAAATGTTCTTCGAGACTTAATAGTCATTCGGATCACCATGTTGGTTTTGTTGATTCTTTGAATGAACCAATTCCTTCTCATAACTCTCAAATGGAATCGTTTATTCCTTGTGTCGGTTGTGGTGAGCCTATTTTTGGTTCACCCTCGCCGTGTACGGTGTACAAAGTGTGGTAATGATATTCATAACGGAGTTGTTTGTTTTGTGGTTCGAGGAATTCATTTGATTATGATCCTAATCCGAACTCATTTAACGACCCCTCAAACTTTTCCAATTACCCACCATAGCCCGACTTATCTTCATATAATCAACATAACTGTTGTGAATTTTGTGGAGATCCTCACCAAGGATTTGAGTGTCAATCCAGAAACACGTTTGTCTATGAACAGTTTTCCGGTGATGCTCAGGACTTTGGTTATGACCTATATCCATATAATTCGCCATTCCACTCAACAGTTTTATCTTGTTGTGAACTGTGGAGGTCCCCATTTCAGCTCGATTAAAAACAGGAATCCATTTCCTTGTATCAATTACGACTATCCATATCACGACCAACCTCCACAAGGCCAAATGAATCAAACTCCTCAGAAAACCCAACAAGACACTTATCTAGAGCTTCTGGAGTCAGTGAAAAGAATTGAGGAGTTGAGTAAAACAAAGATTTCAAAATGCTCCCAGTTTTTCTTGTGTATATTGTGGGGTCCTCATGATGATTATCAATGTCAACCTTCCGGTTTTGACAAATCTCCACTCCCACAATGTCCCGTCATTCAAAATTCACATGAGAAATCCTTGGAAGAATTGCTAGTGAAGAGCAGTTGCTAAAATAAATTCCCAAATTGCGTTTGAAAAATCTATTAGGGAATCAATTGCAAAAGAAAAGCGGATCTAGCTCTCAATTTCGTTTTATTCTCGATGACAGTGATGATGAGGATGCACTTGGTATCCTACAATTTTATAAAGATTCATCAAGTTCATCAGTTGATATCCCAGCAGTTGAGGTTCATTCTCAAACAACTGCTATCACACCCGAATCTCCCACTCACTCTCTGAACATGGGGGATGAGCATCTTGACACTGTTTCTGAAAAGGAATCGGACGAATTCATAAAGTCTAGTGTTGAGGACCTTGTCCCAATTCCAAGAGAGTCACAGGAACTTCGATCATATGTGTGATTCTCTTTCCCTCTTAAGTGTTCAAAAGATCATTTTGAGACTTTCTCCGATTTTAGCGATGATTTTAAATCTTATGGGGAAATTGAGAATGTTGAGGCATCACTTTCACATTTTGATGTTGATCCTCTTCTTGAGGAGTTCACCGATGAACTCACTCACATCATTCCACTTTCATCGGAAAGTGATGATGATCTCTTTGATTTCAAAGCCAACCTAGGAGAAATTGAAAGTCTCCTTTGTAATGATCGTTCACCCACTTCTCACCCTAATGTCCACTAGAGAATGTTAATCACTTTGTTCCCTGCGTTCAAAACAACTCTCACTAATCCTCTATTTGAATTCGACTCTGAATTCACTTTAATTTCTGAGAATCTACTCTTTGATACTCAGATTGAGGATAGTGATGAGTCTACAATGGAACAAGAGTTCACAGACTTACATTACGTGAATAATTCTTTACGAGGAGTTCTCCTTTGAACTCACTCATATCATATCTCCACCAGAGTATGATAACTTCCACTTTGATCTAGACAAAATGATTTTTGTGTTCCGGAGGGAAATGTTCTCAACCATGAGAACTTGCTTGATATCAAAATCCCATACCTCCCACCCAGAATTTGTCTTGATCAAATGAGCTTAAATGATGAGATTCATGATCCAGAAATCATGAATTCCCTTCCGATAATGATGAGTTAGTCATGATTTTTATCATGATTTTCTTTCTTTTCTTCGCCTATCCCGTGGCTTCTCCTGTTCTTCACTCCTTCGGGAATGAGGACACTATTTTTGATCCAGGCATTTTCATTTATCATTTTTGAGCCGGTTCTATGTATACCTCATCGGTGTGGAACTTTCACGTACTTCAATGTTTATACAAACATCTTAAATGAAAGTCCGATGGAGATTGTCTCTTCCACTTACTTCCCCATGAACAAATGAATTCGGGGTCGAGTCAAGCTAGCGACTCGGTAATCAAAAACAATAGTTAAATATGGGTTTTCACCCGTGTGTACCACCTTAGTGTGGGGGAGATGCCCCACATGTTGTATGTAGATATATATATATAAAAAAAAAAAAAAAAAAAAAAGAATAATTGTTGTGTTTCTACACTTGGCTAGTAATGTTATCTTTTTACGTTCAAGGATTCGGCATAATAGCCGGGACTTTGAATATTGAGGACAATATTCATTTCTAAGTGTGGGGGGGAAATTCTGGCGAATTTGATCATAAATGTACCCTTTTAGTCCCTTTTTCCCCCAAAAATGGCCAAATTTAAAAAAATTTTATTTAGTGGAAGTACTATGTACTAAACACAACAAATGGTAATCACTCCACCATGTCTAACCCACATAAGGACTGGCTAATCCAAGAGCAAACGGCTCTTGGTAAAGATATCTCAAATCCGTTGATGGCTTGCAATTTGCCCAAAATTGTATGGTGTTCAACTCACCATATCTTTAATTAGTGAAGAGTTGGCTAGCCCGCAAGTTTATGGCTTGTGGTAAAGGCAGTTGGAAAACCATAATTGGTAATCGACTCACCAAAGATAATTTATCTAAGAGTTGGCTAGTCCAGAAGCAAACGGCTTCTGGTAAAGACAAATCAAATCCGTTTACAGCTTATGATTTGCTCAAAATCATTTGGTTATCATTGTACCAAAATTCTTACTTGAACTGAAACAATTGGCTAATCCAAAAGTAATGGCTTTTGGTAAAGAGATAAAATCCATTAATTTTTCTTAAAACATTGCTAGGGACTAGCAATATCTTAGTGTGGGGGATTGATGAGTGTCTAAATACTCATCATTTTGTACTGTTTAGAATGCCAAAAACATCCGAAAACACTCAGAAATGCATCAAAATGATAAAAATATCACAAACAAGTGTTTTATGTGTTTTAAATGCAAAAATATCAAAATCTGATGAAAAACGTATTAAGTTTGCATAATTGGCGCTTTAGTCCCCAAGTTTCAAAAGTTGTCAAAAATAGTCCCTGGTCATTCCAAAACTTACAAAAATGTCATTTAAGGTCCAAGGGATTCAAAAGTTTTCAAAACAAACCCTTGAAATGTAAAATTGCAAAATTACAACTTTAGTCCCTCAAGTTTGAAAAATGACAAAAATGGTCCTTGGATTTATAAAAATGGAAAATATTCAAATATTATCCTTGTACTATTAAAGAATGGCAGGAATGGTCCTTATTATAATTTTGGAAAAGTGACAGGTTTGGTCCTTCATGTTCAAGTGAATTACAACATTAGTCCTTGGGTTATCTAGCTACAAAAACAAACGGACCCTTGTTATTACCCAAAACCAAATCAAATCCAATCCTTAACCCAGCTGGCCCAACACCCCAAGCCCAATCTACCCCGTTAATATTAAACCCGGTCAAAATAGAAACCCGCCTACCATGCATACACCTCCCTCTCCCACACCTATCCCAAAACCATGGTCTCACCACCTCACCACCACTTTCCACCTTATCCCCCCACTGTTAACAACCCTCCACCTCCACAACCTCCAAAATTGCATTAAATGCAAAAACCTGCTTCAAGACTCTTTTGGCGCCAAAACTCCACATGTACGATTATGATGATTCTGAAAGATTCAATGGCCAGGATGAGGTGGGAAAGTCTTAGGGATATTGACAGAGTCTAAAAAGATCATTATAAAGAAAGCTAGAAGCAATGTGAAGAAGTAGTAGAGTAATTTAGTTTAGTTAGTGTCGTTGTAACTTACTTTTAAATTCCAGTGTAGCTTTAAGCTTTTAAGCTTTGTAATTCAAGTCACTAGTGTGTAATAAAGCTTTTTGTTAATATAAATTTCAGTTTTAAGTCTCATTTCAAGGTTATGCAATTTTCAAGCTCGAATTCTCAAAATATTTGAAGGTTATTATCAGTTGTTGTTAAAGACTTGTAAGCTCATATAAGCTTTTATTAAAGCTTTTCTAAGCTTTTAGAATCATTAAAACTCAGTTTAGACTCAAAATTCAAAAAAATACCAAAAATTACTAAAAATTAGTGAAAAATTAAAAGCAATGGAAATGAAGATGGAAGCAAGGGGTAAGATATGGATTGCTTTTGGGTTTAGAAGCTTAGTGGTAAGCATATAGGTGTGATCCTCAGTTCTTAGTTCACAGTTTTGAGTTCAAACATAATTTGTAAGCCACTTCTTTGTAATTTACATTTCCTAGTATTAGTAATTTAATCTTGTTAATTCTAGTTTAATATCGTCTAAATATAATTAATATCAGTTAATCAATAGATAATTTAGTTTTAAAACTTGTTTTAGTGTTTAAATTCTCAAAACAGTCCACATAATGGGTGTTTGGAACTGCTTAGTTATTTATGTTAGAAGGCATATGTATCATTGCTTGTTATTGTTTCATGTCACCTTAGTATTATATAGCTCAGTTCATTCATAAAAACCAGTCCTCATTAGTTAAAAAGTCAAAATTCCAAATCATATCCCTTGACAGTTAACTGTCAAGTATTTATAAGTTAAAATCCTTCATGTTGGTGCATAATTAGTAGACTCAGCTTAAATTAGTCTTAATTCATCTTAATATAACATAATTAGTCCATAGAATCAGTCAAAAGTTCATATTAGTCAACATTAGTTCATTTCTATAAAAAGTCAAATTTTCAGTTTAAGTCATTTTTGAATTAAATAGATAATTTTATATAGGGTTTAATATTGAGTTTCATGCTTTGTGCTTTTAGGATATTAATGTTCACCTGCTCAACTTAATTAGAAAAATATTAGCTTATCACTTCTTAGCTTATTGACTGCTTATTTCTTTGTCTCTTTTAAGCACCTTTTCAAAAGCATGCCAGTGCAAAATTGATGCACCACCACCACAGCCACCATCACCACCACTTTGGTGGGTCCTTCAGCCACCTCTGGGCCCCAGAGGTGTTTCTTGGTTCTTTGGAATCACCACCCAGCTGACTATCTGTTTCAGTCAAGCTTTTGAGCTTAAGCTCTGTGGACCCCACTCCTAGATCAACTATAATATTGTCCCATTTCTGAATTGAAACTAGTTTAGCCTTGCTTAATTTTTCGCTTAAATTGCTTTTCAGAGGTTTAAGATAGTTGGAATAGGTTAGTATTAAGTAGTTATAACATAATCTAGCTTCTGTGATAATTTGGTGCTCATTTGTGTCCTTTAGCTTATTTTGAGTGCTTATTTATAAGCACTTTTCACTACAGTTTCATAATCTTGAAAATAAGCATATGTTTTTATATTATTTATAGAGTTAGAATATAATTTTAGAATTTTCCTGAAGTTTTCATATTTTTCCATCACTGTTTGCTATTTTTCTTATTTTAAACTAGCTTTTAATTCTTTTTAATTAGCTTTTATTACAAATAAATCAGAAAAAGCTTTAAAAATATGTTTTCAATTTTCCTAGATTAAGATAAATATAAAAAGCCTAAAAAGTATTTTTCCATAATTTTCTTAGTTTAAATAGTATTTTCTAATATTTTAATTAGTTTTAAATAGTTTTTAATTAATAATAAATACATAAAAAGTCTAAAAATATATTTTCAGTTTTAAAATTAGTTTTATAATATTTTAGATTTTTCTAAGTTATAATTTCATTTTTCTAGGTTAATTTTGTATTTTCTTATATTTTAGTATATTTTAAATAGTTAAAAATAGTTTTTAATTAATAATAATTAAATAAATAGTTATAAAAATAATTTTAATTTTCTAATAATTTTCTAGTATAATTAGGATTGTAAAAATGTATTTTTCATATCCGTAGGTATTTTCCTTCTTTATTTTCACGTTTTATTTCGTACGTTACGTAGTTTTTAATTTAAACGTACGTTTTAGGTTTTAAACGTTAATCGACTTTAAAAATAGTGATAGCGTTTATTTAATATAATTTATCTTTTTAATTTTCTTTAATTTGCATTTAAGCCCCTGTAATTTACAAACTTTTTCTTTAGGTATAATTATTCCAATTCTCAAATCTTTTCCCATTCAATATCACCCGATCACAGATTCGTTGTACTACAGTGTTCACACCTCGTTGGGACTTAACGACCCGGGGAAACACTAAACTCCTATGGCTTTAATTGCTTTGGTTTCGTGTCATGCGGCTTTTATTACGGTTGACCATTCACAAGTGGTTAGCTTGTGTGATAAAACCTGACGGTTTGCCATCAATTAAATTTTGGCGCCGCGGGAGGTGTGTCGTGTTACTACGAATTTGAAGCATCAGTGTTGTTGAATATACATCCATTGTATATTTACCATCCTTGTTCATATTTTCTTATTAGTATCATATAAAAAACAAAACGTTTCTAAAACATTTTAAAATCAGCTTTCAACAAACAAAAAACCCAAAAAGATTTTCTTTCTTATTTTTACAAAATGTTTTTCAAAAATACCAAAAATATTCCTCTTTACCCTCTTACCCTTTTTGATTCTTTATCCCTTTACCCTCTATCCATTTGATTCTAACTTCTTCTATTCTCATGGAATCTCTCAACTACGAATTCGAACGAATTTGAAAAACTTCATACTTTATCACAAATGTCAAGAATTCGTGTTGTTCGTGATGATCCATTAATTCTGCGTAGGGAAATGGAACGAGAAACATGGGTGACAAAGGACCGTGTACTTCCCTCTCGATAATGGAGGTGCTAAATACGTCCAACCTACGGTTATCCAAAGATCTAACCCCTCAATTGCTCCTAAACCATCTAAAATTGATCCTAAACTTTCACAATTTACGGTTAAAAGCAAGCATGCAGAATTTAGACCGGTGACTAGCAAGAATGACTTGCCTAATCTTCACGTTTCTCAAGAACCTGAACCAAAGACCATAACGTAAGTGGTGGAAATTGCTAGCTCTCAGAGCACACCACTTGTCACACCTCGTCCGGATTTTTCAAAATGTTCTTCGAGACTTAATAGTCATTCGGATCACCATGTTGGTTTTGTTGATTCTTTGAATGAACCAATTCCTTCTCATAACTCTCAAATGGAATCGTTTATTCCTTGTGTCGGTTGTGGTGAGCTTCTTTTTGGTTCACCCACGTCGTGTAATGCGTGTGTACAAGTGTGGTAATGATATTCATAACGGAGTTGTTTGTTTTGTGGTTCGAGGAATTCATTTGATTATGATCCTAATCCGAACTCATTTAACGAACCCTCAAACTTTTCCAATTACCCACCACAGCCCGACTTATCTTCATATAATCAACATAACTGTTGTGAATTTTGTGGAGATCCTCACCAAGGATTTGAGTGTCAATCCCGAAACACGTTTGTCTATGAACAGTTTTCCGGTGATGCTCAGAACTTTGGTTATGACCAATATCCATATAATTCGCCAAATCCGCACTCAACAATTTTTCATGTTGTGAGAACTGTGGAGGTCCCCATTTCAGCTCGATTATCAAACAGGAATCCATTTCCTTGTATCAATTACTTACTATCCATATCACGACCAACCTCCACAAAGGCCAAATGAATCAAACTCCTCAAAGCAAACCCAACAAGACACTTATCTAGAGCTTCGGAGTCGTGAAAAGAACTGAGGAGTTGAGTAAAACAAAGATTTCAAAATGCTCCCAGTTTTTCTTGTGTATATTGTGGGGGTCCTCATGATGATTATCAATTTCAACCTTCCGGTTTTGACAAATCTCCACTCCCACAATGTCCCGTCATTCAAAATTCACATGAGAAATCCTTGGAAGAATTGCTAGTCAAGAAGCGGTGCTAAAATAAATTCCCAAATTGCCTTTGAAAAATCTATTAGGGAATCAATTGCAAAAGAAAAAGCAGCCGGATCTAGCTCTCAATTTCGTTTTATTCTCGATGACAAGTGATGATGAGGATGCACTTGGTATCCTACAATTTTATAAAGATTCATCAAGTTCATCAGTTGATATCCCAGCAGTTGAGGTTCATTCTCAAACAACTGCTATCACACCCAAAGCTCCCACTCACTCTCTGAACATGGGGGATGAGCATCTTGACACTGTTTCTGAAAAGGAATCGGACGAATTCATAAAGTCTAGTGTTGAGGACCTTGTCCCAATCCCGAGAGAGTCACAGGGAACTTCTGATCATATGTGTGATTCTCTTTCCCCTCTTAAGTGTTCAAAAGATCATTTTGAGACTTTCTTCGATTTTAGCGATGATTTTAAATCTTATGGGGACATTGAGAATGTTGAGGCATCACTTTCACATTTTGATGTTGATCCTCTTCTTGAGGAGTTCACCGATGAACTCACTCACATCATTCCACTTTCATCGGAAAGTGATGATGATCTCTTTGATTTCAAAGCCAACCTAGGAGAAATTGAAAGTCTCCTTTGTAATGATCGTTCACTCACTTCTCACCCTAACATTCCAATAGAGAATGTTAATCACTTTGTTCCCTGGCGTTCAAAACAACTCTCACTAATCCTCTATTTGAATTCGACTCTAAATTCACTTTAATTTCTGAGAATCTACTCTTTGATACTCAGATTGAGGATAGTGATGAGTCTATAGTGGAACAAGAGTTCACAGACTTACATTACGTGAATAATTCTCTTTACGAGGAGTTCTCCTTTGAACTCACTTATATCATATCTCCACCTGAGTATGATAACTTCCACTTTGATCTAGACAAAAATGATTTTTGTGTTCGGAGGAAATGTTCTCAACCATGAGAACTTGCTTGATATCAAAATCCCATACCTCCCACCCAGAATTTGTCTTGATAAAATGAGCTTAAATGATGAGATTCATGATCCAGAAATCATGAATTCCCCTTCTGATAATGATGAGTTAGTCATGATTTTTATCATGATTTTCTTTCTTTCTTTCGCCTATCCCGTGCTTCTCACTGTTCTTCACTCCTTCGGGAATGAGGACACTATTTTTGATCCAGGCATTTTCATTTATCATTTTTGAGCCGGTTCTATGTATACCTCATCGGTGTGGAACTTTCACGTACTTCAATGTTTATACAAACATCTTAAATGAAAGTCCGATGGAGATTGTCTCTTCCACTTACTTCCCCATGAACAAATGAATTCGGGGTCGAGTCAAGCTAGCGACTCGGTAATCAAAAACAATAGTTAAATATGGGTTTTCACCCGTGTGTACCACCTTAGTGTGGGGGAGATGCCCCACATGTTGTATGTAGATATATATATATATATATATATAAAAAAAAAAAAAAAAAAAGAGAATAATTGTTGTGTTTCTACACTTGGCTAGTAATGTTATCTTTTTACGTTCAAGGATTCGGCATAATAGCCGGGACTTTGAATATTGAGGACAATATTTATTTCTAAGTGTGGGGAAATTCGCGAATTTGATCATAAATGTACCCTTTTAGTCCCTTTTTCCCCCAAAATGGCCAAATTTAAAAAAAAAAATTAGTGGAAGTACTATATACTAAACACAACAAATGGTAATCAGTCCACCATGTCTAACCCACATAAGGACTGGCTAATCCAGGAGCAAACGGCTCTTGGTAAAGATATCTCAAATCCGTTGATGGCTT
>OU343220.1:142009546-142156223 GCA_910596185.1 Chrysanthemum makinoi
CTTACGGTTGGCCATTCACAAGTGTTTTATAATTTTTTATTTAGTGGAAGTACTATGTACTAAACACAACAAATGGTAATCAGTCCACCATGTCTAACCCACAAAAAGATTGGCTAATCCAGAGCAACGGCTCTTGGTAAAGATTTATCAAATCGCTTTATGGCTTGCAATTTGCCCCAAAATTGTATGGTGTTATTCACCATAACTTTAATTAGTGAAAAGTTGGCTAGCATGAGTTTATGGCTTGTGGTAAAGGCAGTGGAAAACCATAATTATGGTGTCGACTCACCAAAGATAATATTGATAATTTATCTAAGAGTTGGCTAGTCGAAGAAGCAAGCGGCTTACGGTAAAGACAAATCAAATCCGTTGAAAGCTTATGATTTGCTTAAAATCATTTGGTTATCATTGTACCAAGGTTCTTACTTGAACTAAAACAATTGGCTACTCCATAAGTAATGGCTTTTGGTAAAGAGATAAAATCCATTAACTTTTCATAAAACATTGCTAGGGACTAGCAATATCTTAATGTGGGGATTGATGAGTGTCTAAATACTCATCATTTTTTGTACCATCACAATGCTAGAAAACATCTGAAAACACTCAGAAATGCATCAAAATGATGAAAATATCACAAACAAGTGTTTTATGTGTTTTAAATGCAAAAATATCAAAATCGGATGAAAAAGCATTATCAAGTTTGCATAATTGGCGAGTTTAGTCCCCAAAGTTACAAAAGTTGTCAAAATTAGTCCCTGGTAATTCAAAAACTTGTAAAATGTCATTTAAGGTCCATGGGATTCAAAAGTTGTCAAAATAAACCCTTTAAAGTTTAAAAATCACAAGTTACAACTTTAGTCCACGAACTTTGAAAAATGTCAAATATAGTCCTTGGTTAATTTAAAAGTGAAAATTATCAAAAATAAACCTTGTACTATTAATAAATGACAAGAATGGTCCTTATGATAAACTTTGGATAAATTACATTTTTGGTCCCTCTAGTTTCAAGTTTGGCAGATTTAGTCCCTGGAAGGGTAAAAATGGAAATTATCAATTGAGGTCCTTTGACTAATGAAACTTGGCAAGATTAAACCTTGTGATAACTTTGGAAAATGTTACAGTTTCAGTCCTTTAAGCTTGGCCAAATTACATAAAAAATCCTTGTGTTAATAAGCCAATCCAAAGCAGGCCCTTTGTTATTTATCCAACCCATGCCCAAATCCATAACCCAAGCCCATATTTTAAAAATAAAACAGTGGCGTGCGTTGTTCATCTTCTTTCCCCCAACACCTGTATCCACTCATTCCTTCCTAACACTACCACCTGTCCACCCACTTTCTCCGGCTCATACCTACCATCACCATCACCTCCACCTCCACATACCCCAAATATCATTAAATGCAGTTAACCTGCTTCAAGACTTTTTTTCCCGCCAAAAATACCACATGTGTGGTTCTGATGATTTCAAGTGATCCAAAGGCTGGAAATAGATGGGATATGATCAGATCGACAAAGACTCAGTGGATCAATATAAATGGAAAAGAAGCGAGAGGAGAAGATAGAGTAGTGTAGTTTTAGTTTAAAAATGTCGTTTTAGTTAAAATTTACTTTTCAGTATTTATTTAAGCTTCCAAGTTGTATTGTTAAAATTTTTAATGTAATCTAAACCTATTACAAGTATTAATTTCAGTTTGTTTTCATAAATTCAGTTTATGCTTACTTTTTATGTTTAAATTTCTCAAAATACTCAAATGTTGTTATTAGTTATTGTTAAGAACTTTAAAGCTCATACAAGCTCTCTCTAAAGCTCTTATAAGCTTTTAGAAACCATAAGTTTTAGTTTAAAGTTAAAAACCAAAAATACCAAAAAAATAGGATAAAATAGTTATAAAATCAAAAATCAGTAAAGATGAGATCACAAGCTGAAGCAGGGTGATATATGGAATGATCTTGGTTTAGAAGCTTTATGGAAAGCTAATAGGGGTGTCCTCAGTAATCAGCTCTCAGTTTTGAGCATAAAAGCCATTTGTAAGCCATTTATTTGAACTTTGCATTTCATAGTTTATGTGTTTAAGGCATGTTAATTCTAGTCTAATACTGTCTCAATATGGTTAATTTTAGTTAATCAATAAGTCATTTGCTTTAAAAACTTGTTTTAGTACTAAACTCTTTAAAACAGTCAAGTATAGTGCTGTTTGGATTTGCTTATTTATCTGTAATAGAGACCAATAGTGTTATTGTTTATTGTTGATCTAAGTCACATAAGTACCATATAGCTCAGTTAAAGCATAAAACTAGTGCTCATTTTATAGGAAGTCAAATTAGCCTCTAATCTCTTATTGCTAGTTAACTGTTAATAATTTAGATTGTAATTTTCATCAAATTAGCTTAAAACTTGTTAATATAGCTTAATCCAATCTCATTATATCTTATAATAGCATGTTCAGTCCATAAAATTGATTACAAGTTCATATAAGTCAAACTGCTTAATATCTTAAAAAGTCAAAATTTCCTAAAATGCAGTTTTTGAATAAAATTTAGAATTTTATATAGGATTCAATACTAAGATTTAGATTTTAAGCCTTTGGGATATCAATCTTTAACTGCTTATCTAAAATAGAAAAATATTAGTTCATATCTTCTCAGCCTATAAAGTGCTTAATCTTAGCTTTCTTTTAAGCACCCTTTCAAAATGCATGTTCTGTGCATCTGTGCACCACCACAACAGTGGCCTTCACCACCACTTTAGTGGGTCCCACAGGCCACACCAGTGGACCCCACTGGTGGTTCTTGGTTCCTTACCACTCACCACCCAGCTGACTATCATTTGCAGCCAAGCTTTTGAGCTTAAGCTCTGTGGACCCCACTCTTAGATCAGCCCCAATGTTGTCCCATTTCTGAAATAAAAATAGTTTTGCTTTGCTTAATTCTTAGCTTAAACTGCTTTTCAGAAGTTTAGGATGGTTGGAATAGGTTAGTATTTAGTTATTATAGCATAACCTAGCTTATGTGTTTATTTGGTACTCATTTGTGAATTTTGGCTTATTTTGAATTGCTTATTTATAAGCAGTTACACTGCAGCTTATTATTCCTCCACATAAGCATATGTTTTTATATTTTTTTATAAACTTAGAATAATATTTTAGTATTTTCCTGAATTTTTCATATTTTTCTTGCACTGTTTGCTATTTTTTCTTTATTTTAAATAGTTTTAAGTTTTTTTTAAATAATTTTAATACAAATAAATCAGAAAAAGCTTAAAAAAATATGTTTTCAATTTTCCTAGATTAAGATAAATATAAAAAGCTAAAAAATATTTTTCCATAATTTTCTTGGTTTAATTAGTATTTTCTAGCATTTTAATTAGTTTTAAATAGTTTTAAATTAATAATAAATACATAAAAAGTCTAAAAAAATATATTTTCAGTTTTAAAATAAGTTTTATCATATTTTAGATTTTTCTAAGTTTTAATTTCATTTTTCTAGGTTAATTTTGTATTTTCTTATATTTTAGTGCATTTTAAATACTTAATAAATAGTTTTTAATTAATAATAATTAAATAAATAGTTTTAAATATAATTTCTTTTTCTAATAATTTTCTTTTATTATTAGGATTGTAAAAATATCATTTTCATATTTATAGGCCTTTTATTTCTTTAAAACTCACGTTTTTATTTTTAATGCGTTCACGTAATTTTATTTAAAACGTACGTTTTAGGTTTTAAACGTTCATCATTTTAAAAATAGTGATAGCGTTTATTTAATATATTTTAACTTTTTAATTTTCTTAATTTGCATTTAAGTCGCTGTAATTTGTAGATCTTTTCTTTAGGTAATTATCCATCCAAATCCTTTCTGATCACTATCCTTAGTGATCATTCTATCATCTGAAGTTGTTTAAACACCAATTCATCCTCCGTGGGACTTAACGACCCAGGAATCCCCTATATTCCTCTGATCTAAATTGCATTGGTTTCTGAGCTGTTTTGAGTTTCTTACGGCTGGTCATTCACAAGTGGCTAGCTTGCGTGATATAACTTGACGGTTTTGCTCCAATCACTAACCGATGTTTTATGTTTTCTTCTTATGGAAGCTCTGGAGAGGACTGACCGTGCAGATTCTCCACATACTCATAACAACAGCAACACTTATTGAAGTTCTCTCAAAAGGCAACACAAAGTCAGAATGATTCTTCGTCAAGTCAAAGAATCTACAAAGTTTAAAGAGTAAGAGAACTACATCGATCTTGAAATCCAACGTTAAAAGCGTGTGAGAATGTTGGAGAAAACGCGGAGACACTAGAAACAGCAGACGATGCAGACAACCCAACATACTATCACTACCATCACAAAGAACAAAGATCAAAGAACAAAGTAAATGATGACGTCAAAGCAAAATACTTCAAAGGAAACAATTTCTCTACACTGGGGAGATTGTTCGAATCAAGACATTTCCTCTCACAAGAAAGAAGAATGTCAGAAGACTTCAAAGCTACTATTACATCAGGACCTATAACGTTTATATTATCAATCACTAACACTTAGTGGGGATTGTTGGAATCACTCCTAAACTAGAATTCAAGTATTAGTAATTAATATGTAATAGTTAGCTTAATTATGGCTTTTATGTTTGTTATCAAGGTTATAAGTAGCTTTGAAGTAATAGTATCTTTGAAGTCTTCTGACATTCTTCTTTCTTGTGAGAGGAAATGTCTTGATTCGAACAATCTCCCCAGTGTAGAGAAATTGTTTCCTTTGAAGTATTTTGCTTTGACGTCATCATTTACTTTGTTCTTTGATCTTTGTTCTTTGTGATGGTAGTGATACTATGTTGTGGTTGTCTGCTACAGGTCAGCTTCGTTGCTCTAGCGTCTCCACATCTTTCTCCAACATGCTCACACGCTCATTTGACAATGAATTCCAGATGTGAGGTAGTTCTCGAGTCTTTATAACTTTTTAAATTCTTTGATTTGATGGAGAATCATTATAACTTTGGGTTGCCTTTGATTTTGAGAGAACTTCTGTTGTGATGTTGTTGGTATGAGCATGTGGAGAATCAGCACGATCTCTTCCTCCCGCGAGCATTCATCAGCAGCAGCATCTCGAATGCGATCCACGAACACCAATTGATCATTGTAATCTTTTCATAAAGAATTGATTACTACAATTGTTCTACTGATGAATGTCTTGATTCCATTCACCTTGGTCGGGCGAATCAGTCGTCTGAATCCCGTAAGGGACAGTTGGCATTATATTGAACAAGTTCAAGTAATAACCCACATATTCAGGACTCGAATCTTGAAAGGAATCTCCTTAGCGGGATTTCCAGCACTTACAAGTTCGAACTTTGAGAGAGTCAACAGCATAATGTGAAGACACATCTCTAATTCTAGCAAAGGCGTTCTGAAACCGGATGCCGTCAAGAAGGCTAACACGATGTACCGAAGTACATCTATGGTTCAGAGTGGTCGCTGAGGTACAGAAGCATTACCACGATGTAGACCGTTTGAGACAACACTAAGCGTAACCCACAAGGAGTTACCGAAGTGACCTCTTGTCGGTACTGTTTGATGTTGACCTGGCAGGAGTTTCCATTCAATCATTGAGGATCACAGTTGTGAACCCCTCATAAATGTTCTCGACAGATTGCTAAGATCTGTAAAGGACTCTAGAATGTATCACTTGCGTCCTTATTGTTGAACGACAAGTGATGAAATGTCAAGTGTACCTAAGAGATCTTTTGATGAATCTCGTGGCTTTAGACTCGATAGTGCGCTTTGGTTTTCCTGAGCGGAGACTAGGGAGATGGTCTCCTTCTTCAATACCAGCAATCTCTAAGATAAAGCCGATAGTTTACGTAGGATTCCCTGTAAGAATGAAACAAGCTTCTGTTGAGAGAAACTTGAGTGGCTAAGAAGGTTTAGTGCATGCGTTACTGGGTCCATGACGACTTTATTCTTCAATACAGGTGTCATCTAGTGACATCCAGTAGCATATGAATTGAACCCGGTGTCTGCCCTAAGTTGAATAATTTGGAGGGCTATTTCTTTTCACCCTTTTCTTTACATTTCTTTTTAATTCTTCAACTCCTTCTTTCTCCGATTCTCATTTTCTCCTTTTAATAACCATACCTAAGGACTTCTAAATTCTAACTATTGGTGGTGTCCTTGGGTAGATCCCTCTGGCTCTAGCGGATCATAGGACGGTTATTCCTAACCTTAGTCACCTTATAACTCCATGACCAACCTATGTTGCCATAAAACCATTTTCATGAAAAATCTCTCAAAGTGGTTATGAGTAACAACATTTTGTACCACTAAAAGAGTTTTATGTTTTGAAGAAATACTCCCCCTCAACACGTGCTTAAGTATTTTGACAGAAATCTGCACGATGAGAGAAGAGCACGCACTTTTGAATTGATCAACTCAAGATAGACAATTCCTCGCGAGACACGATTATATCACTGACTAGGTCAGCTTGAAGTTGTAAACACTCCTTGGAGAGGAGGTTTGACCCGTCAAGGTTCATGTCTACCAAGAGTTTCTCGAATGGTACATTCTACTAGGACAAGTCCTTTGCGAGACACGTTTACATCACTAGCGAACTAGCTTGAAATTATAGATCCGGACAAGTCTTTTCGAGTTACTGACATTTAAGAGCTCGTCAATTCATTGGTTAAGTCTTTAGCACGAAGATTCAATAGCAATCCACAACATATTTCATATCACTTAATTTTTCTCCCCCTAAAAAATGGCATATAAATGTTGTTTTTGACGAAATTTTGATGTCGAATATGTCCATTTCGAGTTTTGTGGGAATATTTCCACGAAGAACCATTTGTGAACAAAGTTTTTAATCAAATACTCCCCCTCAACAAGTGATGTTAACTTTTAAGGTTTTGAAAATCATAAGGGGAAGTACTTGTTCTTTTGAGCAAAACTTTGAAAGTGAAAGTTTTTATTAGTTTTACTCAAAAGTAAGAAGCTTTCGCTCCTTTTATAAGGATTGTGGCACTGAAGCGTACCATAGGGTCCTTTCATTACAAGTACGGGTTGTGCACTGTTATGTGTGCACAAGCCATTTGTTAGATATAGATCACACATCCACATATATAATGAAAGAAACAAATCAAGGAGTACCAGGAAGTCCGTCTATAACACCAGGAATTATGTCTGGACGTTGGTAGCCTGTTAGAGATATGCTTTGACGTCCACCCACGAAACTCTCCAATGTCCTCATCTGATCCCGACGGAACAACCTTTCATCAATCCTGGTGATGAACTTCTTCGCATCCCTCCTTTCCCTAGAATTCCACCTTTTCTTCGACCCTATGCCTTCATGAATCTCCTTTAACCGATAAGCCATTCCATCTCGAACCTTCTTCAAAGTATGATCACAAAATTTGTGAAGCTCCTTGCACGCCATGAAGCAATTACGGTAAAGTTCACTGCGGTAACGACCCGAATGTTGGTTTCTTAAGTATGGTGTCTTGAGGCAGATGGTTGATATCAGGAATGTATAGCTGTGGTGGTGTGAGATTAACACGTTTCTGATATGATTCCATGGCAAGTTGAAGATCTTCAACACGTTCTTGGATGACGATGCTTCTGATGAATATCAGCAATGATTTGATGTACTGGAGCTGGATGTTCGTTGAGAAGTGTCGCATTCGCCCTTGTACCTTGGCAAGATACATGTCTTCAATGTCATTGAGCGACAATATCAGAAAATCTACTTCAGTAAAGTCATATTCCTGTTCGTCTTGGCGTTTGACTACTATTTTCTTAAGGAATGAGTTGTCCCACTTTGACGGCAGGGTAACATGCATTATAGCAACAATCCGTTCATCACTGTACACCTCTTTCTTCAATTTGAGTACCTGGCAGCTTCTGTAGTAGATTCTTCTTCGTTCTTGCCAATGATGAATCCCATACAGTGCATCGATGTCATACTTAACCACATGGTCAACAAACATGTGTGTGGCTTCTTCCTCGATGGCTATATTGTTTGAGTAGATTGCTGCCGGGAAAGGAAAGGTGAGTGAAGTAGCGTATTTCTTGCTCACATCGCTACTGTCTGAAGAAATTCAGTCGTTGTTGAAGAAATATTGGTAAAGAATCTTCGGTTGATCAGGTCGGCCAATGGTAGGTAGCGGCTTAGTCGGTCGGTGTAGTATGGGGCCTTGTCTGTCCGGTGAAGTCGATATTACATTCAGGGTTGAGCCAATCAATGTTGTTGGACATGGCTCGTGCTATGTTGTCGAGATGATATTCGACTTCAATTGCCTGTATCACAGCTGCTTTTAGCAGTTGAAAAGCTTCGTTCTTGATTCATTTCAACTCTGCTTTAGTCATCTTCTTCACCTTGACCGTTTCCTGAATAATCTTGACATGCTCCATAGTTCGACCATCTACCGGTTCTTGACCTTCCGATAACTGAGGGGTTGCATCAACAAGCTTTGAAAACCACTCATACTCTTCAGATTCGTCTTCATCTAGCCATGACACAACTGCAGTTGACTTTTTATTCTTTGGCTTTGATGATGATGCTGGTTGCTTTGTTGATGTAGAAGTAGGTGGTTGTTGTTGGGGCTCAAGGATCTCTTCGTCGTCACCACCAGTGTATTCAAAATAATGACTAGTTTTCTCCTTTGGTGGTGAAGATTCAGAGTCCTGAGGTTTGTCTGTAGTAGGAGGACGTTGTGGAGATCTTCTAGAGGTGGATGTCCTTTGAGGTGGTGGAGGCATAGTTGATGAATCGTCATTTTTCTTCTTTCGTTTCGGCTTAGAATCCTTATCCGCATCATCATCGTCTCTTGGACGCTTAACCCTTTCAGCTGCCGCTTTGCATGAAGTTTTGAGTTGATATTCCAGCAATGCCTCAAATAGTTTAGCTTCGTCAGAAGTAAATGTTGCAGATCGTTTAGACATTTTTAGAACAAGCTTGGAAATCAATTCTGCATAAGAGACAACCGCAGGCTCAATTGGATTGATTTGCATTGCTACAGGAGTAGATTGCATTGTTTGCTTGACCAATTGTATGAGATTTGGATAAAGTTTTCTGGCGAACATCTCTCTTGTCACTCCAGGGACGGTGTCGAGAAGAAACTTGTGAGTAAATTCTCTGATCGTCTTGACCATTTCCCCTTGAATATCTTTATCGAGAAACTGTTGAATCTATTCCCTTTCATCCGAAAACTCGTTTATCACCTTCTGAAGAAGATTGATTTTGTCCGCAAGTTGATTCAGTTTCTTGTTGACCACGTTTTTCTTCCTAACTTGCCTGACAGCTTTGACAATCTTTGTCTTTGCACGTGATGCCCAAGTATCGGTTGGTTTCTTTACAGATATGGATGCGGATCTGGTGGTGGTGTCTTTGGATGGTGGTGGTGAAGAGTGATATGATGAGTCAGACGAAGATGATTCATGAGAAGGCTCTGGCTCATTTGGTGGCTCAGAAGTTTGTTCCTGGGTATGGACAGGACTATCTAGAAGATAATCATCAACTTCTTCGGCTTTAGCTTGTTCTTTAGCTTTAACCCTGGCCTCTTCTTTGGCTCGAGCTTCCTCTTCTTTTCTTTCCCTATCAGCTTCCTCAATATCTTCGTATGTAATCCTTTCATCCTTCTCCTTTTTCTCTTCTTTCTCAAAGTCAAAGATGATATTATCCTCTTGTTGATGTTGTTCATATTCGTGGGTGGTGGTACCAGTTCCCTTATCGGGTTGATTAACCGCATCGAGAACTGGTGTTGTTTGTGAGCCACCACTTGAACCTCTAAGGCCACGAGTCTGTTGAAGATTAAACTCCTTAGCAACATGTTGTAGCCTGAGATTCTTTAGTTTCTTGCGGTATTCTTTTTCTTCATCCTGTGGCTCTTCCTCGAACTTTCTTCTTCTGCTCTTCCACTAGAGTCTTACCCTTATCAGCTTTGGGACTTAGAGGTTTGTCAGCTGTTGTAGTATCATCCTTAACCGACTCAGAGTAGATAATCTCCTCATCTGTTTCAGTATCGTCAGAGTCCTCGTCCATCGGTTTGGGTTGGTTTAGGGATAGGGATTGCAACCTACGATGGAACTTTCCTTTTGAGGGTATGAGTCCTCTTTGGATACTTTCGGGTACTCCCGATTGCTTCTGCACTTCTAGCACCGATCTCCTTGTCTTCTTTCTTTATACAGCGGAAGACTTTTCATCAATGAATCCAACTTTACACGATGCTACTGCTTCTTGATATATTTTGTATGATTGAAGATTCTTTATGTCATCAGTGAGAAGGTAGTCTGGCAATACAGCACCTTGTTTCTTTGTTGTTGAGTCTTTGAATATGACAATGTTTAGTGTAGGCTCAAACAACTAGGAGTGATGGTTGGGGTCATCAAGTCTCAAGGAATGTCCGATTTTTCCCGAGTATCCTTTGGATCAACAATTTAGTGTATCGATGTAGGGATCTTGGTGCCGGTTTCCGACATATGACATCATATCATCCCAAATCGACTTCGCGGTCGATATGCATCATGTTGACCATTCCCGTAATATCGTAGTTCCATGAGCTTAGGATGCTCATAACCACTATCACGTCCAGAAACAGATTTGGCAATCATGATGTATAGAGTTCTCCATGGTTGAGGGATGTTCTTTAGGTCAATTGAAGAATGTTTAGTGATGATCCCAGCAGCTTCATCATAGCCAATATTGACCATGAATTGGAGAGTAGTCTCTTCAGAAGGGGTAGCAACATAAGTAGCAGGCTAGATGGCAGGAAGACGGAGAATTGCTCTTAAGTCTTCAACAGTGATGGTGACTTGTTTGTTGTTGAGTGTCACCGTAACAGCATCTTGACCATCGATCTTCTTCATGGTGTGCCAAAACTGATGAATATAGATCTCCGGTACTGTTGCAGAGTTTGTGGGCATGTTCTTGTAGGGATGAGTCTTCAGAATATCCACAGCAATATGACACGAAGACTCAGAGCACGTGAAGTTATCAAAGTCCACTTTGAGATTATTCTTTCCAATCTTCATATGATAACCGGTAGGGAAAATATCTTCTATTGTGAGAATATTTGGTGCGTTAACGTTTTCCATTGCGACGACCATGTTGTGATGTGAAAGATATTGAGCCAAAAGAACCAACATATCGAAAGACATTACATTAGTCAAAAGTTGATTTTATTGTCCAATAATTGAATATGTTATGTTGATGAATGTTACGAGTCCAACGTCACTTGTTTGTCCAATAGTCGTGATAAGTATCGTAAGTTTATTAAAATTGAATTTTAAAGTCCAAATTTTCACTCATTTACTCAACATATTAACCATTATAGCTTATTAGTGACATTTTGGTTTCGTGACATTATGATTTATTTATTTACAAGTTTGTACATGTAACAATTCATTGGTAAGGTTAAAGTTTTGGCTTATGCGTAAAAAGTAAGCTTATGCGTAAGCAGTAATAACCATACGCGTAGGCATAACCTTACGCGTAGTAACTCTTCTTACGCGTAAGAAATATTACGCGTAGGAAAAGAGGTCTTGGCATAAGGCTTACGCGTAAGCGCATGTTGGAGCTTATGCGTAAGGTTTACTCGTAAGAGTGAACCTTATGCGTAAGACTCAGTTTACGCATATCCTTCACAGGATACGCGTAGTCCCTTTGTAGAACCTTACGCGTAAAGGTTACGCGTAAGATTTCTCTTACGAATAACATTCTACGCGTAAGGTGATCCTTATGCGTAGAAATCCAGTTTAACCTTGATTCTGAATTTTGCACGCGTAAAACCTGAAATAAATTCATCATAACATGTCCATTAACATATTATTCAATTCCATTCATTTTCACATGTAATCACAATCATACACAGTTACACGTAGGATTTACTTATGCGTAAAACTAAAACCCTAAGGATTTGAATTTTACGACTAAGAAATTTAGCCATAGGTTTTGCACCAAGCTCATTCTGGAATGTCTTAGAAGTAATGTGAGTGTTTTGCAACAAGTTTTAACATCCGCAACCTTAAGAATCAAGAATCCCCAATTAGTATGATACTTAAACCCTAATTCTCAATTATTCACAAATCATGTTTCTGGGTATGATTCAAATGTGGTTTTGGTAAATTAAGCATGTCACAATCATCACACAACCATCTAATTACTCAAAAACAATCACAAATGAAAAACCCCAAATCTCACGCATAAACCCTAGTCTTTGAAAATGATAAATTGAAGTTTCTGGGTAGATTTTCATGTTGGAAATAGTTTCATAATGATCTTAACAACATTTTAACACACTTATTTCACAACAAACACTGACACATGATCATATGAATATACGCATACGCGTAAAACACATAATCATGCGTAGTTTAAAATCAAACCATTGGATTAGTGTGCCTTTAAAAACCATAGTTTAGAAACACACAATGAAGCATAACACACTTACAAAAATCTGCACGGTGAGAGAAGAGCAGGCACTTTTGAATTGATCAACTCAAGATAGACAATTCCCCGCGAGACACAGTTACATCACTGACTAGGTCAGCTTGAAGTTGCAAACACTCCTTGGAGAGGAGGTTTGACCCGTCAAGGTTCATGTCTACCAAGAGTTTCTCGAATGGTACATTCTACTCGGACAAGTCCTTTGCGAGACACGTTTACATCACTAGCGAACTAGTTTGAAATTATTACCCGTCCCGGACAAGTCTTTTTGAGTTACTAACATTTAAGAGCTCGTCAATTCATTGGTTAAGTCTTTAGCACGACGATTCAATAGCAATTCACAACATATTTCTTATCACATAATTTTTTTCTCCTCCTCAAAAATGGCATATAAATGGTATTTTTGACGAAAATTTGATATCGAATATGTCCATTTCGAGTTTTGTGGGAAGATTTCCACGAAGAACAATTTGTGAACAAAGTTTAAAGCAAATACTCCCCCTCAACAAGTGATATTAACTTTTGAGGTTTTGAAAAATCATAAGGGGAAGTACTTGTTCTTTTGAGCAAAACTTTGAAAGTGAAAGTTTTGATTAGTTTTACTTAAAAGTAAGAAGCTTTCGCTCCTTTTATAGGATTGTAGCACTGAGGCGTACCACAGGGTCCTTTCATTACAAGTACGGGGTTGTACACTGTAATGTGTGCACAAGCCATAGTCAGATATAAATCACACATCCAAATAATGATAAGAGAAACAAATCAAGGGGTACCAGGAGTATCAGGTAGTCCAGCAATAACTCCAGGAATGCGTTCTGGACGTTGGTAGCCTGTGAGGGATATGCTTGGACGGCCACCTACGAAACTCTCCAACGTTCTTATCTGATCCCGTCTGAACAACCTTTCATCAATCCGAGTGATGATCTTCTTCACATCCTTCCTATCCCTCGAATTCTATCTCTTGTGCGACCCAATGCCTTGATGAATCTCTTTTATCCGATAAGCCAAACCATCCCGAACCTTCTTCAACGTATGATCACAAAATTTATGTAGCTCCTTGCACACCATGAAACAATTGCGGTGGAGGTCACTGCGGTAAACTACCCCAAATGGTTTCTTGATGATGGTGTACTGAGCAGGATGGTTAATATCGGGAAGGTCTAGTTGTGGTTTGGTGAGATTAACTCGTTTCTGATACGATTCCATGACAAGTTGAATATCTTCTACACGTTCTTGGATTACGATGCTTCTTATGAATATTAGCAATGACTTGATGTACTCGCGTTGGATATTTGTAGAGAATTGTCGCATTCGTCCTTGTACCTTGGCAAGATACATGTCTTCAATGTCATTGAGCGACAATCTCGGGAAATCTGCTTCTGTAAAGTCATATTCCTGTTCGTCTTGTCGTTTGACCATAATTTTCTTTAGGAATGTGTAGTCCCACTTTGACGACAGGGTAACATGCATAATTGCAATGATCCGTTTGTCACTGAACACTTCCTTTTTCGAATTTAGAACCTGGCAGCTTCTGTAGTAGATTCTTCTTCGTTTAGGCCAATGATAAATCCCATACAATGCATCGAGGTCATACTTTTCCACTTTGTCAACAAACATGTGTATGGCTTCTTCCTCGATGGCTATATTATTATAATAGATTGCTGCCGGGAAAGGGAGGGTGAGTGATGTAGCGTATTTCTTGGTGACATCGCTACCGTGTAGAAGGAATTCCAGGTCGTTGTTGAAGAAATAGAGGTAGGGAATCTTAGGTTGATTCGGTCGGCCAATTGTAGGTAGTGGTTTGGTCCAGTCAGTGTAGTATGGAGCTTTGTCTGATCTGGTGAAGTCAATGTTTGATTCAGGATTGAGCCAATCAATGTTGTTAGACATGGCCCGTGCTATGTTGTCGAGATGATATTCGACTTCAATGGCACTGTCTGAGCTGTCCTTAAGTAGTTGAAAGGCGTCGTTCTTGATTCGCCTCAACTATGCTTTAGTCATTTTCTTCACTTTGAACTTTTCTTGTATAAGCTTCACATGCTCCATTGTGCGACCATCTACCGGTTCTTGACCTTCCGGTAACTGAGGTGTAGCATCAACAAGTTTGGAGAACCAGTCATACTCTTCAATGTCATCATCATCGAGCCATTACACAACGTCAATCTTTTTCTTCTTCTTAGGCTTTGGTGATGATGCTGGTTACTTTGTTGATGTAGAAGAAGTAGGTTGTTGTTGGGGCTCAGGAATTTCTTCATCGTCACCACCAGTGTATTGAAAGTGATCACTGGTTTTCTCTGTTTGTGGTGGTGACTCAAAGTCCTGAGGTTTGTCTTTTGCAGGAGAACGTGGTGGAGATCTTCTAGCGGTGGAGGTCCTCTGGGTTGGTGGAGGCATAGAGGATGAATCGTCATTTTTCTTCTTTCATTTCGGCTCAGAATCCTTATCCTTATCATCATCGTCTCTTGGACACTTAGCCCTTTCAGCTGCCGCTTTGTATGAATTTTTGAGTTGAAATTCCAGCAATGCCTCAAAAAGTTTAGCTTCGTCAGAAGTAAACGTTTCAGATCGTTTAGACATTTGTAGGACAAGTTTGGAAATCAATTCTGCATCAGAGACAACCGCAGGCTCAATTAGATTGATTTGTATTGCTACAGGAGTAGATTGCATTGTTTGCTTGACCAATTACATGAGATTCGGATAGAGTTGTCTGGTGAACATCTCTCTTGTCACTCCAGGGACGGTGTCGAGGAGAAACTTGTGAGTGTATTCTCTAATCGTCTTGTCCATTTCCCCTTGGGTATTTCTATTTAGAAGCTGTTGAATTTGTTCCCTTTCTCCCAACATCTCGTTTATCACTTTCTGAAGTAGATTGATTCTGTCTGCAAGCTGATTCAGTTTCTTGTTGACCACGTTCTTCGACAATCTTAGTCTTAGCCCGTGATGCCCAAGTATCGGTAGGTTTCTTAACAGATCTGGATGCGGATCTTGTGGTAGCATTTGATGGTGGTGGTGATGAATGAGATGATGAATCAGACGAAGATGAATCATGAGAGGGCTCTGGGTCTTTTGGCGGCTCAGAAGTTTGTTCCAGGGTATGTGCAGGACTATCTAGAAGATAATCATCAACTTCTTTTTCAGCTTTAGCCTTTTCCTCAGCCTTAGCCTTTTCTTCAGGCTTAATTCTAGCCTCTTCAGCTGCTTTAGCTTGCGCATCCTCTTCAGCTTTAGCCTTTTCTTCAGCCTGAATCCTTGCCTCTTCAGCTGCTTTGGCTTGCGCTTCCTCTTCAGCTTTTTCTTTAGCAGCTGCCTCAACATCTTCATCCGTTATCTTCTCAGTATTCTCCTTCTTCTTATCAGGTTCCTCAAAGTCAAAAATGATCTCATCCTCTAGTTGCTGTTGTTGTGATTCATGGGTGGTGGTACCAGTTCCCTTATCGGGTTGATTAACCGCATCGGAAACTGGTGTGGTTAGTGCACGACCACTTGACCCTCCAGGGCCACGAGTTTGTTGTAGGTTGAACTCCTTAGCAACATGTTGAAGTCTGAGATTCTTCAATTTCTTTCTATAATCTTTGTCTTCATCCTGTGGCTCTTCATCTGAGCTCTCTTCTTCCTGCTCTTGCACTGGAGTTTTCCCTTTATCAGACTTGGGACTTAGAGGTTTTTCAACTGTTAGTGTATCATCTGTGACAGATTCTGAATAGATAACCTCTTCATCAGTCTCAGTATCCTCTGAGTCTTGATCCTCTAACTTGGGTGCTGGTAGGAGAGGCAACCTTAGATGGAACTTTTCGCTTGCGGGTAGGATTCCTCTTTGCATACTTAAGGGCACTCTCAGTGCTTGCTATGCTTCCAGCACTACCTCTCCTGGTCTTTCTGACTGGGGTGGAGGAGGTCTTTTCATCCATGAAGCCCACCTTGCCTAACGCAACTGCTTCTAGATATCATGAGTATGATTCAAGTTTCTTGATATCTTCCATGAGAAGGCAGTCTGTCAGTACAACACCTTGTTTCTTCGTTGTTGATTCTTTGAATCTGACAACATTCAAAGTTGGCTCAAACAGTTCTGAGTGATGGTCGGGGTCATCAAGTCTCAAGGGAATTTCAAGATTATTCCCGAGAATCCTTCGGATCAACAGTTTAGTGTATCTGATGTATGGAATCTTGGAACCAGGCTTCCTGACGTAAGACATCATGTCGTCCCAAATCAGACTTCCGAAATCAATATGTGTCTTGTTGACCATGCCCCGGAATATTTTGCAATTCCATGAGCTTGGGATTCTCATAACCGCTATCACGTCCAGAAACTGACTTGGCAATCATGATGTATATCGTTCCCCACGGCTGAGGGATGTTCTTAAGATCGACTGATGAATGTTTGGTGATGATCCTAGCAGCTTCATCATAGCCAATGTCGACCAAGAATTGGAGTGTAGTTGCTTCCGTTGGAGTGGCAATAAGTTTAGCAAGCTGGATGGCAGGTAGTGAGAGAATTGCCCGAAGGTCTACAGCAGTGATGGTGACTTGTTTGTTGTTAAGTGTCACCGTAACAGCATCTTGACCATTGACCCTTTTGATGGTGTGCCATAACTGATGGATATAAATTACCGGTACTGTTGCAGAGTTCGTGAGCATGTTCTTGTATGGATGAGTCTTTAGAATGTCCACAGCAATAACACATGAAGACTCAAAGCACGTGAAATTATCAAAGTCCACTTTGAGATTGTTCTTCCCTATCTTCATTTTGTAACCATCAGGGAAAATGTCTTCCATCGAGAGTACGTTTGGTGCATCAACGTTTTCCATTGTGACGTCCATGTTGTGATCTGAGAGATATTTAGCCAAAAGAACCAACATATCAAAAGACATTACGTTAGTCAAAGGTTGATTTCATTAACCAATTATTGAATATGTTATGTTAATGAATGTTACGAGTCCAATAGTCCAAAGTAGTCAGGATAAGTGTCGTGAGTTGATTAATTTTGAATTTTGAAGTCCAAATTTGCACTTATTCACACAATATTATAACCATTTTAGCTTATTAGTGACGATTTGGTTTCGTGATGTTATGAGTTATTTATTTACAAGTTTGTATGTGTAACAATTCATAATTATGGTTAAGATAAGGCTTAGGCGTAAAGTTCCAAGCTTATGCGTAAACAGTTGTGGTCATACGCATAAACATAAGCTTATGCGTAGGATCTCATCTTATGCGTATGAAATATTAGGCGTAGAAAAAGAATCCTAGGTATAGAGCTTACGCGTAAGCGTATGTGGGAGCTTACGCGTAAGGTTTACTCGTAAGAGTGAACCTTATGTGTAAGACTCAATGTTTACGCATATCCTTCACAGGATATGCGTAGTCCCCTCATAGAACCTTACGCTTAAAGGTTACGCGTAAGATTACTCTTACGTGTAACTTTCTACGCGTAAGATGATCCTTATGCGTAGGAAACCATGGTTAACCTTGATTCTAAATTTTTCACGCGTAATAACCTGAAATAAATTCGTCATAACACATTCATTAACAAATATATCAATTCCTTTCAATTTCACATGGAATCACAATCATTTACAGTTACGCGTAAGATTTGCATACGCGTAACACTTAAAACCCTAAACATTCAAATTTTACGATTAAGGAATTTAGCCATAGGATGTGCACCAAATTGATTCTGGGATAACTTAGAGGCTATATGATTATGTTGCAACAGGTATTAACATCAAAAACCTTATGAATCAAAAATACCCAATTCATATGGTTCTAAAACCCTAAATCTCAATTTCGCAACATTAGAGTTTCTGGGCATGATTCAAGTTGTGTTTTGGTTAATTCAACATGTATTAAACATCATATACTCAACTAATTATCCAGAAACACGCTCACATGAAAAACCCCTAAATCCACGCATAAACCCTAATTCTTGAAAAATGATTAAAAATGTTTTCTGGGTGGATTTTGAAGTTGGAAATGTTTATAACACTTGATTTTAAGCATTTTAACACAAAATTTATCATCATAAACACCCAATGATGATCTCGTGTTCATACGCATACGCGTAGAGCACAAAATCACCCAAAACTCAAAATTAAACCGTTGGATTTTAATGAAATTCAAAACCAATGTTTATAATAACCCAATGAGGCTTAATACACTTACAGATTAGGAGTTTGAAACACGGATTTGCAGATTAAATCTTAGGCGTAGGATTGGTTGTTGAAGTAATAAATGTATGAATTTAATGATTTTGAAAACTTAGGTGGAGTGGTTTTAATAAAATGAGTTTAAAGTTTTGACAACTTTGGTCCCTCCACCTCAACCATTTTCATCCAACGCCCATAACTTCCATTTTGGTTACGTAAAGCATGATATTTGGAGAAAAACTTGACGACACTGCCCCTTGACTTTAGAAATAAAGAAATTTTACAAATTTGGGTCCGGGGAGTGTTAATGAACCAGAAGTGTGACCACCATTATCAAAGATACAACCGGAATAAGGTAACATGCAAGTACAAGATTTTATGAAACATAAAATATTTACTTTCTCCCCCTCAACACTTGACCAAGAAAAATACTGAAATTTGAAAGAGTAAAGTGTTGACGGACGATTTGTACTTGCCATGTTTAAAGAAATTTAGATAGGAGAATATTTTTGAATTTTGTAAATTTTATATTTTTGTATTTTGTTTTTGAAAAATATTTACAAAAGATGTTTTGGTGTTTGACTGGTTTTAAGATTGTTTTAAAAGTTCATCCAGTTCCTCTGGAGTCAAACACCGCATACGAATCCGGTGGACCAACTCAGTAAACCTAGCAGGAGCTAAGGCTTTGGTGAGAAGGTCTGCCAATTGGTATTGAGTACCTACAAAATATAATTCAACGGTACCCTTTTCCACATGCTCCTTGATGAAATGATATCGAATATTGATGTGCTTTGATTTTGAATGTTGAACAGAGTTGCACGAGATTGCAATAGCACTTCGATTGTCGCAGTACATCGGGATTCTGTCAAATACGTAACCATAGTCTTTGAGTTGTGTTCTCATCCAAATGACTTGAGCACAACACGCCGACATGGCTACATATTCTGCTTCAGTTGAGGACAGCGATGTACAATCCTGCTTCTTCGATTGCCATGACACCAGTTTATCACCAAGAAATTGTAAAGCTCCTGAAGTACTTTTACGAGAATCTAAGCAACCTGCGTGATCAGCATCAGAAAAAGCTATTAGTTCAAAACCAGAATCCTTCGGATACCAGATCCCTAAGTTAATGGTTCCCTTGATGTATCGGAGGATTGTTTTAGCCTCAAAGAGGTGAATTTCAGTTGGACGCGACTGATAACGGGAGCAAAGATATACAGCAAATACAATGGCAGGCCTACTGGCTGTTAGATACATGAGAGACCCAATAATACTTCGGTATTTGGTAGGGTCAACCAATTTCCCATGCAAATCAGCATCCAGTTTCTTGGTATGTGCCATAGGTGTGGCATAGGTATCACAGGTTTGCATTCCATGTTTGTTTAAAATTTCAAGAGCATATTTGGACTGACTTAGAAAAAATACCACGGGGTGATTGATGAACTTGCAGTCCTAGAAAGAACGTAAGTTCACCCATCATGGACATTTCAAAATGTTTTTTCATAAGTTTTGAAAAAGCGTTTGAGTACTTTAGATGTGTTGACCCAAAAATGATGTCATCCACATAAATTTGAACGATTAACATGTGTGCCCCGTGATATTGTATGAATAGCATTGGGTCGACCGATCCTTTGAGGAAATTATGAGAGATAAGAAAGGATGACAACTTATCATACCACGCCCGAGGGGCTTGTTTGAGACCGTAGAGAGCCTTGTTCAGTTTGTAGACGTGATTAGGGAACTCTGGATCAACAAATCCTTCTGGCTGACTTACATAGACTGTTTCTTTCAGTTTTCCATTCAGAAAAGCAGTTTTGACATCCATCTGAAAGACCGTGATGTTCATGTGAGCCGCAAATGCCAGAAAAATCCGTACAGCCTCAAAGTCTAGCAACTGGTGCGAATGATTCCTCGTAGTCAATCCCTTCTTCTTGTCTATAACCCTTAGCCACCAGACGTGACTTATTTATGATAATCGTACCTTCAGCATCCAATTTGTTTTTCCAAATCCATTTCAGACCAATAACATAGACCCCTGTTGGTTTTTCAACCAATTCCCATACTTCAAGACGTTTAAACTGATTTAGTTCTTCTTGCATGGATTCAATCCAGTTGTCGTAAGTCATGGCTTCCTTAATATTTTTTGGTTCAGCTTGGCAGACGGTAAGTGCATAAATGCAATGTTCACCGTCAGTCTGAAGGCGTTGTCTAGTTATGACTGGTTGATTCGGGTTTCCAATAATGTTCACAAGAGGATGGTCTTTAGTCCAACGATGTGTGGAGGGTTGATGTTGATATTCATTCTGCAGATTAGGAGGATTCAAATGGCTTGTAGATGATTTCGCAACATCAAGTGTGGCAGTTTCATTTGCAAACGGATTAAAGAACGCATTTGGATCATAATCCGCAGGTGGGGGTACTTCATTGTTCAGAAGATCATCAGTTGGTTCAGCGTCATTAGATGTGGTTTGTTCGCCTGTAGTTGTAGAATCAATTGGTGGTGCTTCCTTAATAGTAGTTGTTGTTGCAGGTGTATCAGGGATTGGATTATTATCAGGTTGAGCAGCGGAAACAGTTGATACATCTGGAGCACGTTGATCAATATCATCACTAAACAGAGGAGCAAATAGTTGTTCCATTTGTTGACGAGTAAGCTGTAGGCTTGGTTCAGCTGATGATGGGTTTTGAGGGAAGTTTAGAATCGTTTCCATAATCGTTTCCACAAGCTGTTTTGCTCAGAAGCCATCTCTGTAAGTTCATCGAAATTTGCATGAATCGTTTCCATAATCTCCCTTGTACGACGATTCCAGATCCGGTAACCCTTAGAGTTTTCACAGTATCCAACAAAGCCTCCAATGTCAGCTTTAGCTTTGAGCTTTCCAAAGTCATCATGATCATTATTTGGATAGCAAAGGGATCCAAAGACATGAAAGTGTTTGAGATTTGGTTTGTGGTTGTGGATAAGCTCATAAGGTGTTTTGTTGTGGCATTTTGTAATCATTGAACGGTTCTGAGTGTAGCATGCAGTAGATACGGCTTCAGCCCACAAGTAATCTGGAAGTTTTGCATTAATCAACATCGTTCTTGTAACTTTTTCTAACGTACGGTTTAGTCTTTCAACAACTCTGTTTTGTTCTGGTGTACGTGCAATGGATGTTTGATGCTCAATTCCCACTTTCTCATAATAAGCACGTAGAGTTTGATTCACAAATTCAGTTCCTTTGTCTGTTCTGATTTGTCTGACTGTATTCCGGAGCTGAACTTGAATTTTCGTGAGAAAGGTGATGATCATCTGTGGAGCTTGATCTTTACTTCGAAGAAAATAAACCCAAGTCCATCTTGAGTAGTCATCTACAATTACCAAGATGTAGCGTTTGCCGTTGATCGTTTGCACACGCATTGGGCCACACAAATCCATGTGAGGAAGATGAAGCACATGCTGTGAGCTGTGTTCCACCTTTGAAGAAAAATGAGCACGAGTGCTTTTCCCTTGTTCACAAGCTGAGCATAGGTGATCTTTAGAATACCAAAATCGTGGGAGACCTTCAACAAGTTTGAATCGTGCAAGGTTGGTTATGGTTTGAAAGTTTAGATGTGAGAGACGACGGTGCCATAGCCAGGATTTTGTAGATGTTGCCTTAGAAAGTAGACAGATAGGAGATGAAACAATCATGTCTTGCATTGAGATTGTGTAAAGACTTGATGTGTGTTGACCAGACATAAGATCGTTTCCTTGTAGATCACGAATGAAACAAGTTTTCTCCCTAAAAGCAACTTCCAAATCTCCATCACAAAATTGACCGACTGAAAAGAGATTGTGACCGAGAACTTCCACATAATAAACCCTGCTAATTTCGATGTTCCCATTGATATAATCTCCGAAGCCCATGATAGCAGCGAAGTGATCATTCCCGAATCTGACAGTGCCAATGAACTTTGAAACAAATTTTGATAACAGTTTAAGATTGCCTGTCATGTGTCGGGAACATCCGCTATCAACAACCCAGAGGATGATCTGTATCACTTGCATTACACACAAACGACACAGATGGAATAGAAGTAGACGTGGAACCCGAAGAGTTAGAGGGTTCCGATGCAGTTATAGTTGAAACACACATGTTTATGATTTTAGGTATCCATTTAAAGCCAAGTGTATTATGTAACCATTTATGCCATCTCCAACTAGTCTTAGCTTTGGTTTTAGTAAATCCACTAGGTGATAAGTTCTTCCTAGGGGGTGAGGTGGGTTCTATGGGTACATCAATGATTAAAGCTTGAGCACTAGAAGGCGGTTTACCTAGCACAGACTTAGAAGCATTAGTGGGCCTAGAGGTATTCCGTTTTCTATTGTTCCGCTTACGAGATAAGATAGAATTAGCAACACATTTATCATACCAGAAAACATGCTTTTATGACAACCAACACAGGAAGCTTCAAACAAAACATTTAAAGTACTTAAAGGTTCAGCATTCGTTACATCACTTTTTCTATTACATTTTATTAATACAAATAAACCGTAAAAACGTTTATTAATATTTTGCGATCTCTTTGTGTTTTGTTGATAACAAATATAATGTTATCTTAAGTACAATTATAAGGATACATGTTATTTTTGTAAAGCATTTACATATAGCCATTTAATACAAAAATGTTGTAATTAATCATTTGTTGTAATAGTTTATTAGGATGGGTAAAAATCATAACCCATGGATCATAACCCATACCCAAGATGGCTAGATACAATGTATACTTTAGATACATTGAATCTAAGGAAAACCCATGGACCAACCCATAACCCATGACCCATAACCAAAAAACCCATGGGAAAAGAGGAGAGTCCCACGGATCCCTAGGATTACACTAGACGGATCCCAAGTGGGAGGGATCCGTGGGATCCGGGGAACAATGGAAGAAATTGCCTATAAATAGAGAGCCATTTCTTCATTCTAACTCACCCCTCTTCTTACTAAATCTCTCAAACACTCTCATTCTCTTATAACATATAGATCACTTGATCTAGAGAGTTGTTCTTCTTTCTTTCTATTGTGATTCTCATATAGGTCCTTCTCTAAGGCGAGATCACGAGCATTCTACAAGTCATCCAAGCAAGGGGTCCTTGATTGATTTGTCACTCCGCAAGATTTCTGTAGCGAAGATCTTGTATTTGATATTTCACATATTTGTTGTGTAATAGTCGTGTTGGTATGGTCCACCGTGTTACGGACTCGGTATTTAGCTTCGTACCAGAAAAAGGTGTAAGCAACGTTGTGAACGCTTCTCCGCCAAGTGAAGGAGTTTGTTGACATAGTGCTTGAACTCTCGAGTAGGTGACTCGGGGAGTGGAGTAGGGCAAGGAAGGTGTCCTTGTAGCCGAACCACTATAAATCGGTTGTGTCATTTCTATCCCTTTGCTTTACTTTATTTACTTGCTTTATCATTAGATCTATACTTTCTCAACATCCATAAGATCTCACATATTAAGGAATCTAAAAGTTTTTGAAACTAACTTAAAATCGGCAAAACTATTCAACCCCCCTTCTAGTTTTCCACAATTGGCATCAAGAGCTAAGTTTATAAAAGTTTTAAAGTAAAATTGTATTTTAAAAACTTTTCGATCACTATGGGTTCTGAAAATTATAAGGAAGGGCAATCTATGCAACGACCACCACTACTTGAAACTAATGGTTTTATATACTGGAAAAATAGATTCGAAACATATGTGAAATCTACATATATTGATCTTTGATACATTATTGTTGAAGGCGATTTTGAGGCTACCTCAAATGATGATAAAGGAAATTTAGTTAACATACCTCATGATAAATTAAATGATGAAATGAAGAAAAAGCTTTCTAAAAATAGTGAAGCTAAAATGGTTTTGTATAATGCTTTACCCAAAAAGGAATTCGAAAGAATTTCTATGCTTAAAACCTCTAAAGAAATTTGGAATTCTTTAGTTGTAACTCATCAAGGTAATCAACAAGTTAAAAATAATAAAATTGATTTATTTGTTCAACAAGATGAACAATTTTCAATATCGGATGAGGAAACTATAGATCATTCATTTGCTAACTTTAATACTATTATTACATCTTTACAAGCACTTGATGAATCTTTTTCTAGCCGTAACCATGTTAGGAGATATCTAAGGGCACTTCCATCGAAGTGGACATCCAAGGTGACGGCGATCGAAGAGTCAAAAGATTTGACAATCCTCACCCTTGATGAACTCATAGGCAACTTAAAAGTCTACGAGCTTGTCCTTGCTAAAGACTCCGAAGCCTCAAAGGTGAAAGAGAAACACAAATCTCTTGCCCTTAAAGCCAAAAAGGCTTCAAGCGATGAAGAGAACTCCTCTTCGAGTAGTGACGACGAGGAGTACGCTATGGCGGTAAGGGACTTTAAAAAGTTCTTTAGAAGGAAGGGAAGATACGTCAAACAACCGTATGATGATAAGAAAGGCTTTCGGAAAAGCAAATAGGACGAGAAGCCAAAAGATGATCGTACTTTCTTTAAATGTGGGGACCCAAACCACTTTATTAGTAAGTTTCCCAAACGGGATGATCAAAAGGCGTTCGTGAGCGGCACGCGGGGAATGAGCGACGAGGAGGACGAAGAAATTTGTCTCATGGCAAATGACGAGGTATGTCACGAATACTATAGTAGCTCATCACTTGATGACGACTCATTGCATAATGAATATGACAAACTATGCTATATTAGCTTAAAACTAATTAACAAAAACAAGCTTTTAAAGAGTCAAAACACACGTTTAGATAAAGAAGTCATATAATTAAAAGCAAAACTAAAACGTTTAGAAAAGGGTAAAATAGCAAGTGGTGAATGTGAACTTTGCGTTCAACTTCAAACACTAGTTGATCAACTAGATTCTAAAATTGCTAGAATAAGTACGAACACTTTAGATATGATATTAGATAGTGTTAAAACTGGCAACAACCAAAAAGATTTAGGTATTCAACAACTTGATCCATCAACTAGTGAAAACAAAGAAACACAATTTGTTAATGCACTAGAAAAACCAGCCACTGTTGTGGCCGATCCCACGGATCCCATAAAAAGGGAACCGGCTAGTGATAAGCCAGGGATTCGTGGGTCTGCTGTAGCAAACAGTAGTAATAACATAGCTTCTTCATCTAGAACTGAGTTTGTTATCGTTAATAGGAAGAAACCAACTCATGTCACCACTAGACAACCACCTCCAAAATATAATCCTACTTTTACAAGAAACAAAGCTTCATCTTTCTCAAAACCTAATCAATCTAGGAGACCTAATAATGTTTACCCGAGAAATAACCATCAAATGGGATGGAACCCAAATATGAAAAATGGTTTTCCCTTTCAAAACTTTGCTCCATGGAATGCATACTCATCTTATCCATACATGTCTAACATGAATGGAATGTTTAACACTAATGGACCCATGAACAAATGGGGACCAAACTTTTGAGTTAATTGTTTTCTTAGGTGTGCTTAAAGGTCGACCTAGACCCAGATGAATGGGTCAAGGATAGCGGGTGCACTAGGCACATGACCGGCAATAAGGAGCTATTCTCCACATATGAATCCTTCAATGGAGGTAATGTGGTGTTTGGAAATAGCAAAAGTAGAATCATCGGTAAAGGTACGATTTCTAACAAATCTCTAACCATTAACGATGTATGTCACGTAGAAAACCTAAACTTTAACCTCTTAAGTATAGGACAAATATGTGATAAAAATGCAATGTACTTTTTACTGAAACCGGTAGTAAGATATTAAAAAATGGCATAACCATAGGAAGAGGTATTAGGAAACATGGAGTCTATGTCATTAAAATCGGTAATGAATCTAAAGACAAACTATGTCTTACCTCTATGGATGATACTTCGACCTTATGGCATCAAAGATTGGGTCATGCCAATATGCGACTTCTTCAATCGCTATCATCCAAAGATCTAGTAAGAGATCTACCTAAGTTAAAATATGAACATCACTTTTGTGATGCTTGTAATGTAGGAAAACAAGCTCATTCTAGTCATAAAGCTAAAAACATGGTGTCTACAACTAAGTGTCTAGAATTACTACATATGGATTTATTTGGTCCATCCGCTATCCAAAGTTATGGAGGCAACTACTACACTTTGGTCATAGTGGATGATTATTCTAGGTATACATGGACAAAATTCTTAAAGAACAAAATGGAAACCTTTAATTATTTTGAAATATTAAGCAAAAAGATCCAAAGACAACTAGGAAGTCCTATAGTGTCTATTAGGACGGATCATGGTAGGGAATTCGATAATGAAGTGCAATTTGGAGCCTTTTGTGACGTTAATGGTATTACTCACAACTTCTCGGCTCCACGCACTCCACAATCGAATGGGGTAGTAGAAAGAAAGAATAGAACCCTACAAGAAATGAGTCGAACCATGCTTAATGAACAATCCATACCTCAAAAGTTTTGGTGTAATGCCGTTGATACTTCAACGTACATACTCAATCGAGTCTTAATTAGACCAATCTTAGGTAAAACTCCATATGAGTTATTCCGAGGCAAAAAGCCTACGTTAGATCACTTTAGAGTCTTTGGTAGTAAATGTTTTATTCTTAACACTAAAGATTACCTTACAAAATTTGATCCTAAATCAACCGAAGGTATCTTTCTAGGTTACTCTCCAAATAGCAAAGCTTACGTCATACTAAACAAAGAAACAATGAAGGTAGAAGAGTCATTAAATATAAAATTTGATGAAAGTCCACCCAAACCCTCTCCACCTCTTGTCGATGACGAGATTGTAGAAAGTGAAGCTATAGTAATAAAGAAAAAGATAAATGAAGAAGAAGAACCTTTAAATGATGAAGTCATAAACATTAAAGAGTCCAAAGATCACCCCGTAGATAAGGTCATAGGAATGCTAAATGAAATAACATTAAGGTCTCAAGTTCAAAACCAAAGTAGCTTGTTTTGTTTCGTTTCAACCATAGAACCTAAGAATACACAAGAAGCCATAAAAGATGAGAGTTGGGTAATGGCTATGCAAGAAGAATTAAATCAACTTGTATCTAATGATGTTTGGACACTTGTCCCTCCACCTAGTAATCAAACTATAATAGGGACCAAATGGGTTTATAAAAACAAATTAGATGCAAACGGAGTAGTGTCTAGGAACAAGGCTAGACTCGTTGCCCAAGGGTATAACCAACAAGAAGGAATAGACTTTGATGAGACCTATGCCCCCGTGGCTAGATTAGAGTCTATAAGAATACTTCTTGCGTATGCTTATGCTAATGATCTAAAGCTTTATCAAATGGATGTCAAAAGCGCTTTTCTAAATGGTTTCATTAATGAAGAAGTATATGTAGCTCAACCTCCGGGCTTCATCGATTTTGAAAAACCCAAACATGTGTATAAATTAAAGAAAGCCCTTTATGGTCTTAAACAAGCTCCAAAAGCTTGGTATGATAGACTCAAGTCATTTTTACTTAAACACAACTATACCATGAGGTTAGTTGACAACACACTTTTTACTAAAAAAAGAGAGTCACATATAATCATAGTGCAAATATATGTAGATGATATTATATTCGGATCCACTTGACAAGACATGTGTGATGATTTCTCTAAAATCATGCATGACGAGTTCAAAATGAGTATGATGGGAGAACTTAGTTTCTTTCTTGGTCTATAAATTAAACAAGTAGAAGATGGTATCTTCTTTAATCAATCTAAATACATAAAGGAGATGTTAAAGAAATTCGGTCTAGAAGAGTCGAAACCAATTAGGACACCAATGTCATCCGACACCAAACTCACAAAAGATGAAGACGGCAAATCCGTCGATAATACTAAATATCGTGGCATGATAGGTAGTCTTCTCTACCTCACGGCAAGTAGGCCGGATATCATGTTTAGTGTTTGCTTATGTGCTAGGTTTCAAGAAGACCCTAAAACATCACACCTAGAAGCCGTAAAAAGGATATTTAGATACATTAAGGGTACAACACAATTAGGATTATGGTATCCTAAGGGCACGGGAGTAGAAACAATTGTATATGCAGATTCTGACCATGTAGGTGATTACGTTGATAGAAAAAGTACAAGTGGGGTATGTACTTTCATGGGATGTTGTTTAACATCTTGGTTTTCTAAGAAACAAACGGCACTAGCAATATCAACAACCGAAGCCGAATACGTCTCAGCCGGCAAAGCATGCCAACAAGCACTATGGATGAAACAAGCGTTAGTTGACTACGATATTCATCTAAGCAACATAGCCATTCTATGTGACAAAAAAGGTGCCATCGACTTAAGCAAGAATCCGGTATTGCACTCTCGCACAAAGCATATAGAGATTCGTCATCACTTCTTAAGAGATAATGTTCAAAAAGGGAACATCTCTATTGAGAAGGTAGCATCCGAAGACAACATAGCTGACGTCCTCACCAAACCGTTGAAGCGGGAACAATTCAACCTACTTCGTCTTGGTCTTGGTCTCATGGAACAAACGTCGTAACTTATTTGACTCTACAAGGTATGTAAACACTAGTCTTCTTCTTTCTGAGTCTAGGATCTCTATTTCACACACAACTCACAAACAATACGGGAATTTTCAAAGCCCAAGATAAGTTTTCCACTTATAGTTTTCTTATTTTCTTTACAAATACAAGTTGCAAACACATAATTACATACACATTTTCAAAGAAAACCTCTTTTCAAAATGTTTTCTAAAAGGATGATACCTTCCCGTATCAATTTCACAAAAGCAATTTCTCACTTCTAGGACAAATCGCTTTTTCATTGTTAATACAAAGTAAAAACCCGTTTTCATTGCATCTCACGTCTTGTGAATGCTAAAGGAGATACATAACTAATATGTATGTTCGGGTACATTCATTTAAGCGACAATGAATTAGGAGCATTGATAAACACAAAATTACGTACTCAAGTACTAAATATGTGTTTTCAGGTTATCTCAATAGGTTACTTTTTCACTTCTACTTTATTTTTCTTTTTTTTCTTAGGAGTCGAGATAACCGCAACTCCAAATAGTTTGCATATAGGCACACACTAAGCAAAAATGTTTCCAAAAGGAAAATTTTGTGCTGCCTGGAACACCAGACCCACGGATCCCAGCCTTCATGCTGGACGGATCCCTCAAGGGAAGGATCCATGGGATCCGTGAGACAGAAGCTGTTTTTACCTTCTATTTTTTTCACTTTGGATGAAAAATCCACATTTGTTTCATTTTTTTGGAGTATGTTCTTTAATGCTTGTGTTCTCATGATCACATGCCTTAAATTCATATCTAATCATTAGATTTTAATCCATATTTTGGGTCAAGAATTCATTACAATGCTTTATTTTTCTATATATATAACTCCCAAAATGCTTGCATAACCCATCTCATATTCACAAACAAACTACACCATGTCATTCACAAATTCTTTAGAAGAATCACCTAGTACAAACAATCACCTTCATGACACCCAAACCTTTGTACTACCACCTTCCAAAATACCAAAATCAAACTCTAGGATATCCGCACGGATTAACATCCGATCTTGTTGCTTAGGAAAACCATCATCATATGGCTCATCACCATCAACTAGATCACAACAAGATGCTTCCATTATAGCACCTCCTTCATCACCAACGAGTACACCAACTTCATCACCAAATCACTCACCACCTAAAATCACTCTTTTGGAACTCCTTACGACTCCAACAAGATCTCAACAACCAAAGCAAAAAGAAATAGCTTTTTTGACACCTCCAACTTCTCCAAACACAATATTCAATGATCTTGAAACATCACCACCTTTAGCTCCCATTAAACTACAAGAACATCTAGGTTCTTTTCCATCGCCACTTCCAATCATTCCGGACTTTGATCCGTATTTTCCTATTTTTCCACCACAACTTCCGCAACTCTCAAATCAAAACAACCAGGAAGATTTCCGTACTCATTACCCACATCACTTACATTGTGAACATTGCCAATCCACTAGGGAAATTGCAATAGAAGTTAGGGAAGAAATGCGATTCATACTCAACCTCATCCTTGATCGCATCAATACCATTACTCATCCAAACCTCCATCCATAACCTTATGCAAGCATGGAAGGAATCATTACTACTATTTTCTATTTTTAGTACTTTTTCTTTTGAAGTCATTTTCAAGAACAAGTCTTGTTCTTATTTTTACATGCTTGTAGGTGGCATAAAAACCACTATACTTTGTTGTTTTATTACAAGGCCTTGTTTACATACCTTGGTTCCAAATCTTGATTCTCGTCAATCACAAGATTACATAAGCATGTTACCAACCTTTCTATTTGTAGGATTGTTTTTTCTTCACTCGACGCCCCAAACTAGGGGGAGCAACCGTCAAGGGGAAGTAAGCGATACGTGGACTAATTTTTCCACACTTTTATTTCTTCGAAGGTTGACTTTTTGTTTCGACAAAAAGGGGGAGAAGAAGTAAAACTTAGGGGCTTTCAAAATATACATCTATTATTATGTTTTACTCATCATAACATTATGTTTTGTCATCAACAAAAAGTGGGAGATTGTTAATACAAATAAACCGTAAAAACGTTTATTAATATTTTGCGATCTCTTTGTGTTTTGTTGATAACAAATATAATGTTATCTTAAGTACAATTATAAGGATACATGTTATTTTTGTAAAGCATTTACATATAGCCATTTAATACAAAAATATTGTAATTAATCATTTGTTGTAATAGTTTATTGGGATGGGTAAAAACCATAACCCATGGATCATAACCCATACCCAAGATGGCTAGATACAATGTATACTTTAGATACATTGAATCTAAGGAAAACCCATGGACCAACCCATAACCCATGACCCATAACCAAAAAACCCATGGGCAAAGAGGAGCGTCCCACGGATCCCTAGGATTACACTAGACGGATCCCAAGTGGGAGGGATCCGTGGGATCCGGGGAACAGTGGAAGAAATTGCCTATAAATAGAGAGCCGTTTCTTCATTCTAACTTACCCCTATTCTTACTAAATCTCTCAAACACTCTCATTCTCTTCTAACATATAGATCACTTGATCTAGAGAGTTGTTCTTCTTTCTTTCTATTGTGATTCTCATATAGGTCCTTCTCTAAGGCGAGATCACGAGCATTCTACAAGTCATCCAAGCAAGGGGTCCTTGATTGATTTGTCACTCCGCAAGATTTCTGTAGCGAAGATCTTGTATTTGATATTTCACATATTTGTTGTGTAATAGTCGTGTTGGTTTGGTCCACCGTGTTACGGACTCGGTATTTAGCTTCGTACCGGAAAAAGGTGTAAGCAATGTTGTGAAGGCTTCTCCGCCAAGTGAAGGAGTTTGTTGACATAGTGCTTGAACTCTCGAGTAGGTGACTCGGGGAGTGGAGTAGGGCAAGGAAGGTGTCCTTGTAGCCGAACCACTATAAATCGGTTGTGTCATTTCTATCCCTTTGCTTTACTTTATTTACTTGCTTTATCATTAGATCTATACTTTCTCAACATCCATAAGATCTCACATATTAACGAATCTAAAAGTTTTTGAAACTAACTTAAAATCGGAAAAACTATTCAACCCCCCCCCCCCTTCTAGTTTTCCACACATTTGTCTAACGCAATGTCTAAAGTGGGTGCAACTTGAGTCTTATACAAAGTCCTAAGGTGTTCTTCTACTTCAGAGGTCTTTATTGTTCTTTTCTTACGTCGCAACTTCCTATTCTTCCTTGATGTGCTCTTAAGCTGTGAAGTGTTAGCATTGGGAAAAGAGGCAACTATTCATGTTTCAGTAGAGGGAAGCACATTAGTTTCTTGTGATGTGTCATTAGGCAGTCTAAGAATTCCTGGTGCAATAACGTTTGTGTTACTATTCCTATCTTTCTTAAGTGTTACCAACTCTGCTTTAAGATCATGGATACTGTGTAACAAATCTTGATTTTCAGAACGAGTGTTTCCATTTTGTCGTAAAACATCTTTGGTATATGCAAGATGATCATCAATATCTTTTGACGCTTGATCACGAGTCTTTTTAAGTAAATCAAATATGACACCATATTCTGTTTTAACTTTTGAAATTTCTTGTTCATATTTTGAAATTTGACACTTCAAAGACACGTTTTCATCATCCAGTTGCTCAAGTTTTGGATTAAGAGTTTTGGTATGCAACTGGTTGATTTTGTTTTGTAAAGCGAGTTCACGATTTTGACAATCTTTTTGACACCATTGAAGATGACGTTTTGCATTTGAAAGCTCGTTTAACAAACGCTCATTTTCAACTTTTAAAGAATTGATTTGTGACACATTATCGGTATTCTTCATATTTTCAACAGAATCAACAGAACAGCAGTGATATAATCAAATGCAGATGCAACAGTATGAAGTAACACAACATTTATGGTATCAGCATAGATAACATCTTCCAAGAGTCGATCAACATCTTTTCTCAACATTTTCTTTTTAAGTTTTGTATTTGAAATCGTTGTTTCAGTTTGTTCGAAAACTCTTTTCATAAGTCTAAGCTCCTTGTGAAAATCCCTTTCCCAATAAATTGCACACATTTTCAAATTTCAGACATGAGACAAAATTCTTTTCTGAAAAATATCTCTTTGTGCTCGCGCTTGAGGCGATTGAAAATGTTCGACTTTTATTTCAGAATTTATTTCAATTTCACGTTCCAAAAGTTTAATGTCTGATAAGAATGTTTCAAAATATTTTAGAACTTGACATTGTTCAGCTAATGGCTTTATTTCATTTAATGAAGGTAAAGGACCATTAATTTGTGCAGTATTGGAAAGGGGACCATCATTAGAAGACTCAGAAGCAGGTGTGATAACCCAAGGTGTGTTAGAATGATCCTGTTGTGGGACGAAAGTTACGGCTTTTGAATAGTTAAATGGTTTGTTATAAACAACATTTTCCAATTTTGACCGACTCTCGTCTTCTGCATCTAATTCCTCCATGCGATTATATTCAACAACACTCATAATGGAATCATCAATTCTGTGTTCTGCACTGTAAACTTGAGGATTTGGTTTGAATGCTCTATTTGAAAACTTTGGTTTGTAATCAGCAAGATTCGGTCCATATCCATTTGGATTTGGTTTAAAAGTAAACTTTTGAATAGTTGTGATTGACTCACCATGTTTATAAACAACATTTCGAAACTCTTTGATTTTGTTTTGTAAGTCGACAATTTCTTCAAGATAGTCATCTATTCGTTTCTTTGAATGCTTTTTGTACTCACAGAACTGTTTTTGACAAGTTAACAACTCAGACTTGATTTTTTGAGTTTCCGAAGTGAGAGCGTTAAGTTGTTGTTTATGATCATATTTTAGTTGTTCTATTTGAGACAACAAAACATTCTTAGATGCAACTAGATCACATATCTGTTATTCTAAAGATTTTTCGTTTTGATAAGATTTAGCAAAAGCGACTTCAAAACATTTTTCACGTTTTTCTTGTGTTTGAAAAATGTTGAGTTGGAACTTTAAGCATTCATTATCCTTAGTCAACAGTGCATTTTTATCCTTTAATTGTTGATTGATGTTAATGCATTTTTCCATTTGAGATTGTTGGTCCGTAATTAAGGTCATGAGCATAATATCTGGATTAGACACAGATTCAGCTTGTTCAACGTGAGTCTCAACATGATCATTATTTAGATCCTCAAATATAACCATGGAGTCAACTTGATTATCAAAGGTAACCATAAGGTCATCTTGTTCATCAAATATAATTACGGGATCTATTTGATTATCATCGGAATGAGATGTAGACGGCTCATGTTGAACACTCTGATCCTTGTCGGATGCAGATGTTGGCGTAGATATCAGATCAGTAATGAATATAGTTTGATCCAGTACCTGAGACAAGCCGTCAGTGTCATACATTGGGCCTGTGTCACTTATGTGGAGCTCTTGCATGTTTGCCATTAACATCACAGCTGCATTAGCCTGCAAGTCCTCCATGTCATCATCCGAATCTGCATTTGCCATGAAGCTCTGTTCCTTGTTGGTAAGAGTTCCACCAGCTTCATCCTTGAGTGCCAAGAGTAAAGCCTCTTTGTGATAAGCGTTGCCTCTTGTCCTCGGCTTAGGGCATGCATTAGCCAGATGACCCTTCTCATTACAGTTATAACAACGAAGACCATTAACCCCATTCTGAGCATTTCCCTGTTCAACCACTTGAGCTCGTTTTTGTGGAGCACCCATGTTATTCCTTCCATTAGCATTAAACCCTTGACCGCTACCCATCTGACGAACATTACTATGATTCTGAACTTCAACACGTCCATTGTTAACAACAGCTTGATTCCTTGTGTTTGATGAGGTACAAATGCGATTGTTGGATTTGTTGGAATATCGGCCGAAGGCTCTAGCAATCATGACAAACCCTTGTTGCAATGCATCGAAAGCTTTTGCATCCTCATTAGATTCACTGTAAAGTGCTTGAGCATTGTTGTTGTTGTATGGAACCAATTGAGTTTCTTGTGATTGTTGTTGCTGTGAGGGATCGTATGGTGTGATCTGAGCAGTTGGTTGTGGAGGATTAGTGAAGGTTGTTGGCAAATTTGGAAATTGAGGATAACATGCTTGAGCCCACAATGCAAGAGTTTGATTATCCGGGAGTGAAGGTGAAACAGGAGCTCCACGGATGACTCTTTCTATGTCAACTTCCTTTTGGTAGGGCTTCAAATAGTCGTACAACAATCCGTATATAGCATGATGAAGATTCTTCGCTTGACGGATGAAAATAACATACTTTTCCCAATCAGGACCAATACTACTAAGGAACTTTGTGTTGACTGCAATTCTTGGCATAATGATATTGTGTTTATCCAAGTCATTGATGATGTCTGAGAAACGATGATGATATGGCTCTAATGTCTCTCATGTTTCAATCATGAAATGTTCATAGGCTAAGTAGATTTTAGATTACATGTCTTCTTGATTGAGTTCAGTGCCTTCCATAAGTAGATGAATGTGTTCCCACATTGCTTTAGCAGTCTTCTGAGCATCAACACTACGGAGTATCGGATTGGGTAATCCCAAAAGGATATATTGCATAGCAATTTCATCAGCTTCTAAGTGAAGAAGTTGATCAGTAGTAAGTTGATCAATACTGACAATGTTGGTGATATCATCTCTTGGTGGATTGGCAGTCGGATCTCCGGGTACAGTGATAGTAGGCATCTAAAATGGACCTTCAAGGATGACCTTCTTCAAGAACTTTCCATGTGGCTTCTTTAGATCACAAAACCTAAAGAACCTTATCACCCATTGATCATAATTTCCGAGAGTGAGCATTGGAGGTCTATCAAGTGATCCAGCCTCATGAATGGATTGTTGGCTACTTAAAGCTTCACACATCTTTGCAAACCAAGACGGTTCCTTAATAGCATACTTGGATGGATGCTAATTTTGAAAGTTTGTGTAAGGTTGTACTTGAAGACTAGGTGGTGGTTGAATCATTTGTGGTTGAATTGCTCCTTGAGGAATTTGTTGTTGTTGATAGATAGAGTTGTTGTTGTTGTTGTTGTTGTTGAGGATACATATGAGGAAAGTAGCTAGAGTATGGTGGTTGAGACATCTTGAGACTTGTGTTGATGATGGATCTTTGTAGTCAAATGAAACTTTGTTGATGAAGTATCCTTATGAGTAGAAAACCAGCTTATGCAAAGAAAACAGCTTATGCGTAGAAACACCAACTTACACGTAACAATAGAGATTACGTGTAGTAATAGCTTACGCGTAGAGTTGAGAAAGACTTAGCTTAGGCGTGAACTAAAGGCTTAGAAGTAGAATGCTTATGCGTAAGAATTGTTTATGCGTAAGACTAGGCTTATGCGTAAGACAATGCTTAGGCGTAAAGGATTCTACGCTTAAATGATTAGCTTAGGCGTAAAACTAGGGTTTTGCCCAAAAATCCTTTACACTTATTCCAGTGTAAAAGATATCCAAAGTCGAAGTATTTTCAGTCTTATCCAAGCAAGAAAACACTGAGTAAACCAATAGCACTGAAGATCAAACTTTGTGGAGCTTACGCGTAAGTTTAGGGTTTTGCTATGCGTAGGAACTACCAAAGGTAACCAAAACTGATTTTTAAGGATACGAACATTTAGAAACCTGATTTTTATGATGAAACAGCTTCAAAATCACCAAAATAACACAAAAGTGTGAAACTTGATGATTCAAAACACTTATGCACCTTACGCGTAGAACAGGCTACACGAATGAAACCAAGCTCAAAACTAATGAAATACACGTAAAGTTTCAAACTTTTTGCAAAAAACTTAAACTTTATCACCAAATAACCTTTAAAGTACAAGAATCTTGAGTTTTAAAGTGTAAAAATTGAAGTTTTGAAGCGTTTGAATGTTTAAATACCGAAACTTACGCGTAGACACTAATATTACAAAAACAAAATCGTTTCACCCAACTATTTGGCGAATGATACCACTGCTAGGCACCATATTTGTAACACAAGCATCAATATGAAGAAATGAGATAGAAAGTGATCGGTTGAACACTTAACACAAAACACACGTATGATATAGAAAGGTTAGGCGTAGGATTTGAATACAAGTGAACAACCAACTCTCAAATGAGAGTTACAAGACTATTTATAGGGAAATGGAGCTAGGGCAACACATCTAGTCCCTTCCTTTATAAGGGTTAAAGTTGTAATTTTATGAAAGTTGAAGAGTATAAATTATTTCATGAAAGATCAGGGGTATAAACCGTCACCACTTAAAAACTATAAGGGTATATTTTTAATATCTACTTCAAAAATATACTTTTACTACTTAACTATTCGAGATTTTGATAAAACTAATTATAAGAAATATATTTTACGAGGCTTTGATAAAAATTATCTATACCGTAAACGATCGGCCGAACCATAAAAAGGAAAAATGATAAACATTACTATTCACTAACTTTTGAAGAGACTTCATGTTGTCTCATTCAAACGCCAACAAAACACTTGTAACATGAATATTAAAATCACATATAGATGAATACGAATACTTAAACTTGACTTATCGATTCACGTCACGTGTTGGAGCTATTTACCATTTCAGTTTGAATTTACTTTTGACATCAATCAGATTTCCATCTAAGGTGAGTTCGTAGCCCCTTTTGTATACTTGTTTATTAATGCTTTGGGGGAGATACATGCTCAACTGCATGCTTTCACTTTTATAAGTACTCTAAAAACTTTTACATATTACTGTGAGTTCATGGCCCCTACCTTTACTTGCTTTTAAATTGTTTTGGGGGAGATACATGCTTAACTACTTGTTTTTACTTTCACAAGTACTCTAAAGCTTTTACATACTACTATGAGTTCATAATCACACTTTATACATTTTGCTACAAACCTGAACACAAGTACTATCTGTATGCGATCCTGATTGTTATTGCCTAAGTTATATACTATTGCCACTAAAAGTCCCTCTATCATGAGCCATTAATCACTTGCGAGTGAACGCGAATATAGTGAATTGATCTATTGGCAGTTGACGCCCCACTTGTGTTGCTGGATAAGTAGCCAAGTGCACTTTATTTGAGAACCCCATAAGAAGTTGGCAAACTCCTACCCGAAGGCCTTGTTACTTACATCATTTCTATGATGTCAGTAACTTACATCATTAGTTCATTACTATGATGTCATACATTTAAGGTTTGCGTATCATGAGGCTTAGAGCAATAATACGGTACTGCAATGATACAAATGTTGCAGTACAGCAACATGACCCAACGTTGAAACTTGTGTTCAACTGATTACTAAACAAACGAACTATGGGTGGATAACAACGTAACCCACAACTTATTTCATCGATATTTGTATTTATTACAATAATCGCTCAAACTCGAAACTATTGAACTCAACTGTTTTATCTATAAACTCTATGAACTCACCAACCTTTGTGTTGACACTTTTAGCATGTTTATCTCAGGTCCCATAATGAATGAGGATGGAACGGATACTCAAGAAGGCTATAATATATTTTATCATTCGAAAACTTATGTTATAAACTATGAAACTACTGGGACCTCATTTTTTAAACTCTGATATTTATATAAATCGAATGATAAATCTTTTAAAACGACTCAATTAGGGTTCGTTTTCTATCGATATAACTGTTGTGCCATGAAGTAACACCCAGCTTGAATTCCGCTGCGTATCACGAAATTTGGAGGTGTTACTGATTGGTATCAGAGCCTCAGTTATAGAGAAACGGGTCTAATTGAGATCTAAACTATAACTACTTTTTCACAAAAACATTTTATAGCCTTTTTGCTCTCCGTCCCTTCCATCCTCCAGACGATTATGTCACTTCTAGGTAATTTATACTACGCAAACACTTTAGTATACTGATATATACTTCTGATCACTCTATACGAAATAAACATACCTGCATATGCCTATTCTAAGGCATTACGGCTTAATCGCATATCCCTAAGCATGTACCTACTCTTACATTTTTCAAATTTATGATACCTTCCTAAGACATTAAACAATATATCCACTATTTTGTGTATTATGTCAAAGTTTCTTAGTGTCTTACTCTCATCTCTAAAAAATGAGTGTAAATACTCCTTCTATACTCCCAGAACACCTGAGTATGAGTGAGTCAAAAATTCTTAAGTAGGATGATTTATAATGACTTTATTTGAATGAATTGGGACGCCTTTTTATTTAAATAAAGAAATTATAAATCGTCGAACCATAAGTTTATATTCTTTGATTTACATTGTTTGGGACGCCTCTCTATGTAAGTGATGGATTTATAAATGAGTGGGCTTATTTGTATCTGAAACGACATGAGTATGAACTCGAGGATCACAAACTGATTCATAATCTACAAAAGCTGAAGTTCAGCAACTTTCTCTACACCTATCAAATTCTCATCCAGTTTTCAACGCAATTATAAAAAACTAACAATCTTCATTCAAAATAAAATTTTCTTAAGTTTATATGACCTTCGGAATAATGTTATTCACATGTAAGAACAATAAATTCTAACTTATAAGCTTTCACAAGTGAAACCACATTTCATCCTCATTACTTCAACATCTAACACGGACTGAATCTCGGGACGAGATTCCAGTTAAGGGGGTGAGACTGTAACCACTGGTAAATTTCGCCTCGTATTAAATTAATATAATATCCTAACGAAAGGATACTTATCCTTTTTCTACGTACAAATTTTTTTTCTTTTCAAACGTTATCAATTTATTTGGTCACAACCTTTAGCTAATGTGACGTAACTCACATTATCAAACATCCTTATATGTTAAATTATAAAAGTTTGCAACTTTTATTTACCACTTTACGCTATTCGTTAACATACGATTTTTAACCGTACAAACTAAACGTTTGTTATTTATTAGAGTTTTCACGAACCCCTAATTTATTTTAACTATGATTTTACACAACTAAATCATAAATACTAAAGTACAACATTTTATACCTAGTGTACAAGTTTCTAAAGCACGAAAACCTAACTTTACTTTATTTCCTCTTACAAGACCTAACTTACCATTCTATGATTTTATGTAAATAAAATCACAAACCCTAATCAATATGTACATGATTTTAATAAAAATAGAAATGTACAAGTCTTTCAAGCACATGCACAAGTCCTTAATGCATAGAAACTAAATATTAATATAAATCTCATTATAAACCTTAGTGTACTCACTTTAAAACACATGGTACAAATCTATAATGCATAAGGCTCTAAGTTTGACTTTCTTAAGATTTCAAACCTAAGGTACAACTCTCCAATGCATGTGGTACTAGTATCTTATGCACATAAGCTAAATATGTCAGATACTTAAGATATACTTATCTAAACTTAACTAAGCCCTAAACCTAAGTTACTACTTCACTTAAACTTCATGTACAACTCACCAAAGCCCATGTACATCAATCAAAGCCTAAACAAACCATATAGTTAATCCTAGTTCAATTCTAACTAAGACCTAGCTAAACTAGTTCTAAACTAGAGACTTGTAATTTCCCTAGCCATAAGAAACTTACTAGGCTAGTTGTTACTACACATCACCATGTCTCCTAAAAATTCTACCATGGTCAAATATTGTGGGTAAAAATCTTGGCTCACTTTTTACCACACCATTCCATCTTCACCATTGCCACAAAATCCCTCCAAGTGCCTTGAATACACATCACCTTGCTCCCTCCTCTCCCAACCAAGTGACCTAGAAGCCTCATGAAGCCCTAAGTCCATCCCCTATATATAGTCGACCACCATACATCATTTTCCACTCACACTTCACTCAAAACATGCAAAACACACCCTGACTAATATACTTACTGATCTTGAGGTCCATTTAGAAGCAAAAGAAGAGTTTAGTGAAGCCTAGGAGGAGTAGAGAACATAGTTTCCATTCCAAAGTTATCCTTGTCCTCAAACTCAGAATTCAATCAAGTAAGTCTTTTAAACTCATTTCAATCTCTTTAACACTTTTAATATCAATTACTTACTGTTAAAAAGGATTTTACAAAGAAAACATAGCAATTTGAATCACCCAAAACGGACACACGAGTCAAAAGTTATAATCAAAAGAAAATAGTGAAACTGAAAATTTGAATCTGTCTAAAACTTTGAATCTGTCTAAAACTTTCTGTAAACGAATTGATTCATTTTTTTGAGGCATTTCCGGTCCGATTCATCAAAAAGTTAAAACACGAAAGTTGTCCGGAACGACGTTTTCTTCAAAAACTCAGGAGCACGGATCTAGAAAACGCATAACTAAGGCATATTTTAATAAAACTTTCAATAGCTGTTTTGATTATATAAAAACCAAACGCCCCACTTTGAACCAAGTTTTAACCCACGAGTTTTGAGCTTTAAGCTGAGCTATTGTACCATTTTAATAAGCCCCTAGGAGACTCTAGAACGCCCCCAAGACCTGGCCAAAAGATGTACATACCACGTTTATATTTGGCCTTCCTTTTGGTGTCGCGACCTAAAAACCAAACGCACCTATATATATATATATATATATATATATATATATATATATATATATATATATATATATATATATATATATATATATATATATATATATGGGGAGGGTTAATGTGAGATCAAGCTTAAAGTTGTAAAAATAAGATCAAATCTAAAAAACCACTAAAACATTTATAAATAACAATTTTAGCAATCATACACAAAAAAATAATATTTTAATACAAATTAACATTTTAGCAACTAATAACCAAATGATACATGAGTTTGGATTAGTGATACACCTGATACACATTACACTAATAAATATTCCAAAACCTGATACACAAACAAAAACCTGATACACATTAAACTTCTAATCAAAGTGTATCACCTAAGTTTCGTAAATTTTAAAAAGAAATCTATCGAAACTTTAACAATTTTAGTTGTAGTAAGTAAAAAAATTATTTTTATTGTAAGGAGAGTATCTCTTGTCAAATTTTAGTTCGATCTCATTTTAACAACTTTAAGTATGATCTTATTTGATCTAGATTCATATATATATATATGGGGGAGAGTTAACATGAGATCAAACTTAAAGTTGTAAAAATAAGATCAAGTCTAAAAAAACCACTAAAACATTTATTAATAACAATTTTAGCAATAATACACATAAAAACAATATTTTAATACAAATTAACATTTTAGCAACTAATAACCAAATGATACATGAGTTTGAATTAGTGATACACCTGATACACATTACACTAATAAATATTCCAAAATCTGATACACATAAAAAAACGTGATACACATTACAGTTCTAATCAAAGTGTATCACCTAGGTTTTGTAAATTTTAAAAAGAAATCTATCGAAACTTTAATATTTTTAGTTGTAGTTAATAAAAATTTTATTTTTGTTGTAAGGATAGTGTCGCTTGTCAAATTTTAGTTTGATCTCATTTTAACAACTTTAAGTTTGATCTTAATTGATCTAGATTCTATATATATATATATATATATATATATATATATATATATATATATCTATATATATATATATATATATATATATATATATATATATATATATATATTGTTCTTGGGATTTTGTCATTTTAGATAAACTAGACTTTAAGCTACTCTATACACACTTTCAATATGCTAATAAACATGTTACAAGGTCATTAGAACAAGCCGTCAAGTTTTAAAGTTCGAAAACAAGTTTTCCTTTTTCTTTAATTTTGTCAAAACTAGCCTAAGTGCCCATTTTTAATAATTAATTTCTCACTAACCAAAGGTTTGTAAAATTTGAGGGTTATACCGTCTTAAAGAGCCCGTTGTGAAGTTTACAAAACCCCAAGAACGTTCTTAAAAACTCTCATGGTATCTTTTATATTCAGTCAAGAATAGGGGGTCTCGCTAAGATTTTTACAAAAGACCCTTTTGTGCACTTTTCAAAAATTTAAGTATTATGAGCTATAGGATATTAGAGAAAGACTTTAAGAAGTTAATTAACATATTTCAAGGTCACTAGATTTAGCCGTAAAGTTTAAGAGTCAAAAATGGATTTTTCTTTGCTCTTAATTTTAGCCGCGACATGGCCAAGTGACCATGTTCACGGGTTTGTTTTTCTCTAACCAAGGATCGATAAAATATGAGACTTATGTCATTTTAAAGAGCTCACAACAAAGTATTTAGAAGATAAGAAGCGTCGTAAAAATATTGGCTTACTTTGTTTTTATTTGGCCTTCTTTTGGGGCTTGTCGCACAAACAAACACCCTTTTAGCGAAAACCTTCCAAACCTTTCACTTTGAAAAATTATTACGACCAAACCATAAAAGCTTAGAACTTAGGATCTGAACCATTAGAAAGAACACCTAGCAAATATTTGAAAGGATCAAAAACGTCGTAAAAATCTCGCAAGGCCTTATCTTTATTAAATTTTCTTTTAGGCCTTTCGTAACAAAAACCAAACATACCTTTTTAAAGCCATAAGCCAAAATATAAGCTAATAAGATGTTTTCAAATTATTTTCAAACTAATAATAACTTATTTTAATAAGACGTAACAAGCCATGCCTTTTTCTAAATCAAAAACGCAACGAAAATGAATAAAGAACAATGTATGTAAAGTCGAATAGCGCTTAAGGGTAATTATTGTCAAAACTCTATATTTCTTTTATAACAAGAACTAAGTTGTAATCAACATGAGACATATGGGTATAAATTGTCATTTTCAATACTAAAGGGTATAAACTGTCATTTTACCAAAGTTGAGGGGTGAAAGTTGTCATTTTACCAAAGTTGAAGGATAAGACTTGTAAATTCATAAAAGTTGAAGGGTATGAGTTGTCATTTCATAAAAGTTGGAGGATATATATTGTATTATTATGAAAGTCAAGGGGTATAAATTGTCATTTCCTAAAAGATAAGGGTATAAACCGTCAATACTTGAAATTATAAGGGTTAAAGTTGTCATTTTATGAAAGTTGAAGAGTATAAATTATTTCATGAAAGATCAGGGGTATAAACTGTCACCTCTTAAAAACTATAAGGGTATATTTTTAATATCCACTTCAAAAATATACTTTTACTACTTAACTATTCGAGATTTCGATAAAACTAATTATAAGAAATATATTTTACGAGGCTTTGATAAAAATTATCTATACCGTAAACGATTGGCCGAACCATAAAAAGGAAAAGTGATAAACATTACTATTCACTAACTTTTGAAGAGACTTCATGTTGTCTCATTCAAACGCCAACAAAACACTTGTAACATGGATATTATAATCACATATAGATGAATACGAATACTTAAACTTGACATATCGATTCAGGTCACGTGTTGGAGCTATTTACCATTTCAGTTTGAACTTACTTTTGACATCAATCAGATTTCCATCTAAGGTGAGTTCGTAGCCCCTTTTGTATACTTGTTTATTAATGATTTGGGGGAGATACATGCTCAACTGCATGCTTTCACTTTTATAAGTACTCTAAAAACCTTTACATATTACTGTGAGTTCATGGCCCTTAATTTTACTTGCTTTTAAATTGTTTTGGGGGAGATACATGCTTAACTACTCGTTTTTACATTCACAAGTACTCTAAAGCTTTTACATACTACTATGAGTTCATAATCACACTTTATACGTTTTGCTACAAACCTGAACACAAGTACTATCTCTATGCGATCCTGATTGTTATTGCCTAAGTTATACACTATTGCCACTAAAAGTCCCTCTATCATGAGCCATTAATCACTTGCGAGTGAACGCGAATATAGTGAATAGATCTATTGGCAGTTGACGCCCCACTTATGTTGCTGGATAAGTAGCCAAGTGCACTTTATTTGAGAACCCCATAGGAAGTTGGCAAACTCCTACCCGAGGGCCTTGTTACTTACATCATCTCTATGATGTCAGTAACTTACATCATTAGTTCATTACTATGATGTCATACTGTTAAGGTTTGCGTATCATGAGGCTTAGAGCAATAATACGGTACTGCAATGATAAAAATGCTGCAGTACAACAACATGACCCAACCTTGAAACTTGTGTTCAACTGATTACTAAACAAACGAACTACGGGTGGATAACAACGTAACCCACTACTTATTTCATCGATATTTGTATTTATTACAATAATCGCTCTAACTCGAAACTATTGAACTCAACTGTTTTATCTATAAACTCTATGAACTCACCAACCTTTGTGTTGACACTTTTAGCATGTTTATCTCATGTCCATAATGAATGAGGATGGCACGGAAGGGCATGGATACTCAAGAAGGCTATAATATATTTTATCATTCGAAGACTTATTTTCTAAACTATGAAACTACTGGGACCTCATTTTGTAAACTCTGATATTTATATAAATCGAATGATAAATCTTTTAAAACGACTCAATTAGGGTTCGTTTTCTATTGATATAACTGTTGTGCCATGAAGTAACACCCATCTTGAATTCCGCTGCGTATCACGAAATTTGGAGGTGTTACACTCAATGTCCTGAGATCTTGTCCACTTACTTTGTGGTCTAGGATCTGAGCTTGAAGAGGTCACTGGAAACTCAGGAGTGAGTTCAGGTGTTGGAGCCACAGAATCATTTAGATCATCTGTTGAGATGCTTTGTTCAGGTTGGGTTTCTTGAATCACTGGTTCTTGAACATTTGGTTCAGTATTACCTATCCCAGTAGGGACTGATTGATTATCAATGACTTCACTGATAGTTGGTTGAGGAAGGTTGTGGGGAATTGATTTCAGTGTTGAACTCATCAGGAGGATACCTTGATGAGTCATCAATTCCTATTTCCTCCACTGAGGTATTGGTAGATCTGATGCTTTTTGAACTTTCATCAAAGGTGACATGAAAGGTTTCCTCAACTTGTTGTCTTCTGATGTTAAACACCCTGAAGGCTTTAGAGATCGGTGAGTAACCTAGGAAATACCTATCATCAGCTTTTGCATCAAATTTGCCTAAGTGATCCTTGTGATTGTGAATGAACACAGGACACCCAAACACATGAAAGTAGCTGATATCAGGAAGTCTTCCTTTGAAGATCTCATATGGGGTTTTGTTATGTCTTTTGACAATGATTGACCCGTTTTGAGTGTAACAGGCTGTTTTGACTGCTTCAGTCCAGAAGTGCTTTAAGAGTGCTAAGCCATTTAACATAGTTGTGGCAGCCTCAATGAGAGTTCTGTTTTTCCTTTCAGCTACCCCATTTTGTTCAGGGGTGCAAGGAGATGAAAATTTTTAGGAAATTCCCTTTTCATCACAGAAATTCTCAAGCTCATGATTTCTGAACTCAGTACCATTGTCGTTCGATTTGTTTAACAAGAATGTCATTCTCGGTTTTCAATTTTCCTGATGAATGACATTATTGTATCAGTTTCCTGACTCTTCTTGGAAAGAAAGTATACCCAAGTGTATCTTGAGAACTCATCAACAATGACAAGTGTATACTTCTCATGCTGGATTGATCTTGGACTGACAGGTCCAAACAGATCCATGTGCAGGAGGTGAAGGCAGCTTTTAATGGAGAAATTTTATTTTGTTTTGAATGATGCTCTGTGATGTTTGCCTTTTTCACAGGCTGAGCATGGTTTATCTTTTGCAAAAACCAGTTATGGTAAGCCAATGACTTTGGGCCCGTTTGGTTCACAATTTTAAAATTGGTGTAAACCAAATTACGGAGTAATTTAATTTCAGGAGTGTTTCAAATCTAGAGTTTTACAATTTTAAAACATGTTTGGTTGACACAAAACCTGTAAATGTAAATAATCATAAATGACAAAATTGCCCTTTTGAGTTATCTTCTTTGCTTCAATATGGAAATGGCAGTTCTTCATTGATGCAGACTGTTTTTCATCATGATGCGTTAAAAAGACAAAATCAATAAAACAAACTTTGAGTAACCACTAATCCTTGAGCTACATCCCATTTGTCATGAGCAGTATCAAAAACCCAAAATCAAAATAACAAATAATGACTTACGTAAAACAATTAACGAACCTTTGTTTAAGGTTTATTATAGTTGAACTAAATCGAAGTGACAATAAACACAATCAATAAGATCTAATCTTAAAAGGCCCAACGAATTAGAAACACTATCTTTTAGTTGGTTAACACCCTAAAAACTAAAGTGCAACCTTTGACAAAATTGGACCAATTAAAAACGAACAATTAAATGGATTGAATTTTTAGATGTCATCTTTGGAAGCAATCAGTTATACATTTGTGGTAGGAGATATGGATGACTTGAATTGAATGAATAAGAAGGTGAGGAAAAAAAAAAGTTCTAACATATGAAAAGGGCATTTTTGGATAAAAGTACCAGTATAACCCTTGTGTCCCTACTATATTTAAAAACCTTCCCCACTCTAGTAGATTTAAAAAACGCCCATTCATAGTATTTCAAATTTAAAAGCATCTTACTAATTTCCAACCAAACGTGTACTTTCATAGCTTTTCATTTTCAAATACCATAAAAACCTATGAAATTGGGCCAACCAAACACCCCATTTGTTTTGTTTTGCCAAGTTGTTGATGTTTTTGAAATTTAAGTGAGAGAGTCTCTTTTGCCACAGCCAGTTGACAATTTCAGTGGCTTTGGCAAAGAGACAAGTTCCATCTTGAGAGAGTGTTGACATGTCTAAGACATAAACATCATCTCTCGTGGGAGCTATCAAAACAACTTCTTTGTTGGCATTGAAAATGGTGTCTTGTTTGTCATTAAATTGCACAATGTACTTAACATCATATAATTGAGGCGTAGCTGGTGTATTCGGCGGCTCCCTATTTAGTGCTATGCATGGTTCTGTGGTAACCTCTAGTTTGATCGTGGAAAATGAATTGATTCTCAAGAAGAAACTTATAATATCGTAGTGATGAGATTGTATTTTAGACCATTGACATAAGCTATTCTAGAGAAATATAAATATACATATCGCCGCCGTTGTGCGCGGGTATCCAACTAGTACGATAAAAATAGTGTAATCATATCGTTAGTACTTGTACATTTTTATGAATGGTTTGTTCATTATTCACGGTTAAATTTGAGTAATCGTCGGATAACTAAAATTAAAAATCGAAATCAAATCGTGACAAGCGGGTTTTTCGGGTTCGGATTTTCTAGGTTTCAACGTCTTAGATTATCGGTTTTTTACGATTTGAGGATCGACTCGATTCGTTGGGTTTCTCTGTTTTTTGAACACACCTACAAATCTACAATAAATAAAAAGAAAAGAAAAGAAAAGAAAAAAAAAAAAAAAATTGGAGTTGCAAAGAGAAAGAAAAGAATATGCAGCAGCTAGCAACCCCTTTAACCATGATTCCGGCACCCACCGGCGGCGGTAGAAGCAGAAGCAGAAGCTTTATGAAAAGCAGAATTGATAAATTATCATTTCCATTTTCATATTCCCATAAAGGAACAACACAATTGAGTTGTTCAAGGGTTTATGCTGTTGGTAAACAACTTGCTGTTCTACTTGAAGTTGAAGGGTATTATTCATTTTCATTCTCACCTACTAAGATGATGTTTTGTTGGAGATTTTTGCTTTATATGTCTTATTATTTCGTAACAAACCCTTATAAAATATAACAGATTAAATGCTTCTTTAATATGCCCTTGTGCCAATGCATAATGGTTGCTAAATGCCAATTCTGATATTTTAGTCATCCTACTATTTTCTATACCTGCTTTGTGCTGCTAATTTTATCCTACACGTGTTCCAAAATTATTGTCTCTCATACTATACTTAAAGACAACATTTTATATGGTAATTATTCTACTCTTTTGAGACTCGATGGAACACAATACCATCTTTTATTACTATACAAGTTATCGTTTTTGATACCGAAAAACCATCTTGTTATGCCTTAGATGTACAAAGAAAAGTAAAGTGATTTAAACGGGGCATATGAAAGAATATTTGTTTCATAAAAACCCAATTATTAGTTTCAACTAATGAATTAATCCAGTTGGCTAGCAACCTTAAGTTCTTACATGAATTTAAACGAGGAGCTGTAAGGCTTCCTTATTGTGGCTTGGCAAAAGTTAGTTAATTTGTGGTTATCTAAATGATATTTCACCGATTATTATTCAGGGTCCTCATGGATGTATATCGTGTTGGCAACCGTGAAGCTTTCAACTTAGGTGAGCTATAACTGTGACTTGATACAAATGGTGCGTTTTATTGATCCCACATTTGTAGACCAACATTTTGTGTTTCTCATTTATCCAGCTTTCAAGAAAATGGGACTGGATTGTGCACATTGGACAGAACCTATCTATTTAGATCTCGTTAGGTGTGATTTCTGTCAACCTCTATTTTATCTTTTATGTTTAACGAGAAAAAATCAGATCTCTTTGCTTATTTCCTTGATCATCCTGTTATCTATAGCTATTTATGTCACCTCTTTTCGCCGGACTACTTCGATATTTACGCAATAAACTGTTGGTTTTTGTATAACGTTAATGTGTACTTATGTTTAGGTCACTTAGACTTGGGATGACTTTTCGGCATTGTTCTTTATGTGAAACTAGCCCTTGAACGTTAAACGTCGGTACTTGGTTACTTGTTCTAGCTGACCAAAGTAGCCTAAGGAACTATAGTGTGATCCTATAAAGCATGCTAATTAAAGGAATCACAGTTGTTGGTGTCTATTTCTAGCATAACCCTTTGCCTACAACAAGCTAAGATTACGGAGACTTAGTATCAGTAGAACTATATGTAAATAACTAAATATTTTACCAAAATTATTGGCAAGAGCCTCGAGGCCAACTTAGTAAATACTCCCTCCGTCTCAAAGTTATTGTGAGGAGACAAGAATCACATAGTTTAATAAAAGTGGGGCCACTTTAATTTTCAACCACTCAAATAGAATATTCCCTCACAAAATTCTCTAGTTTTTACTTAAAAAGGAAAGTGGGCAATTATTTTGAGACATCCTGAAAAGGAAATGACTATAATTTTGAGACGGAGGGAGTATTATCTTATGGTAGATGGAGAAAAAACCCATTTTCATTAAACTTGGGGTCCAATTCGTAGTTTGAGTTTAGACAAGAAAAGAGTGGGAATCAAAATAAGTAACAGACAGTCGTGGCCCAAATTGCTCTACAACAGTTGTAGGGGTATGTTCTGCAAGAATATAAGCTGATTTTTAATTCAACAAACCTGTTGCTATGCATCACAATCTTAAAGTTAGCAAGATATCACTTCTCTTGTGCATGCCCATTGCATCTTTCACAAACTTCTTTTAAGTGGCACTTCAGACTTTTGAGTGCCGTTCAAAATGTATTGTAAATGTTACTCCTAATAAGATTAGGTTAATCATGTTCTGAACAACAGCATATTGCCTAAATCATTATCTTGTTATATCTTCATTCTTGCTTTGGGCCATGTACTTGCATAGAAGGTTGTTTGTTTCCGCAAAGGAGCCAAAACAAATTTCAGTTTTTATATGTGATTTAGTATGTGCTTAACCATCAAACTTGTGTGTTTTCATTTGGAGATTCTTATGTACCCATATACCTTGTAGGAAGAGCTTTGGTGGTGAGGAAGAAATGCTAACTTTGTACTTCAATAAGGTGATTTGTTTGTCTAAAGCTAGCCAATATGGTTAAAATATATTGTTGCTCCATGTAGTTCTTTTTGGTTGTCTTGTTGTATCTGAAGGTAGTGCTTCTCCAATTGACATTCTATTTCTCAGATAGGTTGGCCTACGTCACTCCCCACAAATGAGAAGGGAAGCTTCATGAAAACGGTTCTGCGAGAAAAGGTACGGTTAACAAAGATAAATTTCTGTTTGTATATTTAATAAGTTTTTGTAACTTAAAAGGCATTTCATTTGGATAGATTTTGACGAGTTTGCACTTACAGATTATTAAAGTGGTATGCGTATTTTGGGATTTGAATAGCGGGCCTATACATGCATGTTTTGAGATAATCATAAACAAGATTATCTGACAATTATTTAAGCAGATATTTCCTCCATCACGAGTTAATATTGTTATTAGGATATCATCCAAGTTTTTGGTTGTTATGGTTACTGGTTATGTTAATGTTGTTGATATGTCAAGATATTCGGATTTATTGGCAGAAAAACGCTTTGGAAGATCTTGTCATGTCTAAATCCTTGCCCCTGAGACCTGGTGCTGAAGAGTGAGTTGTGTAAACTGTTCCTGTCAACATTTATCCTTATTTAATGGGTATCCTATAATATCTGTCATTTTTTGGAATTTAAGGCACATACACGAAATACGTTCCATTCAGATTCGCTTCAGTTATAAATGATAACTACAGCTTTTACATATACCATAGAGATCTTACTGTAACTGCTAAAATCATGATCCACTCTATTTATTGGTTTACCAAGGAACATGCTTTTACTAGTTACTAATGTACTTTGTAAATACCTTCTTCGACTATCAAGTTTTTACTCCCAATAAAGTTTTGTTGGCATTTTCGGCATAGATATGGCAAGTATTAAACAGTTGTTGTCGTTAGCTAATGTACTTCGACAACCATATTTTTTATTTTAATACAGCCATCTTCCATGTACAGATTCATTGATGATGCATGTAAAGAAGATGTTCCCGTTGTCGTACTAGCTGCCTACAGTAGAAGTGGTGAAAATATAGCAAGGTCAATAATTTTATTTTAAGCTATTCAGTACTTGGAGTTTCTGATTTATTTTCATGATTTACTAAAATAGTATGTCTGGAAATGTTTTTTTACAAAGACAAATATTCATACTTAATTACCACACTATGACCTATTGTGATTTGAACCAACAGGCCGCAACCTCTTGGTTGGTGGGAAACGCGCAAACCACAAAATCTTGAATTAGTTAACGTATATTGCCTTATCCACTTATAGATAAAATAGCTCTTGAATTAGTTAACGTATGCATTCTTGAATGAAATATTGTGTGTCTTATCCACCACTCTTTACTAGTTTCATTATTCTTCATTATAAAACTTAAAAACCCCCCATGTTCTGTAACAACCCCAATTAGAGTGTTTAGGATATATTGCGTGCTGCTTGTGACAAAGGATAACAAGACAGGTCTTTTTACAAATCCAAAGAGTATTTCCATTATCATTCAACCTTTACACGTGTTTCATATGGACCTAATTGAGTATTTGGCCCAAGAAACACAAGCCTAGCAAAAAAGTTCCCTTGTTGATATAGATGAGTTCTTCTTGAGTAGTTTTCTAGAGGAAAAGAATGAAGCAACATAGGAGATCATATGAAGGAGACAAAGCTGCTCTAGGTTTACGAGAACACCCAAAATTCCGTTGCAGTTTAAGAACTCACCAGCTACACCAAAAACATATCCATTATTGTTGCATGGTATAACAAGAAACCTAATGATTAATGAAGTCTACAAAGGAAGAAAACCGACATTAGTTATTTTTATATCTAATAAAGTACTTTCTTGATTCTCAACATGAGAGATTAATTGAACAAGTTTAAACATAATGACGATTTATTTGCAAAATATTCTTCTATATCCAAGGCTTATAGAGTGTACAACATGGGAAGAAAGAAAGGTTGTTGAAGCAACCAATAATGTCACTTTTGATAGATTCAAATATAATCTACAAATAACTCAGGGAGATGAGGATATGATATGAATGGAGATATATAAATTTATATTCATAATGTAGTTCTCGGAACTTGGCCTCAAGATGAAGACAAATTAGTAGAAGAATTCTATGATTGAATATTAGATGAAAGCTAACCAAAAACTAACAGGAATAGTACTCCTAACTCCACAAATCCACAATTAGATGCATGCATAAACATACTAAACCTAAGCAACTAGATCTTATTCCGGCAATCAGTCACGGTTAAAGAACACACATATTACTCAGTTAATTAGTAATTAGTAATTGGTGAAGTCGGTGATGGTGTAACTTTTTTTCACAAATTCCTAGCTTCGATGTAACTAAAGAACACAGATGTAGCCTTAGGGTGAAGACTAAGTGGAGGCCATCCAATAACTTATTGGGTATGAATGGAACAATGTTTGGCCCTTGTTCCTAAACCTTATGGAAAGACCACCATTGGTGTCGATATTTAGAAATAAGATGGATGAGAATGGTGCACTAATATAAAACAAAGCAAGACCAGTACATCACGGTTATTGACATGAGGAGGACATTGATTATGATGAAACGTGTGCTCATGTAGCTGGCCTTGAAGCCATAAGATTATTTCTTGCTTATGTTGCATAGAAAGATTTCAATGTCTGTTAACTGAATGTAAAAATCCTTATTGAATAATGATATTCAAGAGGATGTCTATGTTTAACAAAGACTTTATTAATCTTAATTTATCTAATTATGTCTTTATATTAAGGAAGAGCTATCTATGACTTTTCCTCATTTTTGATTTCGAAAGGTTTTCTAAGAGGAAACATTGTTAGAACACTTCTTTCCAATAACCTTTCATGGCCATGTCATTCTAGTTCAAAATGTTAATTGCTAATGACATTGTTTTTGTGTCTATAAATGAAAATTTGTGTAAAACGTTTTCAAATATTATGTCTCAATGCTGGAGTAAGTATGTAATTGATTTACTAAAGAAATATGATTTCATAACACGTTACCCATAAAGCTCCCATTGAAGCTCTTAGTATGGTGTGTTGAGACTTAGAAATGAAATAAGTTATAGAGGGATGATTGGGTCACTTTTGTATCTAAATACAAGTAGAGCTAGTACAATGTTTTCAACTAGCTTGTGTGCTACATATTAATCTAAGGCAAAAGAATTACATTTAGAAGCTGTAAAAAGGATTTTTTTTAGGTACCTAAAAGGTACCCTGAATGTAGGTCTTTGGTATTCTAAAGACTCTAGGTATGATCAAATAAGTCACACATATGCAAAATATGCAGGTTGTAGACACAAAGTAAGCACACGAGGATGCCAAATTCTTGGAGGAAAGTTTGTTGGTTGGTCTAGTAAGAAGCGAAACTCAATGGCAAATTCTAAAACTGAAGTTGAGTATGTTGCTCTGGGGAGTTGAGTTGTTGTATTCAAATTCTTGTGGATGCAAAATCAACTTGTTGATTATAACATTGATATCATAATCACAAAACACCTATGTGATAATAGAAGTTCATTAGTTATCTCTCTCATAATCATGTATTTCACTCTATTACTAAGCACATTGAAATAAAACATCATGTTACAAGGGATAATGTGTAGAAAGGAAAAGTTGACATTATGTTCCCACCCACCAACATTTAATATTAAACCTTGCCTCATCAAGATGTTCTTTGTGAAAATATCTCTCTTAATTGTTTGTTAGTGTGAACATATTCATGATCATGTTAATGTCTACTTTTCCTTTCTCTACATTATCCCATATGAAATGATGTCTCATCTTAATGTGTTTGATTGTGTTATATCACCAAAGGTCTATAGGTACATGGAAAGTTCAAGCATCAGCAATATGTGTCTTAGGCAGCTTATGTTACTATAGTATGTTATTATTAGTTTATGTGTTCTCCAGTAGTTATTAGTAGTTATGTGTCCTAAGCAGTTATGTCCAAGTAGCAGTTTATTTTAGCAGAATAAATCACAAAAGGAATAGACAAGTTGTCTTTCCAGAAAAGTGTGTGTGTTTAAGAGATCAGAGAGTTCTCTCTAATGAGCTCTCAAAAATCATGAGTAAATCGAATAATAAAGGCAGAACAACAAAGAAATACTCTAACCCGTCATTTGATTTCACCCTACAAAGACCCATAACCAGATCCAGAATTCGGGACCATAACAGATTGTGAGGCTAAAGACAAAGTTGTTAGTGATAGCTATTGCACTTGTATTATCACGTAAAAGTGGTGTCTTTGTGATATGGATGTCATCATCCATGTACAAGATTTGAGCACAGCATCTTTGTGTATACTAAACTACATTTATTGGAGTTGCTACTAAGTCTTGCTTTTTTGCTATAGTAATTTGCAAACTTTTCAATCAAGAAATTGGTATCATTCATTATGTGCTGTTTTATCTAGTCTACAACCCTACTTAATTACATATGTGTAGCCAATTTGATCAAACCTCGAGTCTTTGGGATATTAGAGACCCATGTGTTTTGTAGGTTTGGATTCATATATGACACACAAGCTTATAGATACCATTATGAAACGTATTTTAGTACAAAAAGGACCAATCTTTCTTTATAAACAAATTTGGTTACTAAATTTCCATCATGTTCTAAACATAGCTTACTAGGGGTTTCCATAGGTGTTTTCATATCTAGAGTCGTCGTTGTTTTAATAGATCAAAAGACATACTTACTTTGGTTTATGAAAATGCCATTTGAGAATTTTTGAACTTGTAAACCTAAAAAGTAAGCTCACCCATCATGCTCATTTAACATTCACGAGACATGAGATTTCAGAACCTTTTACGAGAATTTTCATCTGTAAACCTGAAAATTATGTTCATCAACATAAATTTGAGCTCTATTACATGTCTATTGTGTAAAAGAGTGTCAATTATTCCTTTGGAAAGTAAAAATTTGGACTATGAGTCATACCAAGCTCTTGATGCTTTTTTTAGGTCTGAGTTTCAGACATGATTAAAGGGCAAATTCATCCACTAACTTTTCTTCATGGTCTAAACATAGCTTACTAGGGGTTTCCATAGGTGTTTTTGTAGGGGAAGAGTCTATTGGTCTTGTTGGTTCACTGATTTAACTTCTTGGACAGTATGCTTGGTCAAATTGAGATTCACGTAGGTTATATAGGTCCTACAAATTTGGTGGTCATGAATCATGATCTTTTTTACCATGATTGATTTTAACACAAGTACTTTGGTGAAATTCTGAAGTTAGCAGCATTGGTTTAAATTTGGAATTATTGTTATGCTATCGGATGATTGATATTGGATTTAGCACAACTTATTTGAGCGTTATAGAAATCAATACAAAAACTTCTCTTTATCTCTTTGTGAGCTATACTGTTCCACATTTTTCATTAATCCTAAATGTTCTCTTATTTTAAAACTTCCAGGCCCATTATTGAAAAACTTGGCAAAGATAGGATGTCAAAGATCAAAATCATTGGGAAATTGGAGGCAGAGCAAAGTTTTTATGGCCAGCTAGTACTTGGTAAGGGAGTTTCTTCTAGTTTGGATGAGCAGTTACTTAATGAAGCAAGAAAAGCAGGTAGTTTACTAATCTTTATTTGCGTTTGCATGTATATATTCAAACCTATGCACATCTTTATCTTGAAGCTTTGATGATGAGGAAGCCTCTGTGACTGCTTTTTGGGCCAACAGCATCCACTGAGAAACAAAAAATTGCTAAAGAGGTCGCGGCTATGCTGAAGCTGAGTGTTGACATTGATACAACTTCAAGTGAAGGGTACGTATATCTTCGCTCTGCGGTTTGTGTGTGTTACCTGTGTTTTATTCTATAATGGTATGACTTCAGAAATCATAACAAAGTCTTTGCAGTCCCAGCAGTATCAAATCAAAACTGTAAATTTTTATTTTATTTAACTCAAATGCAAACTCCCACACACAACTACAGTATATACATTCTCACACAATCACAACAATCTCACTTTTGTCCCTTGCGGACTTGAACACACGATCTCTTGGTTGGGGACATAACCATCTCATGGATAGCATTAGAACAAAGGCCCATTGGTCAAACCTGTAAATAGTTATATGGGGTGTCTTACACAAGTAGGAGAAATCTTGGGTATGTTGTGTCATTGTGCATTTTTCCTGATACAGTTAATTTAGGCTGCATAGATACTAAACTTATCGACTATTTAAAACCATTCTAACCATTTTTTCAGAAAACATGCTACAGTATGCAAGAACAAGCCAGTTTTGGACTAATGCGAAACGAAATAGTTCATTTATGTTTTCATGATATTGTCAAAAATTGCTAATTAGTGTAAAACTGCAAACTATAAGATCTGCTGACATTTTCTAAAAAAAATGGTGTTAGTTCATGAGAAATAGTCAAGTGCATGGTCTCACTGACTTGACTTTGGTCTTGTAGCCTTTATGTCTCTCATACATATATTTTAACTCGTGTGTTTAAGGGTTTTATCTATCCAGCATGCAGAAAATTGTGACTGCGCTGAGAGCTGGAGCTGAATATGCTGAAGTACCTGTTCCTAATTGTGTTCTTGTTGCGGGAAGTCTTCCCGGGGTTGCTGCAGCTGAGCAAATTGGCATGCCATGTGTTGTTCTTCGCAGCAGGTATGCGTATAATAAATTTATCTTTTTTACCTTGTTTGTACCCTTCTGACAATATATTTATAGATCATCTACTGTGTTGCTTCGAAGCATATGTTCGAATATCCCCTTTTTCCCGTCTATTCACAAATAAGGAAACTGATTTGACGAATAAAATAACTTCTTTTAATTATATTAAATTACAAATGTGATCCTGGGCTATTTGTCAATGTGAAGCTTTATATTTCGACTACTAATAATGCATTTATGTTTCCTAACTATAAAGTTGAACATTTTTTTTGTACTTTTTTTATGGTTAACTCTATGTCTTGTAAGCTGGACGTAGTTAACAACAACAACAACAACAAGATACAACACCCGTAATGGTATCATTGTTAAGGAAACTTAGGTGTCGTTTGGATTTTCAGTTTTCAAAGTGATTATTGGATCTTGAAAAATCAGTGTCACATCAAATAATCAGAAAATTAATTGTTAGAAAATAGTTAAGTGATTTCACATTTATCTAAATAATCAGTTTTCTTGCACTGACTTCTATTTTATCATTTGCTCAGTAATCAAAAAAGTAATAAGCGTCATCGGTATTTACCAAAAAGCCCTTTACACACACATCCTAACGCATTCTTTAATCTGAATCACTCAATATTAAGATTGATGTTATCGAGGAGTTCAAATAACAATGATCCAACATGATTTTTTTTTTACACTTTTTCCTTTCTGACATTTGTTACAGATTGACATCCAGGGCAGAGTTTCCTTCTGCAAATGCTGTACTTGATAGTTTTGGTGCTCCAGATTTAACAATCTCAAGACTACGACTCATAAATTCTTCCTGAATATCTCCCAATTTCGTTTGGTTGCTCATGGAGATGAACGTTAACTTTACAAACAATCGGCTCTTGAGGTACCCAGAAATCAATCAATTTGTCTATGGAGATGCCACCTTTATGTGCATATCATGTGTTTTTCACTCGGTGTTGTGATAAAATAATTTATCAAACATTTGAGCTATTTTTTATGTTCCTACACTTTATTAAAATGGCAAGATGTTTACATCTACCTTGAGAGTATGCAAGGTACATATAGATTTGTCTATGGAGATGCCACCTTTATGTGCATATCATGTGTTTTTCACTCGGTGTTGTGATAAAATAATTTATCAAACATTTGAGCTATTTTTTATGTTCCTACACTTTATTAAAATGGCAAGATGTTTACATCTACCTTGAGAGTATGCAAGGTAAATATAGTTGGAGGCACTTTATTTTGCTTACTTAAAATTCCATGCTTACCAAGGGATAAATCCCCACCATCCATCTAGTATAATCTAATGGTGGGGATTGACCTAAGATTTAATACTTAAACCTAAGTCCATGTTTTTTTCATTGTCTTTTTGTCTTTCTTTTTTATCAACCTTTTTTTTTTTTCTTTTTTTTTTTGTCTTTTTTATTAATTTCCGTTTTTTTTTATGAATTAACGTTTTTTTTTTTTTTAAATTTGCGTTATTCACGTTTATTTTTTCGCGTTTTTTTTCGCTTTCATACGTTTTCCTCATTTTTCGTCCGCTTTCATCTGTTTTCGTCCGTTTTTCAGCGTTTTCGTCCGATTTTTTATTTTAGTCCATTTTTTACGTTTTCGTCCATCTTCATATGTTTTCGTCTATTTTCTTACCTTTTCGTTCGTTTTCATACGTTTTCGTTTGTTTTAATACGTTTTCTTACGTTTTCATGTATTTTCGTCCCGTTTTCCGTTTTTCGATTTTATACGTTTTCATCGTTTTCATAGGTTTATATACGTTTTACATTTTCGCCGTTTTTAGACGCTTTTCGCCGCTTTCACGTTTTGGTCCGTTTTCATACGTTTTCTTAGGTTTTCGTTTTCACGTCCATTTTCATCATGTTTTTTTTCACGTTTTCATCTACTTTCATCCGCTTCTATACGCTTTCGCTTTTTTCGACGTCCACTTCTATACATTTTCATCGGTTTTCATAGGTTTATATACTTTTTCGTCCATTTTTTTACATTTTCGTCCATTTTAGACGCTTTCGTCTGTTTTTAGACGTTTCCGTCCGTTTTCATACGTTTTGTCCGTTTTATACATTTTCGTGTTTTAAGGCGTTTTATATCGCCATTCATTTTATCGTTTTTTACGTTTTTTTTTTCGTTTTCATATACTTTCATCCTCTATTATATTTGTCTAATATCTATACTTAATGTTTATCACTTCGTAATATTTTAAACAACAAGCATGTTTTTTAACCTTTTATCACCCGATATTTCATTGCTTTCGTATTATCACCGTTTTCAATATTTTTATAATTTATACGTTTTGTTTCATCGAATTGACAAGCGATATTTTTTTGCAACGTTTCTATCACTTGTGATATTATACTCTTAGTAGAAATAAAATGGTTAAAGTCTTTTTAGGTGAATTCTTATTTTGTTCAAAAAATGCTAATTTAATGCAACACTTGTTTGAATTTGAGAATATTTCAAATCTCTATTTTCATAGTTTGCTTCATTTTTATTCATTTTGATATTTTTTGTTTGATATAACACGTATTACATCTTCATCATGTATGTGCATTTTGATACTCAACTAAGAATGTGAAATATTACATTCTTACCAAATGTGATAAGAATTTAGTATTTTACGAAGTATATATGAAAGTTATTATATCCGCGGATTTTCATTTTATTTGTGTTTTTGTATTTAGAAGATTTTTGTGTTTTATGATAATATGAGCGCATTTTTGATATCACGCAGGTTTTCATCTTCATTATCAACAACAAACGTTTTCAGAAAGACAAAAGCAAGCTCAAACACCGTGATATCATGTGTCATATCACGGGTGATATCCACGCTCACATGATATCACAGTGATATCACGTGATATCACAAGATATAAACTATGATATCACACATACTACCACCGGTGATATCACACATGATATCACATGATATCACGCGTGTTATCACACATGATATCACGTGTGATATCATGTGATATTACAAGTGAGGTGGTATCACCTGTGATATCATGTGTCATATCACAGGTGTTTGAGCTTCCTCAGTTTGTTTATAAAGATGTGTGCTTTCTTCAACCATAGCTTTTTTAGTTTGCTGATTCAACCATAGATATTTTCAAATCCCGCGATAAAACCTATCGAAATATGCACAATGTGTCTATTAAATAGAAAATTTTACCACAAGTCTAACAAAAGTATCATAACATCTCTTGTTTTCAGTTGAAAAACTTTTCTAATATTTTATAATATCATAAAACACAAAAATCTTCCTAGGTATTTTCAAAAACACAAATAACCCCAATCATCAGAATCATCACATTCTTAGTTGATTATCCCAACTGATAACACATACATGATAAAGAATGTAATACTCTGCATCTTTCTTACAGTGTTATATCACAAGAGATAAATAAGTGTCACTTACAAATATCAAAATGAAAACGTCAAAACGAACAAAAACGTATAAAAATGAATGAAAAACGTATAAAAATGTATGAAAACGAACAAAAACGTCATAAAACGACAAAAACGTCTAAAATGGACAAAAACCTATAAAAACGGATGAAAACGTATGAAAACGGACGAAAACATAAAAACGACGAGAACGTCGAAACGACTAAAACGACTAAAATGGAAGAAAACGAAAAACGGACGAAAACGTATGAAAACGACGAAAATACATGAAAACATAAAATAGAGACAAAACGCCTAAAAATGGACGAAAATACATGAAAACCTAAAAAGACGAAAACGTATGAAAACGACGAAAACGTATGAAACGAACAAAACGTAAGAAAAGCGAAAACGTCTAAAAATATAAAACCGGACGAAAACATATGAAAACGGACGAAATCGTATATAAACCCATGAAAACGGATTAAAACGTATAAAAGGTGGACGAAAACGTATAAAAATGACGAAAAACATGAAAACATAAAAACGGAAAACGTATGAAAATGGGAAAAACGGCAAAACGTAAGAAAATGGAGGAAAACGTTGGAAAACGGACGAAAACGTATAAAAACGGACGAAAAACACGAAAACGTAAAAAACGGACGAAAACGTATGAAAACGGAGGAAAACGTAGGAAAATGAACACAGCGAAAACGTAAGAAAATGGAGGAAAACGTTGGAAAACGGACGAAACAGATGAAAATGGATGAAAACGTATGAAAAAAACGCTAATAAAAAAACGCGAAAAAAAGCGTTCATTTAAAAAAAACGGGAATTAACAAAAAAAAAAATAAAAATGAAATAAGAAAAAAGGTGAATAAAAAAGGAAGACAAAAAGACAAGAAAAAAAACATGGACTTAGGTTTAAGTATTAAATCTTAGGTTAATCCTTAAACTAGATGGATGGTTGAGATTTGTCCATTGGTAAGCACCAAAATAAGGGTAAGCAAAAGAAAATTCCTCATATAGTTGTTAATATGTTCCATTGTACGAAAGTTGTTTATTATGTCAACTATTAAAGAATGGTCTCAAGCTTTGGCACAAAAGTTCCTCTTGAAGAGCATGATTTTGTTTTACAAGTTGAGTGTTTTGAATTTGAAGTGTGTCAATTTCAAGTTTAATTTGCTTTAAAGCAAGAAGTTAGTCTCTACACTTGTTTAATTCAAAAGTGAGTTTCTTGTATTTAGAAAATAGATTTAATCTTTGCTCTTCAACAAACTTAAGATCCACATTAAGGTAACTTAAATAAGATTGCCAATCATAATCATCATCCATAGATAGTAAAATATTTACCTTTCACATGGTGATGTTGACCCACTCTCCATTTCTAGCATGACTCTTCCCAACAGTCAACTTTTCTCCTTCAGCAAGTGCCATCAGTGCACTTACTCTAACTTCATCATTAGAGGAAATATCTTCTTCATCTCAGTCAAAGGTTTAGCAACAAGACCTTTGTTCTTTCCCTAAGAGAGTTTAGAGCTTTGTGTGGACTGAAGGGTTGATGGTGCAGCCTCAAGGAGTGCAAGTTTAGCCTTTGCTTTTCTATACTTAGCTTCAAAGTATTTTTTATCTTTGTGATTAGTTTTGTTTTCAAAATGATTATAAGACTGAAGTAGTTTAGGTTGAAACCTGGCAGAAATTTATATGAAAGTTATGAAGTGGTTTTAGAAAAATAGTCTTTTGCAAAATGACCCTTTTTGCCATACTTAAAATATTCAGTGCTTTCATTTGCTTTAGAACCAGAAAAGTTTGACTTATTTCTTTTGATAAAACATTTTGAGTTTTCAAGGAGTGCCTTTTATTGAAATTCAGTGTGTAAATTATTTAGGTACTTCTCACTAGTTATTTCATTAGCCTCATCATCAGAGTTTTCTTAAAAATACTGCACAACACCATTTGAATAAAATGCAGTTGATATGGGTGTAATGGTCAGGGCCTTTTCTGTTTCTTGAGCCCTTTTTAAATCATGGTATCTCCTAGAGATTAAGTATTCTTTATAGACAAACTTCCCAAAGATTTCAGGGAGCTCATGATTTTGAATGTGATTAGCATTCCTAAGACCCTGAGAGAAGCTTAACCACTTCTCAAGGAGACTGTTGACAAAGCCAACATTCATCTCATGCTTAGACAGGGTGACACCATCATTGGACAGCTCATTGAGCAGTGTCTTATAACGGGTATAGGTTTCTAAGAGACTTTCAGAATCTTTGGCTCTGAAAGTGCTACACTCAAGTATCAGGTCCATTATCTTGTTTTTCTTGGTATTTGAGAGACCCTCATAGCTATGAACCAAGTCAGTCCAAGTTTGTTTGGCTATTGTAGAGTTAATGACTGATTCCATTATATTGTCAGGGAGACATGATATAATGATGCTTTTGAGGCGTTGGTCGTGATTGACCACCCTTCTCTCATCAGGAGTCCATTTAGCTTCAGGCTTGGGTAAACCTTCAGCAGTTTTGAGGACAAATGGACTATCTTTAATACATTTGATGTAGTATGGTTCTATTCTTGTTAAGTAGCAAAGCATGCGCTTTTATCACTTTATTGAATTTTCCAACTTCCAGTCGGAGAGCAACAGCTGAATAGCTTCCTCTCTTTTTTTCGACTACTTGGGGCACATCACTATCAGCTATGGTATTGATTTTAAAATTTTAGACTTTGTAATTAAAAGTTTTATAAATCAGAGGCTCTGATACCACTTGTTATTCCTGTTAACTTGGTTAGAATTAACCACAAAGTTAATCTACCCAAGCACCATGACTTAGCAATGTTGTTTGAAAAACAGTTTTAACAAGTTAAAACGTAAAGTAAATTAGACAAGATTTTTTCAACGTTTATATTCTTATTAAAAGTTGATCAAAGAATATATTACCCAAGTGTTTGCGCAACAACACTTGGGATTGAATGACAGTGTATGGTGTACTCTTCACTAAACTTAAGCTTAAGTACAACTATGCTAACCGACTGAGCTAACCTCAGGGACTTAGTTGTATTTGGAGAAGTAAAAGGGATTGTGAATGTCTAAGCATTTAGTGCACAAGCTTAACCTACCTTTCACTCCACCTTATGACTGCTATTTATACAAGTATGAAATACAACCGTTATCCTAAAAGACAAGATTGACATAAGCCTCAAATGACAAAATACCTTACGTATTTTGTCTTTGTTACAACAAGCTATTTCTAGTAAGAGACAGGTTCACTTTCCTAGTGTCAGTGTTGACACATTCTTGGTCTTTTATCCATTCAGGGTAAGTTGACCTTTGCAGATAAGGACACTCTTATCCTTCAAAGTTATTCCGCTTTATCCCGTCTTTATTTCAGTCTTCAAGTCTTTAGGCTTCAAGTCTTCAGTCTTCATAGTTGGTGAGGAGTCTGGTGAATCCATCATCTTCTTCTTTGGCTCATGTATGATTCACAATCATTCACTGAGTCCCGCCTCACTAAATGAAAAACCCTTCTTAGGCTTGTCCTGAGTTTCTTAAAGATGACTCATTGAACAACTGTTCATTCAGTGACTTGTGCATGTTTAAAATTATTAAACACTTAGGTTATTTTATCTTCAAATCCTTGTTTCATAAAGTTTGGGAATTCACTGATCCAACACATGAGTTTATCTTTTTTGTTTTAATTAAAAAATAAATTGTCTTTATTGGTTCATTGGATCTTTAGAGAATCTTGGATCTATATTACACTTTTCTTTCCAAACCAATTATGCTTTATATTTTAACACACACTAACGTTTTAAATGCAACAAATTAGCCCATAAACTCAAAAAACTCTATTTTTACTCATTTACATTTTTTTTTTTTTTTTTTTTAATTTTTGTTGCCACCTTCGTAAAAGCAGATTTGTGTTAAAATTTTATTTTGTAGTTACAAACATCCGCTCCAATGTGCGAGCAAAAAGTTTCTTGTTTGAAAATAAATGGCATCCGAAACTTGAACCATTAATTAACTACCATTCAATATAAAGCTAGAGGCTGTTTTGCACTTGCACGATCAACTTCTATTGACATAATTGAATGTCCACCTATTAATGCCACTAGTACAGTTTGGGGACTATATTCTTCAAACATAAAAACAATGGGAGCTTTTTTAATGAGTACAGATTGTAGGTTCATGCTTGATTCAAGTGCTACAAACTAGTAGTGGTTTGTGATCAAAAACGGCTTAAACGTCAGCAGAACTCCAATTCCCTCGATTACGTTCAATATGAAAAATATCATATGGGCGCCTGCAATTAGATAAATGACTAAAATTAATTAATCTTTAAAGGGATGTCTTTTTATGCAATACTCTCTTTCCATGTTGTAAAGAGGGGTATCGATATTCGAATAGTGCTTTCCAAAATGAATTTTAACGCCTTCAGTAATGTTGTTCATAAGATGTGAAAGAAGGATAAAAGTTTCCAAACTCTGAGATGACTATTGACATATAAAAAAGATCCATAAATGTGAAAGAAAGTTTTATATGGTTGCAGTCAAAGGTTTCACTCGACTTTGCATTCCTGTTTGAAGAAATAGAAAATTAGAATAAAACTTACCTGGAAGAATTGCTGCATTTAGTCTCTTCTGGCACCAGGACAAACTACAAAATTATAAGACAGATAAATGAGACTTGACGTGATAAACATTGGTTAAATTAACTTTATTCACATGCATTTGGAAAGTAATATACACAAATGAGTACTCACAGTGCTCCTCCACATGCGGGACCAATTGCTTTGCAGATTGACTGCAAAGTCATGGCAATACCATTGGCCGCACCTCTTTGGCGTGGATCCTGACATCCATATATGTGTGTATAGATTATAAAAGTAATTATATACCTAAACGACTTAATAACGAGAAGGGACCAATCTTACCACAGCTTTATTTTGCAGCATGAACGTACTAGTTATGATGGACACCTGATAAAAATGAGAAACTAATTTAAGTCCTATAGATGATGTTAGGATCAGTTACAAGTCAGATAAACATTTGAATACTCTTATCTTAGTTATTTATGCCATTTGGTAACACCAATTACAGTCATGCTACCTTCGTCGATTATATTTGTTAGAACCTGCCTACCATAATAGATGTCAAAATGAGTAGGTTGAGCGGGTTGGGTACAAGGTCAAAATGGGTAATATTTGGGCAAGTCAAAAAGCTTTGGAATTGACCTGTAAACACTTCTTTTGTATATTTTTCCATGTACCACAAATTTGATTACATAAACTATATATAAAAATTTGTGATAAAAAAAATTATAACGTTATAAACATTCAAGTATCCATAGCGTGACTTTTAATCCATTCGATGTGATTACCCTAAAACTAGATTTTTTAGATTTAAACATTTAAACCGCATCAATATAACATAGCTCATTGACTCAGTTTCAGCTGAATGGTTCAAATTAACCATTTCCATGAGTACTAGTATCATGAAAACAAAAGTGAGCTCTCAAATATGTAAATGTGTGCCTCTTCAATTGAATAATGAATTTAACAATAGCAGTTAATCAAGCAAAGTACATGAAGAAGACGACACTTGGACCCAAAAGAACTTACCGATAAAACGTTCTTAGCAACCGATGCACAATTTAATGTAAAGGCAAGCATGAAGCCAGATAACAATGCTATGTAGGGATAACTTGTGAGTATAGGTATAGACAAAACCTACACATGAAATATATAATTGTGTTAACCCAAGAACCAATGGATGTATCTAATACCTCCTTCCTCCTCTATAGTTGATTATTTTGACTTTGAATGTTAATGAACTACTTCTGTTTGGTTATTATTAATGTCAATATGTTTATCTTTTTCATGCAAAATCTACAAGTACACCATTAAGTGGTATGCTTCTCATACACAAGGAAGAATCCGTGCTAACAGTAGAAGAATATCTGAGGATTACTATTTTGTTGTATTAAAACATAATATCAAAGTTAAGGAAAGATAACTATTAAAGATAAGAGGAAATGGTAGAATTGCTTACTCCACAGATGCGTGCTACAACGATGGGGCCAAATATCCTCTCCATAATTGGATATAATGAGGTCTGGAAAAGGAGAAGGCCAATTCCTAAATAAAGACTATTGTGATTAACAACCAACCATGTGTGAGAAGAAAATTGTTAATTCAAACAATTAGAACTTCCAAAAGAAGGAATTGATTGATATATTCCTCAAAATAAATGAAAAAAAAAATTGCAGATGATACATAACTAAGATCAACTAACCACTATGATTCTAAATAATTACTACTCGGACCAACTTTAAAGAGTTGGCACCTACGTTCTCACCTGTGATGGAAAGGATGGTGCCAACATTCTCAGTAGAATAGTTGAGGCCTCCCAAACTAGTAGGGCTCACAGCCCACAATGAGAAAATCTGTAAATGATAAAACGCTACACAATGTTATCATTTATAATGGATGGTCATGAATTTGCTATAATTTCAGAGTTTAGAAAGCATGGTAACATGAATGAGAAAATAGGTATTCAGAAATTTTCTCTGAGTTGATGCTTCTTTTGATTTCATATTTTGGCACTTTTGTAAAAATGATCGATCTGTTCCAGCTAATTGTTAAGCAGAATGATTTATTTGCAAAAGTGGACTTGCTAGGTACTTAGTAATCAGATATTCAGTCTACCTCGGTGTAAGCCATGTCATGAAGCGAAAAAATGCAATAGACAATAATAGAGGACATTAATGGCCAGTTCTTGAGGAGGCTTATTAGATTAGAGTCTTTTCCTTTGCTTGTCTTTTCTTCAACATCAGGAACATTGGAAGCAGACTCCAACTCATCTTTCTTATGGAAATGCAATGTTTCCTGCAATTTGCAAAGTTAATAATTTTCATCTTAAGGAAAATGAAAAAAAAAAAATGATGTGCTACCTCAAAAGAAAGGAAGACCAGACAAATTAAGGTTGATTTTTAACTTTGTATCTATATGTATATGTGTTGAGAAACAAAAATGCAATTAGATTATTTTAATATGGGATATTAACTTAATGTCAATAGTATATTATTCTACATAATGATTGTTAATGATATTCAAATTATTACTGGTTATAATTTTGTTTGTCATACATACCAAAATCGAGCCGCACTTATGGGGTCATTTGCTTGTATTTTTTAGACTTATTCAATTAAGATTGAGAAAATCTCAAATGTGAGTTTTAGTGTTTATGCCAACATATATAACTGTGGACTGCAAATCAGAATGCACTGGTTAGAATGTCAAAATATGATGTACAAGCCATCCATACTCTGGTAAGTTAAAGGTAAATCTCATATAATTCCTATGGATATTAATCTTCAGCTTTCGACAATGCGTATATTAGTGTGGTCATTAACTCCTATCCAGACACTCGTTTTTATCTTCAAATAATTCATATGAAAAGCTTTTTTTTGCTCCAGTAATAAATCATATCTAGTAAGTTCTTTGTAATACAAAGAACATGGTTCGTTACATAGAAAATGGCGACATACAAGACGAATCAGATATTCATCATTGAAATGAATATCATGTTAGGATGCATTCATTTCTAATAGAACTTTTGAAAGAAAATAGTAATTGCATAAGATGCTTTACCGGAAGCCAAAATGCACCGATGGTCACAAAAAGTGCGAAAATGGAGAAACAGAGGCAAGGCAATAAGTATGGAAATCTGCATCAAAAGTTGTGAGTGCAATTTGTTGTCAGTCAAAATTGATCGAATTGCATAATAACAACAATAAGGATAATTTTTTTTGAAGGGGTGGCATTACCTCCCAAATAAAGAATTCGGAGACACTAGACCTGGAAACTTCTCTGCTGGCTATTAGAACAAACACAAAAAACTAAAAAGCTAAAATGGAAAAAATTACTGTCACGTATATTAGCTGATCATTACAACTGATCAAATTTATTGCAATAAACCAATATCACAAAAACAGCCCAAACTATTTCCCCTATTCTCATGAGTCATTTATACACAAACATATCTATTTATGCGTGCAACATTTCGTGAGTATTTTGCACACACCCACATAATCGCGAGTTTATTTTAAGATAGTGACAGACTTTGAAATCCCTGCTTGACTCTGATAACGAAATTGTGACTCATCAGTTAGGATGTAGTTTTTAGATCTAAATGCCTTTCTGCCAATAAATTTTCAGGATGTCATTGCACCCAAGATATTTGCAAGCACATATAGCAAATCAAGATGCGGGTGAAGATATATACCTGTGCAAGGTAACCTCCCAAAGCTGGACCAACGATCAGTCCTATTCCCCATGATGTACTAATCTGAAATATATCACTAATATATCAGTTTCGAGATAATAAAAAATGTCATAGCATGCATGAATCTCTATCCCCATTCAACCCTAATATATGACTTCGGCGAACAAATGTTATTTTCTTTGGGCTGCTAGATTCAGATTTATGTTTTCGGAAGCTTTATTAGATTGTACATTGTGGTTAAATAGTTGTATATTTTGATAAATGGGTGAATTAAATTGTGTGTATGTGTTGAATAATGTTTTTTTAGTTTTATTTGTGCTTCAAATACTTATAAATTATGCTTTCTTAATTGTATTTGCTTACAAATATTGAACTTGTACATTGTGCTTAGATAATTGTATATATTGATGAAGGGGTGTTTTAAATTGGGTATTAATTGTATGTAAGAAATAGTGTTTTTGTAGTTTGATTTGTACATTACATACTTGTAAATTATGTTCTTTTTACTTGTATTTGCTTAAAATCTATTTTAGGAAGTCTTAAAAATTAAATATGAGGGAAGTGTCTAAATGCTTTATAAATAGCATTGATAACGAAAAATGAAGAACGGAATTGAGAAACTATGTCAAGATATTAAAACTGTGTCATAATATGTATGAAATAGACCAATGATCAGCCCTGTATCCTCATCAACTTGACATATTATATGACATGAGAAAGAAATGAAACGAGGCAAATTGCTTACAGCCGACAATCCTATGGCTTGATGTTCATCCCGGAAAAGTTCACATGCATATGCCTGTTCACAGAAGTAATTTTATCAACACAATCTGAAATGGATAAAAAAGTAAAATGATCTTATAATAGAATGAAATAAGCAATCAAGGTTGTTCAAACATCATAGAGAATACAGCAAAGAAGCTAAACTGTACTGATTAACAAACTCTAAACACCGCATCGATGAGAGTACTAAAGGACTTAAGTTAAGGAATACCTTAATCGGTCCAAGTAGCCCATTTAAAAAGCCAAGAAGAAATCTTGTAATGATAGCCATCCAATAGTTTACGCTAAATCCAAAAAGTGTGTTGAAAACAACCCTGAACAAGGTAACATTCAAGAGATTCATGAGAAGATAAGCATTTACAATAGTGCCCAAACAGTTTAAGTCAGGTAGTAAGATACACTGTTGTAGTTCCCAGGAGAATAACTGGTTTTCGACCATATCGATCGGCTACCACTCCCCAAAATATGGATGTCAAAGCCCTTCCAATCATGTACGCGGACCCTTCATAAGAGTAGGGAACATATGGTTACTTATGCAATTTCGGTAGAGGTGTGAAATTATCACTAAAGATTGCTTACCAACAAAGCCTGCATAGTAACTAATGTCCTCCTCTTTCTCAGCGATGTTGAAATCTCTTACCTGCAATCGCAACCAATATGATTCAAGAACTTCAAATGACAAAAAATGGCAAATGGTAACAAAGCAAAAGTGAAAACTTACCATAAAATAAAGAAACGGAAAGAGAGACGATATTGGCAATGCTGAGAAGAAAAAAAATAATACGTGTCAAACATGAACATGCAATGTACGGTTTACAAGATTCAACTTTGTTTCATTTACAAAATTTTGCATCTTTGTTTTTCCCAGATTTAGTACTAATATCTAATACATCAATTACTTGTGAAAATCGAGTAAAGGAAAATAAAAAGTCTTAACGAATTCCCAAGAATCCTTCTAACTCTTGAGATAGTTAATAACCAATGATGCCTTATGCCACACTACACAAAACCAGAATATACACCCCTGAAGCTTGTATGCTTCAAATGCAACAAATGCTATGCAATCATGGGAAGACCAACAGGGTTCGCCAAAAATAATTCTTTAGTGGTTTATAATGCAAATAAATAAGTCTTCATTCTGTTGTATCTCATTACAAAATTGTAAATGCAATACATATCCAGGTTGGGAATCCCGGATGGGCCCTGTACATAATGAACAAGTAACTAATACGAAACTAGAGCTTTTTACCAACACAGAGCACCAGATAACCCGGTTTTCAGCTCTTTATACTGATCAACCTTACACCCGGGACATCTTTCATAGGAGTAATATACTTTGTTCAATAGTGACTTGGTACATAAGTGATTGGCGCCCATTTTTTAAAACAAGCTGAAATGCTAAAATTCACAGACAGGACGGGTATTCGGGATTGCTTTTGCATGAAAAATTTAAGGGATACTCTGTTTAGGCCGTGCATATCTTATACTCCTTGGATAACATGAACAATCCTTTTACCCGTACGCAAGACAGTTTTCACGTTGGTCCAAACACTATTTATTTTTCTTCCTGAACGCACTAATCAGGAAATTACTACTACGTATTTTCTATTGGGTACTTTAGCTACGAAATCTAGATAGTCACATTTTAAAGGGTCGGTTATTATTGGTAACCTAAAGTGGTAATACCCTCTCTAAAATATTTTTATATTATTATTTTTATAATTTTGTTTTTATTATAAACATGCTAAATAAAAAAATGAGACAGAAAATATAAAATTTACAAAGCATTAAGTTAAAAATAGTAAAATACAAAAAACACGAAGAAGAAAATCATAAACAACCATCTTATTATGTTACGCTATGTTTATCAACAATCTATCACGACCACAATCTTTTACTAAAATATTATTATTTTTTCCTCCACCTACACAATCAATACATACAACCAATCTATATCTTTTTTTACCATTTATCGACAACCCAACTTAACCAATACATACAACCAATCTATTCTTTTATAAAATAATAAGTATTAAAAAGAAAAAAGAAAAAGAAAACAAATAGTCATTCACTAATTGCCATGTGGCAGTTTGGAGGTTGGCAATTTAGATTGGTATGTGACCTTGTTGATGAGAAGATTGGAAGGTTTTAATTAAAATATTATTATTGTTGAATGGTATACCCAACCGATTGGGTTGGCAACCCACTGATAAACATAGCCTTAATAAAATGGGTAAAATTGCCGAAAATAAAGTGCGAAATATAAAAATATAAAGTTTGACAAGTCAAAAATAGTAAAAAAACATATATAAAACAAAATTGTTAAAAAAATTGTCGTATTAATAAAGCGGACATCAATGATGGAATTGATATAAAGGTACTAATAATACAATCCTTTATTAGATGGTGTACAATAAAATATTGGACCGTATCTAACGCCGTGTTATATCATCTTCTTATTTAACACATCTCCCAAATTTTGAAAGATCTTTGAGATATATGTGATACATAGGGAAGAGATCGGTAAGAAGAGAAAATATAATAAGAAAATGAGAAATAATTTTTGCTACATATTTCAAATGAATAAAGAGAAATTCAAGAGAGTTGCATCTTTTAATGTAAATGCATCTAAAATGTGCGGTTATAGTTACTTCTCATTCTTCTCATTTTACTTTTATTTCTCATTTGATCCTTACTCGTGATACATAAACAAAGAATTTTTATTTTCTTTTTAAGTTATGCATATTGCAAGTACATTACGTTCTACGTTTAGTAAATATTTCATTAATTATTTGGTAAAAAGTTCATGTATGTTCGTTTGTGAACAATACTTTACGTTCGTTTAGTCAAATGAATAAACATGGTCAAAAGTCGCGTCTATTTATTTATGTTTGTGAACGTCCGATTATGTGTTTATTAACGTTCGTTTATATCATATCTTTTAATTGTCTACTTTTAAAACTACAAACACTTATAAAGCAAAATAGTATACATAATTTAATAAAGTTTAGTATGCATAATTTAATAAAGTTTATGTTTGTTTTTCTACGTTCATTTATGTTCGATCGTTTATGTTCGTTTAGTGTCTTAATGAATGAACATAAACGAACATGAACAACTCATTTCTTAATAAACGAACATGAACAAGAAAATTCGTTCGTTTAAGCGTTCGTATCTGTTTATTTGTCCGGTTAAAATTAAATGAACGAACCACGAACAAGACTTCGTTCGTGTTCGTCCGGTTCATTTGCAACCTTCCTTGCTCCCTTCTGAAATTATTGTTCGCCAACAAAAAATAGATGGTTTAAAAAAATTGTATTTATTAGTGTTTTGAAACAAAAGGAAAAAAAAATAACATTTTTACCTTTTAACAATCAATTATTGTAAATAATAATTTTGATTAAAAGTAGTAATACATAAACATAAAAAAATTAAAATTTTAGTAGTGCACAATTTTTTATAACTTAAAAGTAAGAGATGAAAAATAATATTCGGACTGAAGAGGAAGTATTTATTTCGAAAAGAGGAGTGACTTCGTGTATTTATTTTCCACTCATGCAAACGCATGTGATGTTGCACCTTTAATTATGTATGATAACTCTGCTGCAACAAGAAAAAATATGTATGATAACTTTTTGGATTTAAAGTTGAAACCTAACCTAAAAAAGTTCTTTTTTGCTTTGGTCATGTTTTAATCAGGTCTAACTGGGTTTGGGTTTGGGTTTGGGTTTGGGTTTGAGTTAACTTTTAAAAATGTCCAAACCTCGGTTAATTTCCTAACCGTACTAAAGCCATAAACCTTATCATATCACTAGATGTTTACGTCTTGACCTGTTACCCTTTACGCTACTCACTTGATTGCCTAACTATGTCGGGTTGGTTGTGGTTATTTTTTATCCAACTTTTCCGTTCTAAAAAAAGAAAAAAAAAAAAGTTGTCAAACATTGAATAGGGGTTCTTACCAACAGAGAGCGCTACAATCCCCAAACTTAACAATTCCTTTATCGGCCACCCAGTTTGTAGCTCTTTTTTCTGATCAAGGTAACACCCGGGACAATTTTCATAACATGATTTTCTCAAAAGTGGCTTCTTAAACTCATTGCCACCCATTTAATTAATTCCCTATAGAGCACCACAAGATACACGAATAATCTGCCTCACATCCAAAAGTAGGGATGATCAACACTCACTAATACTACTACTATCAAACAGGCGTGACCGATCTACAGTTCTACACGACTTATTAATCAAACATCCCTGATCGCTTAAGCTATTAAAGTAACTATCATCAACAAGGACAAACAAAAGAGAATATATAAGAAACCAAATGAAACACGGTTACTATTGAGTATACCCGGTTTGATGTTTGATTGATAGCAATTTTATCAAACTATTGGTGTATAATTAAAGACCCCAAACTGATAATGAAATATAAATTGGCTGTATTATTATCGTTTTCATGATGTCTTATTTTCGAAGGAATCTAAGTGGGAGGCATGACAGTCGACAATAATTTAACACATATAAAGTTTTCAATTTTATGATTTGTCGAGTCGCGAATAGCGTGAAATTATTATGGTTGAATAGACTCTTGAACAAAAATGGTGTTACTTTTTTCATGCAAACACGTGTTTTTGCATCTTGGAGGTTCTAACGTGTCAAGTTAAATATAAAATGGTGGTGGTAGGGTAACAACGACTCTTAACAATTATTATACTTATATCTACTAATACAACTATATATTTACTTCAAAAAAATTTCATTTTAGTGATAGAATAAAGTTTTACTAAACGTAAAAATTATCACGTGTTTCTCCTACACATAAACAATGCTCAATGAGCATTCCTTACTATTCCTTATCTCGTTAATGTTGCTTGGTATATACTACGAGTATAAATTAACTTCTCGATACATATTATAAGAGTAGTGATTGGGAGGCAAGATGTGCTTAAACTCATGCCTAAACTTGTGTGTCATCATCCGGATGGTTGCAGTCAGGGGACCTACTTTTTCACAAACCATCAGGATTATGACACGTATGTTTAGGCATGTCTTTAGACACATAATTAAGTCTTCAAATCATTTCCTTTATACTAATTTAGAAATCAAGTACTGGTAAATATATAAATTGTTATAAACATATCCCAGTAACATAATGTGATGAAGCTATCATGATCACGTGTAAAGCGTTTTGTTAGTAACCGCTAGCATAACTAGATTCAAAATTATACTCACATTAAAAAATAGTGGTTCCAGACTAATGAGTTTTAAGCAAAGTGACATACATATATGAGAACCGAATTCATGTCATCGAAAATAAAATATCAAGAAGGAAGTATTCATATATTAAAAAATAATAATAATAGAAAATAAAAAAAGAAACTTGACCCACGGTTTTTAAGAAAATCGATAAATGGATCATTCATTTATTTATTTATTTATTTATTATTTGTTTTTTGAAAAATTAATAGCTAGATAGCAGTTAAGCAAAAAATATAAAAGTGGCTAATTAATATTGATTGCCCCCAAAATTTTAAGTAATGGGTTATGGTTCAAGAATAAAAATCAAATTAGAAGTAAAATTAAAATGAGAATGGTAAGAAGAAAACCACAACCGTACATTTCAGATGCACCTAAAGAAATAGATGCATCTCCTTTTGAATTTCTCCACCTCATTTGAAATATGTTGCTCAAATTTATTCTCATTCTTCTTATTTCAATTTCTCTTCTCACTAGATCTCTTCCCTATGATCCAATACTAAGAGCTTTGAGTGTGGGTTTTGCCACAATTCGCCAAAATGACATGGCAACTTAGCCATAGTCAGCCACCACACCGCATCATCTACTCATCCTTCGTCACTTTCTTTCTCGTCGTGAGCAAGTTTTCTGACAAAAGGTACGATTTATTTATTTATTATTATTTTTTTTTTAAATGTTCATGTGTGTGAATAAGTGTGTATGTGGACCCAAACGAGTAAGTTAAGGTTAGTTGTGATAAGGAGTAGTTGTAAAGGGAGGTTTGTTAAAGTGATGTGGCACTTCGTAGACCCTAAATGAGGAGTTTTGGTGTATCACCACACCTAAAGCTCTAAGAAATGATTCATTACAATATAGTTAACCGGCCATCATTTTTTATTATCTTTAGTTATTCTTTACCATTACGTACCTCTAATAACCCTGAACCAAACACCCTTTTAGTGTTGATTTCTTTTTATTCTTTTCCTGAATTGGATCCTTTTGTTACAAACGTAGCACCCGAGACAAGTTCACTTAATATTTTTAGTTTGTTCAAAAGTAGGTTGTAAACTTATTGTATACCCAGTTAAGAAACACTACAAATTAATTGCTAAAGTTGATTATTTTTATTATTACTTTTTTATTTATTATTTTATTTTTATAATTTTGTTTGTATTATAACAATGTGAAACAGAAAGTGCGAAACAAAAAAAGTAAAATTTAACAAGTCAAAATTATTGTATACCCAATTAAGAAACACTACAAATTAATTGCTAAAGTTGATCCTTTTCAAGTTAATAATGTCATATAGATCTCTCGGGTTAGGATCTATGCAAGTGATCAATTTATTTGGACCTTTTATTTTACGAGTAATGATGTCTATTTTTTTTTTTTATTATTTTCTTTTTATTTTTTTTAAGTTTATTATTTTTTTTATATTATAACAATGTGAAACAAAAAGTGCGAAAAAAAAGTAAAATTTAACGAGTTAAAATTATTAAATTTGTAAAAAATTATGTTGTATTGTAAATAAATGGTAAAAAAAAGGTAAAGATTATTACAAAACATATATACTTATTAATAACACAATAGAAAAAGAAAAAACAAAAGTTGTATAGTGTTATCAAATGACATCATTGCAGCAAATGAAGACATGAGTACAATGAAATTCTAATTCACGACAACTATGTTCATATTGATTGAATGATTGGTGATGTAGTAGTCCCTACTCAAACAACCATGATATTAGGGTGTGTTTGATATCTGGGAATGAGAATTGGGAAATGATATTTCATTTCATTCAAGTGTTTGTTTAATAGGTAAATCTATCAAATATTAAAATGAATAATTGAAATATTCTATATTCCATATACTTTAAATAGGCTGGGTATAGATCTTTATAAGTGAGGGTCCACTAATACTGTCAAACTCATATCTATTATGATTCATGGCAGCATACCAAACGCACCCTTAAAGTAAATTGGAGGTGATTTGCACACTCATATTTTTTTATTGAAACACTCAACTGTCCCAATCAAAAGTGTGAGTGTACAAGTATGTAATGCATACAATTGAGTGTCTCAATCAAAAGTGTGAGTGTGCAAATCAATTCCCATAGTAAATGGTTAGGCTAGTCACAGTGGTGACCAGACACGATCATGCCACATCGACTTTCTTATATTACGTTGTATCATTTTTCTCTCATTATATCATATACAAACGCTTTCTATTCTACATGAAGAAAAAAAATCGGATCCATTCTCTAGCACATTCACTTTTAATCATCATATTTCTTATTTTCTTTTGGGTTAAGTTTATTCAAAGTAAGAAGTTGATGTTTTTAATAAATCATGCAAATCTCCTCGTTTGGATTTTAAGACACATCTGATTAGTTTAAAACTTTTAGATTATAGGTGTAACTATATCATCATTTACATCTGCTTTGTATAATTCTATGTATGATTGTATTCATTTGGTTTACGTCTAATTTTGTTTGATGTTTATAAAGTAGTTTACATAGAATTTTGTACATGTTAATATTGATGGTGTATAAAACTGGTCATTAGAAAGTAGTGGAATTTTGATAACGGATTACGGTTTTAGAGGTATTGTAACGTTAGAAGCAGATTCTTCAAACTTATCATGTTTCCTTAAATATTTTTCAAAATACTCATTTTGTTAAATTGATTTTAAAAATACAATTATTATCCAAAAAACTCCATTGCACAATAAGATGGAAGAAATTAAAGAAGGAAAATAATGTGATATTTGTGGCATTTGTTTAAGAATCTTAATTTTTTTGATGAACCGTTATCTAGACTTACTTATTTGCATTTACTACATGTTTTAATATTTATAATTATATGTTAATGTGAATGACTAAATGTGAAGGGTTGCGATAAAGAAATGATTCGGTTGAATATTAATTCGTAGTACGCAACATGAAATAATACTAAATGTTTGATTGGGAAATTGTACTAATTGCCTAATTCGATTATGTGGTATCATTTATATTGCAATTACACTATAAATAATTAAGAAATTTATATGAACATTATTCCAGTCATTAATTATTGGTTAATTGTCATTCATGATATGTTTAAAATAGACATACGTTTGTTTACCTCATGTATGGTATATATAAATGTTTAATCTTATTAATTGATTAAAATCGTTAAATTATTTTTTTGCATGTCTCAATCACGAAACTTATATTTTTTTTATTTCTTTTAATTTTGTAACCGTTACTCATTAATTAAATTTATTATTCTTCAATAGCCTTACATTATCAAAATTTATAATTCTTTCTTTTCTTTCAAAATTCAAATTTATTTGAAACGAAAAAATATTAATTATCACCATGAGTATTTTATTTAAATGTCACTAACATAGAATTAGAATACTTAACTACTCTATACATTGTACTCTAGTTTCTTAATTGCATTTGACTAGTACAGTCCATATAAACTAATTGATATAAGATTGTTGTCTTGACTATGTTAAAATGTGCGTTTGCTTGAATGTTCCAAAATGACAACGTGCTAACGTTTCTGTTAATTTATGAAACTCCTTTGTTATATGAATTCATGTGCAACTATGATATAATGGTATATGTATTATCCATTTTAACTTATGTGTAGAGTTAACATGCATGTTGTGTGATTATTTTCTTGAGTGTATGTGATTACAAAAGATAGTTTAGATAGTTTATCTCTTATGTATGTGTTCGAAACTATCTGCTAAGGCTACATCAATTTTTGTTGTGCACTATATACCACAAAAACAATGATATGCCATAATGAATTAATTGGTACTCGAAGTTTCTCTGATTTTGAATTGTACCATCTTCAAACAAGAAAAATACAATATTTGTTTGAAATTATAAGATTATATGAATTTACTAATAGGAGTAAAGGTTTACGTATCTTTCTGACTATGTAAAGGATTATTATTTCGCATAATGTAAATAATTTAGTTGTACATATATTACCACCTTAAGAGGCTAAAAAGTGAAAATCATGATACACATAGAACTTGTGGCAATGTGAGAAGTATCATGCTTTTACATTTTACGTGAACTAAATAATTTAAAATTATTTGCTATGTTAAGTTATTCGATCTTGACTATAATGTAGATGTTTTTATTGCGATTTATAAAAGATACATGGAAAGATCATCATTAACTGCCAAGGTTCTTAATTAAAATTTTGTACAATAGGAATATAATCATATAAGTACGCATGGCCTTTATATTCAATCATCATCTCCTGCTATTGGTTTTCCTTTTATGATAACTATGAATTGCCTCTAATTATCGTCTCATGTAATGTATTAATTAGTACATGTACCATATTAGAATTGATTCTTTGGTGTCAATATGAGCCAAGATTATTGTAGGAATTGGCATGACCGGTGGACCATCCCGGGTCAATGAACATGCGAAATGTATAGAAGAACTATAAATTTCTTCTAAGATAAAATTGATTGTTCTCAATAGAAGTTAATTGTTCATATATCACCACCATATTGAAGTGAGGACTTTGTCCAATAAAGTTTCAGAAAGAATATAAAGGGGATGTATGTAGGCATATACATCCGCCATGTGGATCATTTTGAGTTTTAAAATCGATGCATCGTCAAAATGATCATCAAATACGCAACTTAAGGTTTGTTGGAAAATTTAGTGCACTTGTGGGAATAGTTCACACCTTGTAATGGGTTAGGAGGTACGGAGTGTACACCCATAAGGTCCATGAACACCCTGACTCTTGTAGTGGTTTGTATTGATAATGCTTGGTGAAAGTATCGCTTGTGGTTACTAATGATTATCAGTGTTTCCAGCGCGCGATTACTTCCCGGATTAGTGTTTCCACCGGTGGTGTTTCCTGAAGTGGTGTTTCACAAGTAGTGTTTACACCGGGCGTGGTGTTTTCATCGGCCAGCAGGTAACCACCGATAGCACTATGAAAGTACCGATGAAAGTACGCTTGTAACGGTTTGACCTATTCAAGTGGCAGCTTTCAACCGCTTAATGACCACGCTTAATTGGTCATGTAACCACTAACGGCTATAATGGGGATAATTATGAGGCTATTAATGGGCCGATTAATACTCATAATTCCATTGAATTAGCTAAGAGTATTATCCTATAAATAGGATATGTGATTAAGCATGAATGACACAATAAAAACACTAAACACTTATAAGCGCAAGGGTTATAGAATTGTGCCTAATTCTCTAACTGGATTTGGTCTTATCCCAAGTAGATATTCGTGATACCCAGGCATTAGGGTCGAATAGTTTACTTTGGAAAGTGATCACACGATTCCAAGTGATATCCGGTAACCACCTAGTGGTATTTGTTACTGCCGACTAATTGTTTGTTTCTGCTGAAGTGTTGCACATTACTGCTGAAGTTGATTATCTTACCCTGTTCTGGGAATTACACCCCAACAATCAAAGTAAACTATTTGTGATAATCAATGGCGCTGGCCGCAATGAAACACATGGCTTCAAACTTTGCCAAGCTTGATAAGTTTGAAGGGGTGGACTTTAGGAGGTGGCAGAAGAAGATGCACTTCATGCTGTCAAGCATGAGTGTGGTTTAGGTGCGACTACTCCAATCCCGATGATGGGGATGATGCTACGGCTGAGCAGATTAGAGGAGGAGCAAATGGGAGAATGATGACTACATATGCAGAGGTCTTATTCTCAATGGTATGTCCGATTCTCTGTTTGATATTTATCCGAACTTTGAATCTTCCAAAGAACTGTGGGATTCCTTGGATGCCAAATATATGGCTGGGGATGCATCAAGTAAGAAGTTTCTTGTTAGTAATTTCACAAATTACAAAATGACTGATTCAAGACCAGTTATGGAACAATACAATGAACTTATTGGAATACTTGGAAGGTTTACACAACACAATATGAACATGGATGAGGCCATTAAGGTCTCGTGTGTCATTGACAAACTCCCTCCTTCTTGGAAAGATTTCAAGCATACCTTGAAACATAAGAAAGAGGAGTTAACTCTGGTTGAGTTGGGCAGTCATCTGCGCATTGAGGAATCTCTCAAGATGCAGGATAATGACAAGCCAAAGAGTAGCAATGTTGCTGGACCATCAGTTGTCAATATGGTGGAGCATAACAACTCCACCAGGTACAATGACAACAAAGGCAAACGTAAGTATCATGATAACACAGGCGGCATATCCTAACAAGAAGGCAACACCTACTTGTTGGAAATGTGGCAAAACCGGTCACATTAAAAGGGACTGCAAGGGTGTTAAAATTGGTGGTAAAGCCAATGGATCATGCACTAATGGTTCAGTGGAGTGGTGGTTCAACCAACTCACTAAAGGTCGAATATGTTTAATAAGTCTTTTCAGATTTATTATGTTACATATGTATCTGAATCTAATTATGTGCAGGATGATGATGTTGCGTGGTGGGTTGACTCTCGTGCAACAGTTCATGTGTGCAAAGATAGAAGCTGGTTCAAGACTTATGAGTCACTGAATGATGGTTCTATTCTTCACAAGGGAAATGAGTCAACGTTCTTGGTGCATGGTCGTGGTTGTGTAGATCTTAGGTTTAGTTCAGGAAAGATTGTAAATTTGTTTAATGTTATTCATGTTCCCGATATAAGGAAGAACTTGGTTTCAAGTAGTGTATTGAATAATCATGGATATAAACAAGTTATTGAGTCTGATAAATTTGTGCTTTCTAAGAATGGTGTTTTTATTGGTTTTGGTTATTTATGTAATCAAATGTTCAAGCTTAATATTACCACTGACAGTGTTATTTCAGCTTTTGTGACCACATATAACCGATCGACTCTATCCTATGGCATGCAAGACTTGGCCATGTACACTTTAAAAGAATGCAAGATATGTCTAAGGATGGGTTGATCCCAGCTTTTGACATGGACACTGAAAAGTGTAAAACTTGCATGTTGACCAAGATAACTAAGAAACCCTTTCAGGGTGTTAGTCGTGAGACTAAGGTCTTGGAGCTTATTCACAGTTACCTGTGTGATTTGCATGCCACTCCTTCCTTGGGAAATAAGAAGTACTTTGTGACGTTTATTGATGATGCTTCTAGGTTTTGCTATGTTTATTTGTTACATACAAAGGATGAAGCATTAGATAAATTCAAAGTGTTTAAAACTGAAGTTGAATTACAACTTGGGTCTTTGATCAAAAGATTAAGGACCGATAGGGGAGGTGAGTACATGGATACTCAGTACTTTCAGTATGTTGGTATAATCCATGAAACGACGCCCCTTTATACTCCTCAGCAAAATGGTATTTCGAAGGAAAAACAGGTTGAAGGAGATGGTTAATTCCATGTTGTCCTTTTCAGGACCGAGTCAAGGGTTCGGGGTTTATGTTAAACTTGCTATTTATTAAATAGGGTTCCCAACAAAAGGAACAAGGTTACCCCCTATGAACTCTGGACTAAAAGGAAACCCAACCTGAACTATCTCAAGGTTTGGGGTTGTAGGTCTGTTGTAAGACTCCCTGATCTAAAGTTGAAAACTTTGGGTGAAAGAGGCATTGAATGCATCTTTGTTGGATATGCTGAGCATTCCAAGGCTTATAGGTTCTATGTTATTGAACTTAATGAATATGTTTCGCTTAACTCCATAATTGAATCAAGGGATGCAAAATTTGATGAGAATAGATTCTCATCAGTCCCTAGACCAAGTCATAGGATTTCTAATGGAACTCATGACACCGGTGTATCGAGGTCCTCGATGATGAACCATCAGTGGTCCCCGATGAGGTTGTGGTTCAACAACTCAACCTGCGTTCGTGAAGAGCAAAAGGGTCAGGAATCCAAAGTCATTTGGACTGAAGTTTCAACTATACTTAGTTGAAGGAACAAGGGATGAGGTCTCCGACCAATACTCCTATTGCTTCATTGTTGAGGATGATCCCAAGACATTTGAAGAAGCAATGAAGTCCCAGGATATTGCTTTCTGGAAGAAGCAATCAATGATGAGATGGATTCCATCATGGGGAACAACACTTTGGTGTTGGTTGATCTACCTCCTGGTTGCAAACCTCTAGGTTGCAAATGGATTTTCAAAAAGAAAATGGAGGTAGATGGAACTATTGAAAAGTTCAAGGCTAGATTAGTTATTCACGGCTTTAAACAAAAGTCGGGGATAGACTATTTTGATACTTATGCCCTCGTGGCTCATATCAGTACCATAAGATGCTGATTGCTATGGCATCTATTCACAACTCGATTATTCATCGATGGATGTGAAAACGACTTTCTTGAATGGTGAATTGGATAAGGAGGTTTATATGAACCAACCTAAGGGCTTCATCATGCCTGCAATGAAAACAGGTGTGTGCAACCGATTAAGTCTCTTTATGGACTTAAGCAGGCACCTAGGCAATGGCATCAAAAATTTGATGAAGTGGTTTTGTCTAGTGGTTATGTTCTTAACCAAGTTGACAAATGTGTATATAGCAAATTTGATGAATCAAGTAAAGGAGTCATCATTTGTCTATATGTTGATGACATGTTGATCTTTGGCACTGACCAAAATCAGGTTGACTGACAAAGGAATTTTTGTCATCAAGGTTCTCCATGAAGGACATGGGGGAGGCTGATGTTATCCTTGGTATAAGGATTAAACATGAAAGTAAAAGAATTTCTATCTCTCAGTCTCATTATATTGAGAAGGTGCTGAGGAAATTCAATTACTTTGATTGTACTCCGGTAAGTACACCTATGGATACTTGGAGAAGCGATGCCTAATCATGGCAAGGTCGTATCTCAACTTGAGTATTCTAGGGTAATTGGTCACGATGTATGCCATGACTTGTACAAGACTGATATTGGTTTTTTGGGAAAATTGAGAAGGTATACTAGTAATCCTAGTGCTCATCACTGGCAAGCAGCTCAAAGGGTACTGAAGTATTTGAAGAGAACTATGGATTATAGTCTCTTATATACTGGTTACCCATCGTGTTGGAAGGATACATCGATGCAAGTTGGATCAGTAACAATACCGAAGACAATTGCCCTAACGGCATCGGGTATTCCTACTTGGTGGAGGTGCAATTTCTTGGGCATTCAAGAAACAAACTTGTATCACCAGTTCAACAATGGAATCTGAATTTGTGGCTTTAGCAATGGGTAAAGAAGTGAATGGTTGAGAAACTTTCTTCTTGAGATTCCATTGTGGCCTAAACCTATAGCACCTATTTCTATCCTAAGTGTGATAGTGCAAAGCTACATTGGCTAAGGCTTATAGACAGATGTACAATGGTAAGTCTAGACACTTAGGTGTCGGACATAGTATGATTCGTGAGCTTATCATGAATGGGGTGGTATCTATAGAGTTTGTGTAGATCTCAAAGTAACTTAGCCGATCACGACGTTAGGGTCCGGCTAGAGACTTGGTTATAAAGTTCCGCTAAAGGGATGGGTTTAAGTCCAACTTAGTCACAGAATGCTAGGACACCCAACTCCCTCCTAAGGAAACTTGGGAGCCGAGTTCAATGTGGAAAGCTGAACATTCAGTGGACTGGAGCACATGTTTTATATTACATCCCAAGGTTGTGCTCATAACCTGCTGAAAGGAGGATGAAGTCTTTACTTCTTAATGGTTAATTTTCTTTGAAAAAGTGCTTGGCCGGAGCATGAATAAAGAGGAACCACCTATGTAAATGTTGAAGTTTTGCCGCCTGTGAAGCTTTGGACTTTTAGCTTTACAACATTTATGAATTTGGATATGGACACATGGCTTGTATAGTGTCAGGAGCTTTAAGTGTTTGAAAACTTGTGCGTATTTTATCTTCAGGTATTCAAATGGGTTGAAGGGTTCAATTCTTAGAACACCCCGATTCTCGAATATTTGAAACGTGTAATTTACTAAGATGGAAATTCAATCCTCGGGACATTTTCATCTATGCACATGTTTTGCTTGATGTTTATTTTTCATGCAAATGAAGTGAACTAAATTTGGGGAGGATTGTTGGAAAATTTAGTGCACTTGTAGGAATAGTTCACACCTTGTAATGGGTTAGGAGGTACTGAGTGTACACCCATAAGGTCCATGAACACACTGACTCTTGTAGTGGTTTTATTGTAGTGCTTGGTGAAAGTATGTTGTGTTACACCGACATCGGTGTTTCCACCGGCGCGATTTCCTTAATCGGATCGCTGTTTCCACCGGCGGTGTTTCCAATCGGTGGTGTTTCACGAAGTAGTGTTTACATCTGAAGCATGGTGTTTCCACAGCGGTAACCATCGATACAGATAGCACTATGAAAGTAATCGATGAAAGTACCGCTTGTAACGGTTTTGACCTATTCAAGTGCGCTTCAACCGCTTAATGACCACGCTTAATTGGTCATGTAACCACTAACGGCTATAATGGGGATAATTATGAGGCTATTAATGGGCCGATTAATACTCATAATTCCATTGAATTAGCCAAGAGTATTATCCTATAAATAGGATATGTGATTATGCATGAATGACACACGTAAAACACTAAACACTTATAAGCGCAAGGGTTATAGAATTGTGCCTAATTCTCTAACTGCATTTGGTCTTATCCCAAGTAGATATTCGTGATACCAGGCATTGAGGTCGAATAGTTTACTTTGGAAAGTGATCACACGATTCCAAGTGATATCCGGTAACCACCTAGTGGTATTTGTTACTGCTGACTAATTGTTTGTTTCTGCTGAAGAGTTGCACATTACTGCTGAAGTTGATTATCTTACCTTGTTCTGGGAATTACATCCCAACAAGGTTAGCGTGATTAATGGCTCATCTTATTAAATGCTAGCATGGTTTCCAGATTGTATCTTTGGAAATGGTGGTGAATACTTCTATATGTTGGAAAATCATTGGAATAAGTGTTGAACTTTACGTATCCCATGTTCATACACGAATTGCTTTTGTTGAAACGTTTATAAAACGTCTTCGCTTGATTGCAAAGCCATAATTGTAAGAACAAAACTTTTGTTTATAGGCATGTTAAAAAATATGACTTCTGTGATCTTGCCAACAATCTATATGAATCCTTCCCATTAGAATAGTCTTGGTCACTGACCATATATTTCCCATATAAAGTTTTCTCAGAATGTGCGGAACTCCTGTATTGTAAATCCACCAAAACGTACACAAATTTGGGATGTTGAAATTGATAATTCATTCAGGGGGAGAATGAGCAGCGGGAAATTTGGAATAAATTATGATAATATAAATGTTGATCCTCACACTAATGAATATGAACTTGAAATTTAAGGGACAATTTATATTCTAGATCTAGTACTTGCCAGATATGTTTAGTGACCTATAGAAATGACTAGATCATATATACGCTGCTAGTGCTCCAATTATAATGTATGTCCCAACATGACAACCAATTATTGATAGTGAGTCTATGGCATGGTTGCAGCATGATAGACTAATCGATTCCAAGTAAAAGTCCTCAAATGAATAAATGAAATGGAGCAAGAAATTATGATGGTCGAATCGAGGTAATAAAGACCCCATAGTCTCTTAAAGAGACACTAGACATGATGGTTCTTGTAAATTCCCGGGTGAATGAAATTATATAAGATCTCAATAAATGATATAATATAATGTCTAGTAAAGTGTGGAATCGAAAATAAATAAATCGACGTCGATAGTACTATTACATATGAATGATTATGCAAGTAAATAATATAACGCTAAAATGAATGTGAGGATCTTGGATTAATGAATGGCCAAATTTAATGACGCAAGTAAATACTGAAGGATTGAAGTCTCGTGTGATGAGACATGTGATTGGGACTTAAAGTCAGTAGACATAAAGGTGTAAACTTATTGGATATGCATATGTCGTATGAGATAGCCGAAATTAAATTGTGACTTGTGGTGGATCAAATAATGTATTTTAATATTGTATAAGTCTGGCAATCTGATAAATACGTCTAAAAGAAAATGAATAGAGCTCATTTGAAGTTGGGATTCCATGAGGGATATAAAATGCATGAAGCATGTCTCGTCATTTAAAATGCTGAAAGCATATAAGAAAGTTTTCAAGAATAACACTTGATCAAGTTGAATAAATCACTATATAAGTGAAAGGCAATATTGTATTAGTTTAAAATGAGCCATTGAAATAACAAAATTACCCAAGTTAGTTTTAAAGTGATTTGTATTTGAATATGGTATAAGTTACATATGGTTTGATGAGGTAAATATGAATGAAACTCATGAGGAAGTTTTTCAAGACGGTTGAATACCTTGAAATGAAATACAAAGTTTTGTCATGTTTTATCAATTAAACATCTTAAAGATGAAATCATTGTGCATAATGAAAGCTAAAGAAAGATGTTATATATCTTTATATAGATAAACGAAGCTTATGTTTATGAGGTCAATTGATGAATAAAGGCCCCTTTACTTATAAAGATGATGATCAGAATATCGATTTATAGGTGTCATAGTTAAATGTATATAAAACATTGATTGTTCTCACTAGTGGTCATAAATGATATAATGTATCATTTACTTTGCATTCATTGATACTATATAACTTGTGAAGTACGAAGATGTGCTCGTATAATGATAAGTATGACATATGTTTAATCCTTTTTGATATGTGAAGGTTAAGTAAAGAACACTTGTTTATATGAGAATCAAACATATATTCTATCAAGACACTTACTATATTGACATTAAAGAAGTTGGTTTATTATATTGGATTACACCAACTAAGAGATTCGGGATCAGATAAGATACACGCTGCACTCTTTTTCCCTTAACCATGGTTTTGTCCCCATAGGGTTTTCCGGCAAGGTTTTTAATGAGGCAACATCCCCGAACGTATAAAGGAATTATGTATTTTTCTCCTTCACTAGATTTTTGTCCTCGGTTTTGTCTAGTAAGGTTTTAACGAGGCATAATCCTCAAATGGACATCCAAGGGGAGTGTTATGGATAATTATAATATGGATGTCCATATCTTATAGGGTATTGATTAAAGGTATATGAGTTATATAAGGAGATTACAAGATCTCAAAATGGATATGTATTTACAAGAGGAGGAACCACAATTTCATGGCGTTTAGTTAAGCAGATGATCTCAGTGACTTAATCCAACCATGCAGAAATTCTAGCAATACATGAAGCAAGCCGAGAAAGTGTTTGGGATGCATTGTCAACTCAAGGAAGGGTTTATTAAAGGTGACAAAACCAAGCACATTTCACTGAAGTTCTTTTTCACTCATGACTTACAAAAGAATGGCGATATTATTGTTCAAAAGATTCGTTCAAGCGACAATCTAGCAGATTTATTTACCAAGGCACTCCCTACCTCAACATTTAAGAAATTAGTATATGGCATCGAATGCATTTTAGTGAGCTCAAGTAAAGTGATTATGAGGGGGAATAATATGATCGCACTCTTTTCCCTTAGCTATGGTTTTTCTCCCACCGGGTTTTTCCTAGCAAGGTTTTTAATGAGGCGGTATCCAAAGCGTATTTTGAATGATGTACAATCAAGGGGGAATGTTATGAATATTTATTATATGATTATACACATTAATCTTCACATTCATATCTCCTAACTAGTAACCTTCACATTTATGATTGGTCTTGTAACATCCCATTTTGTACTTAATATCATTCATGTTAAGGTCCTTATAAATAGAGGCACCTAATGTATTGTCAAGACACACCAATAACAAGTTCTATCTTTCCCTTTCATATTCTCTTATATTTCCTTGCTTATTGTTCACATTGTGCTACTAGGCTCGTTGTTATACAACACATAAACCTTTTATTAAAGGTTTATAATTTGTCTTCATTATTTATTTTAAATAGTTTTGAACCACTCGATAATCTTGTAATCATCTAAGCATGAAACTTGTATTCATTAGAGCAAGGGGTATCATGAGTTACCCACTTCTCTTCATTTGGGCCTCACGTGTGTCACATCACATCCACATTACTCCAACACACTCACTTAAAAATACCCCTCAATCACAACTTACTCACTTCTCTTCATTTGGGCCCCACCCACCCTCATTTTATTTCTTTTCCATATTTTCCAAACACAATTTAATTCATTTCATTTAATTAAAATAAAAATACAACTACAATACGGGAAAAAAAAAACGACAAATTTAAAAAAAAAACATACAGAAAATAAAAACCATACGAAACTTAAATAATACAACTTCATTTGTAGTATTTTGCTATCAACTCGTCTTGTTTCTTCTTGAGGATCGATCTTTTTGGCTCCGACAAATTTTCAATATCATGCATGAGAAACTCCATTTCTCGGCACTCTTGCTCCGACTTTTCTTTCGCAATCCTCGCCTCATACACTTGCTCCGTCAACTTTACATTTATACTCTTGAGCTAAAGCTTCCGCAATAGCATCCGATTGACTCCCCCGGTGCTCGTTGGCTGACTCGATCTAGTTTTGCGGACGAGGCTTGCCGGCGGGACGAGCTCTAGGATCAGGGCCGAATAATTCGGCGATAGTATCTTCATTAATCCCATCCGGCGCGTCCCATTTGGGATATTCTCTCAAAACCTTCCATGCCGAAACCATACTAAACTGTTTCCCCATCCCATTTTTGAAAGCAAGTCTTGCATTCTCAATGTGATCAACATCATTTTCCCCGGATCTACGCTGAAAATGCTTGTAAAAACCATTAAACTTTTGGCAATGACCGTTTATCCGAGTCCATTTTCCCGTGCACATACTTTTTGCGATGAGGCTGGACTACGAGCCTTGAAGTCCTCCCAAATCTGAGTCCAAAACGCATCGTTTAGTCGGTCATTACCTATAGCGGCGTTTTGGGATACCTCCAAACCAACCTCGGCTAATATTTTTCCTCCTGGCTTGACCAACGAATGGTGGTTCGACCCTCTTCTTCGTCCTCATCCTCCTCGTCCGCGTCCAAGTTCACAACGGCCTTCTTTTTTTTCTTTGTCGCTTTGGCCGGTTTCTTTCCTTGACGACGTTCTTCACGTGTTTCGGTTGGTGGTGGTTGAGTTACTTTGAATTGTGATTCAAAGTAATGTTGTTGTGACGGATAGAATTGCGTTGGTGGTTGTTGTGACAGATAGAATTGCGTTGGTGGTGGTTATGACGGATAAAATTGCGGTTGTGATGGAAAAAATTGTGGTTGTGATGGTTGTGATGGATAGAATTGCGGTGGTGATTGTCTTGGATATTGAAAAGCTTGAAATCCGACTTGCGAAGAAGTGTTTGAGCTTTGAGACGATAGGGTGGACGGGTTTGACGAAGACGAGTTAAGGAGATTCGTAAACGACATCTCGTTGGGATCTTAGGACATTTTTGGTTGTGGATTAAGATGATGAAAATAATTTATTTTTGGTTGTGAATAAGAAGTGTGAATGTTTTTGAAATAAATGGGTATTATTTATAGAGTAAAAGGGTTTGAAAATAAAAATAAAAAACAAAATTTTTTTTGACCGTTTTATTTCAAACTGTATATTTTGCAACGGATAGAATTCAAATGGTTTTGTCTTTTAGCATTTCGTTGTAACGGCGAAAGATGAAGTGGCGAGGGTTGATGGTATCGTGGCGAGGGCCGAGAATGAGTGACGAACCTTCCACGTCGGAAACGGCGAGAAACGAAAACACGACACCCCTTGCTCTTATAGTTTAAAACTTTTAGAACTATTCATCTTCTTATAAACCAATCATTTTGGATTCTTTAAGTTTTTTGCATGGTTAGGATGTTTATATCTTCTCTAAAGTGATTTCAATACCCTTATTTTTCTTTTTACTTTTTTTAATTTTATTTTTATTAGTATAAAACTATTAAACAAAAAATATAAAGTTTGATAAGAAACAAAACATAAACTGATTAAAAAATAAGAAACATAAATTGATAGTAAAAAAATTGTCTTACACCATTTATAAATAGAATTAAAGGTGAGACTGTAAAAATAAAAGTTGAGTTAGAAATTATGCATAACAACACACTTTTTGCAATAGTTGGTTTGCAATTGACAAATAATATTAGCTGCGTATATCCTTCAGAAAAATTACATTTTTCTTGCATTTGGTTTATCTTAAATCACACTCTTCATCCTTATTCATTTTTAATTGCATAAGTAATCCTTAATTTCAAACTTTTTGCACTGATAGTCTTTATTTTTAAAAAATAAAGACTATCCATGTAATAATGATAAAGACTACCAGTGTAATAAAAACTATAGATTATTACATAGATGATCCTTATTTTACAAAATATGAACTATAGATGCAACTAGTTTGAAAATTATATATCGTTAATGTAAAATAAGAACGACGAGTATGATTTATAGTAACCCACAAGAACAAAACATGTAACTTTTTCTATCATTTATTAAGTGGGAAATATAATATTCGACAATGAATAAACAAATAATGCAGTTGCATGTCACTCAAACAAAAAATTCATTATACGCATAAATTTTATTCTTTGCGTTTACATAAATTACGAATTCAATATTGAATTTCTTCGTACTTAGTATATATTTATATATGTCTACAAGTTTATTACATTTATAAACATGAATATATAGACAAAATAATAAAATTTGACATCATGCTTGTGTAGAAGAATATCCGTAATTATAAGTGTGTACAGAGATAAACTTGTTCACACTTAAAAATGTGAAGTCAATTTGGGACAATTAATTTTTGAGGAAGGGTGAAACAATTTGTGAAGCCTAATTTTGGTTGAAATTAATGTTAACGAATGCATAATCATAATTGGTTGTCCTATAAATTTCTTTTAATAAATTTCTTTTAATAAATGAATGACTTATATTATAAAAACTGACTAATTAAGTTGATTCGAGATACGTTATCTATACTAAAATATTGTCTAGAAACGCAAAGGTTGTTCTTCCATATGTAAACTAAATAATGAATTTCACAAATTATATGTAGAGCAGTGTAGGTAAAGACAACGTCAATACATAACTAACTATATATAGCGAGTGACACAAGAAGAATGTGAATATATTTTTTTTTCCCATTTCCGCATGGCTCATAATATAGTCAATAGTAATTTTGGATACTATGACTAAAGATGAGTTCCGTATACAAAACTTCTCGTTTAGACTGAGTATATATAAGTTAAAAACTTGTTGTCCTCAAATAACGTAAACAAGAAAAACTCACCCATTTTACGATCATCGCGGCTTTAAACTTGTTGTGTATAATGATAGGAATTTTTTTTATTGTTATGGTGTCATAATCCATTCAATCCAAAATTTCCTCCCTTGCCATTTACATATATGGGATTTAGCTTAATCATTACTTAGCATTCTTTAAATTAGGGGATTTAATTTCGTTTGCCGTTTTCATTTCTAGATGGGTGTTGATACTCCAACCATAATTTTTGATTCAAATATCATTTTATATAAGTTATAAAGCTCATTGTACAACAGTGTAATGCATAACTATTGTATATGCATAAAAGAAAATGGTGAGAGTATCACCACCCTTTCTAGATATATAGTATAGTTGTGACTTTATCTACATAGTATCGTCAACCTCGAGTAGTCTCAAAGCTCATCAAATATTTAGAATAGTTATGACTTTATCTAGATTTCAGTTGCTATTATTAGTTGAGAGCTGATTTGCACATTTTAATATTTAATTGATACTTTTTAAATCTTTAATATACTAATACAGTAAGCATCATCTAATATATGTACAACCTTCATTGTTTTAACACTTTCTTCTAAATTAGCTAAATTACTTATTAATTACTTAATCGGTTATGTATTCAACTTAGGGCCTGTTGGATTGAAGGTGTTGGATTTGAGGAGTGAAATCAAACCACAATTTAGTTGTTTGTTTGATCGTGAGTCCCAGTATTTGGGGGATCAATTATTTAAATGATTTCTTTAGATTGATAGTAGGCAATATTGAGTGGTACCACTTGATACCACTAATTTATATTTTTTTATTTTAGTTTTCTCACTCCTCATTTAATTCAAACTAATATTAAATTTAAATACAAATTTTAATCCAAATCCAAATTTAAATATTAAATCCACCTAGGGGTGTTCAACGGTTCGGTTTGTTCGGTTAATTTTTTTTTCTGAGTATAACCGAGAACCGAACCGAACCGAACTTAAATTGATTAAACCGAACCGAAAACCGAACCGAATAACCGAAAACCGAACTGAATAACCCGAATTACATAAATTTAATTATTTATCCATTTATTTATATATATTTTTAGCAAAAAAAAATTCAAGCTCAAAAAATGTTATATATATAGTATAAAAGAGTTTTAATATTTTTTTTATATATAAATATATATAAAAATATATAAATTTATTTGAATTCGGTTTTCGGTTTGGATTACTAAAACCATAACCGAACAGAAAATCGAATATTTAATTCGGTTCGGTTCGGTTCGATTTTAACAACTTCGGTTCTGTTATTAATTCGGCTCAATTATTTTCGATTCGGTTCGGTTTCGATTTTCGATTTATTCAGATATTACTCGACCCATGAACACCCCTAAATCCACCCACGAACCAACGGGCCCTTAGAAGTTATGTTTGACTTTGAAACCAATGGTCTGTAGTCTGTACACACATATGCATGTACCTACATTATCTAATAATTAATGCATGTTTAATATCCCTTTCAAATATACCAATTTTGATTGTCATACTTTATTATATAATATAAGTAGTTAAAGCAAAATGAAAGTCTAGTACTACAAATGAACAATTATTTAATGCAGTGAATTAAAATGTTTCAATCAAACGTACTTTTTTGGTCTTAAAATTATTATCAGAAGATAAGAATTAAAAAGCTTAATAAAAGTAAAACCATTATAATTCTCAATCACTCAAATAAAATATTCATTCACTAATTTTTTTTCTTACTAAAAATAAAAAGTAAATAATTAATTTGAAATATTCATAAAAAAAAATAGACAATAAATATGAGACTGGAGAGAGTACATCTTTGCAAATCAATTTCCTTTCAAATACCATCCCCACACAGTAAATTAAACTCTCTTTTGTGCACATTATCGATATCAAAAATTGTGCTTATGTATTTGGCAATCATTTTATTTCTTTTACCTCTGGTAAAGAAGGGAGTAATACACTTTGTTTCTAGAATCTTATATAAATATTCTACGTTAAGCTGAAACAAAAAAAAACTGGTAATTAACAGTCATACAGGTTATCACTTACAAGAAGTGTTATTATATATACACAAAATTTTATTAGTTTCTGAAAAGTTACACAGTAGATGCTAACAACTTGCTTCCCTTAAAGTAACTTTAATGATCAAAAGTATATATGGTAACATTTAATTTAAAGAAGTTTGATGATTGTCTTTTTATTTACCTTTTACAGCTACAGAGACATGGAATTTAATATATATACACGAATGATAAAAGAAATATAACTTACCAACACATAAGACGACGACCCAAATAAAAATGAGCTCCTTGAGGGGGAAACCAGTTTTCATACGTTTATCACGATCTACTTTGCAACCAGGGCAGTTGTCGTGGTATACCGGCTCCAAAAGCTCTTCCTTTAGCTCACTTTTATTCGACATTTTCGAATCCAAATTCGACTCTAGTTTCAGGCTTTTGGCTTCTAAACCTGACTTTTTTCTCCAAGTTCAGTTCCTCCCGGTGGAGGAAAGAGTTGGAGGAGAGTTTAAGTTTGAGTTTGAGTTTGAGTTTGTCAAGATGACAATAAAACTCCAAAGTTCGCTGAATGATAGATATACAAGAGTTACTTACACAATGGTCCATGGCTTATTGCTAGATCTACATCTTTTGTCCTTTGAAAGTTACATCTTTTGTTATTATATAGAAAATGGACAAGATATTCTCACCTTCTCTAGTTCTTTTAAGAGTAAACTCCAAAATACATCTCTGTGGTTTACCTTGTTTCGCATCATACATCCCTCTCGCAAAAGTTTCAACAGATACATCACTCCGTTAGTAAAAGTTAACCTATATACATCCCTCAGTTAAAATAAGGACTAACGGTGCAATTATTTCTCGGTTATCTCCTAACGAGATATAAAATATTTACACCGTTAGTCCTCTAGGTTAACAGATTTGCAACCGCAACTAGTCCATTTTAATGTTTTCGTCCTTTTTACGTTTTGTCATTTTTTACGCTGTCGCTTTTACGCTTTTGCTCTGCTTTTTACTGTTTTTTTCGTTTTTTGTCCGTTTTTTACGTTTTCTTCGCTTTTAACGCTTTACGCGTTTTAAATGGCCCGAAAAAGTTTTTTTATGTTTTCGCTTATTTGCGATTTGCCCATTTTTTTCGTTTTCGCTTCGCTTTTTCTTTTACGCTACCGCATTTTTTTTACGTTTTAACAAGTTTTTACGTTTTCGCCTCTTTTTACATTTTCGCCTACCTTTTATGTTTTTGTCCGTATTTTTACGTTTTCGATCGTTTTTACGTTTTTGTCCCTTTTCACGTTTTGCCCCGCTTATTTGCGATTTTGCCCCTTCTTTACGCGTTTTTGTCTGTATTTACGTTTTTCTTCTGCTTTTTTACGTTTTGTCCGTTTTTAACCTTTTCGTGAGTTTATTTGCGTTTTTGCTCTTTTTTACGTTGCTTTTCGTTTTATGCTTTTTGCCATTTTTTTACGTTTTATGTTTTTAAGTTTTCCTTTGCTTTTTTACGTTAATTCACGTTTTTTACATTTCGCCTACCTTTACGCTATTCATTTTTACGTTTACCTGCTTTTTATGGTTTTGTCCGTTTTTTTTGCCCGCTTTTCGTTTTTGCCTTTACGCCACGTTTTTACTACGCCCTCTTTTACGTTGTTTTTTCTGTTTGCTTTTTCGTCCATTTTTATATTTTCGACGTCGAAGTCGTTTTAAGTTTGTTTCGTTTAGTCGCTGTTTTCATTTTTTATTCGCTTTCATACACCTTTATTTGACGACGAAAACGAATAAAAGTGTATGAAAACAGATAAAAAAGTGAAAAAATTAGACGAAAAAGTAAAAAAAACAAACGAAAACATAAAAAAACAGACAAAAACGTAAAAAGATAGATGAAAATGTAAAAAAATGGACGAAAACGAAAAACTTTATATGAAAAATGCAAAAAGGGACGAAAACGTATAAAAACAGCGGAAAACGTACGGAAAAAAATTAAAACGTAAAATAACACGATTGCGTAAAATAACGGGGACGAAAACGTAAAAAATGTAAATAAATGGACGAAAACGTAAAAAAACGATGATAACGTAAAACGGAAGAAAACGAAAAACGGACGATAACTTAAAAACGGGGCGGCGTGAAAAATGTAAATAAACGGACGAAAACGTAAAAAAAAACGGATGAAAACGTAAAAAACGGAAGAAAACGTAAAAAACGGACAAAATCGTAAATAAACGGACGAAAACGTAAAAAAACATACGAAAACGTAAAAATAGGACAAAAAAGTAAAATGTAGATGAAAATGTAAAAAAACGGATGAAAACGTTAAAAAAAACGGACGAAAATGTAATAAAACAGAAGAAAACGTAAAAACGGACGAAAACGTAAAAAAAACGGATGAAAACGTAAAAAACGGAAGAAAACGTAAAAAACCTAAATAAACGGACAAAAACGTACAAAAAACGGAAGAAAACGTAAAATAAGGGACAAAAACGGAAGAAAACGCAAAAAAAGGGACAAAAATGTAAAAAAAACGGACGAAAAAGTAAAAAAATGACGAAAACGTAAAAAAAACGGACAAAATGTAAAAAAACGGACGAAAACATTAAAAATGACTAACGGTGCAAATACCGTTAACCCAGAGGACTAACGGTGTAAATATTTTATATCTCGTTAGGAGATAACGGAGAAATAATTTGCACCGTTAGTCCTTATTTTAACCGAGGGATGTATATAGGTTAACTTTTACTAACTGAGTGATGTATCTGTTGAAACTTTTGCGAGAGGGATGTATGGTGCGAAACAGGGTAAACCACAGGGATGTATTTTGGAGTTTACTCTTCTTTTAATGATATATTATTCTCACCCTCTCTACTAGGGAGTATTTATACTTTTTATTCCTTTTGTCTCTCATTTGTTTCAGTACAACATAGTTTTCTGTCAGTTTCTGTTTTTCTGTTCCGTATTTCTGACAGTTTTAAGCGTTTGACTTATTAAACTTTATATTTCTTGTTCCGCATTTTCAAGTTTATAGTTTTTTTATATAAACAAAATTATAAAAATAAAAAATGAAATAAAAAAAAGTAAGAGAGTGAGAATATAAAAACTAGGGAATGTGAGAATATCTTGTCCCGTTCTTTTATGCTCACCCTCCTTACTTTTAGGGTTTGTAGCTTTTTTTCCGTCTTATATTGTTGCTTTTTTTTTTCTTTTTTTTTTTGTAATTTTTTTTTAATGTTTTTTATGTAATGCTTTTTGTGTAATGTTTTTTGTGCTTATATGTATTTGTCTAATGTGCGTTTTTTTTAATTAAACAACAATAATAGCACGTTAAACAATTACACATTAAACAATTACAACAACAAATGTTATTATTATTCAATTAAACAACAATATTAACACATTATTTAAAAACAACAACACCTACTACATATGAAGATTATTTATGTCATCTAAAAGATCATGGAGCATTGCACCCGACCGACATGCGTGATCCTCAGGATTCTTTGCCAATTCCAGTGATGCTCCAAATAGTCTTTATTCTTGTCATCAACATCTTATTTTGAGACAATAACATCTTGTTTCTTGTTTCAAGCTGGTCAATCTTATTATCTTTAAGCAACGGGCGCCTTGATTTGAGCATTGCGTTGAAGAAGAGGCTTGCCTAAAGTACTTGTTTTGAAAAGTAGCCTTCCACATAAAATATCCACACGCATAGTCATCTGTTTTTGCCTGTTACATGTTAAGAAAATTATTATAAATGTATTCTTACCAAACAAATTATTTACATATTTACAATATTAATCAAACGTATAATTATTTACCACTGAATAAGGACATGCATAATACGGTTGCCCATTATTAGCTTCTGTACAGGATGTCCTTTCTAGAATTAATCCTCTCCGACAGCGACACAAGAAATGATTTTTTTTGTTCCACCTAGCCAAAGAATTTGCATAATAATTTACAACATAAATCAATAATGTTATTATTAATTTAAATAAACTTTCAGTCATTTACTATGTTTTGTCGGTGTCATAACACAAACAGTTATTTACAAAGATAAATCAAGAATCATTCACTATGTTTTGTCGGTATAATTATTTACAACATAAATCAAGAACTTATTTAGTATGTTTGTCTTTGTCTAATCTCAAGATACATCAAGAGAGTCGATCATAATATAAAGTTGCCAATTCGGCTTCATTGTCAAGTCTCAGACGCCCCATTGTGGGTGAGTATCCTAAGTGGTGAATTTCCGCCTAGCGCCAAATAAATGATGTGAGCACACGCGTCTTCCCCACACCTGACAATCACAAGGTCAATTCCTTGTGATAAATTTGGACCGGAAAAGAGTGGAAAACACGTATAACTTTGTCGTTGGGATATGAATACAACAAAGGCGGTTAATCGTGAAGCAATAATCAACCCCATGTTTGGCATAGTCATCCACTTATCCTGCGGTGCAAATCCATAACCGAACCAATCTGTTGATCTCCGAATTTGGTTAAAGTCATCTTGCAACCACATACTTATGTAATAGCCAATTCCGGTTGTCTAACTCGTTCTGTAACCAACGTCGAATATCACGCCACATATCTTCGTGGAGACCAATATCGTGGGAAACGCACCGAAACCCACAATTTCCATCACCTCACACATTATAAATACTTATGATGTATTGATGGAATAACTCTGGAATCCGGTCCATCATATAATCGCTAACTTCATCTCCAACGTATAACCTGTGTCTTATACTTTGTTGAACTCTAGGACCGATGTAATAACTATGTCTCGCAGGTTCTTTGTTAAAGTCCCGGACTTTTGTAGATCTTGAATTTATGCTTCTTTGGTGATCTACGGTTGGTACTTCATTCAAATCTAGGACTTTTGTAGCCTTGGACTTTTCGTCCTTTTCGATCGGACGTCCACGGGTACTTTTGTGAACAACAGGTTCAAGTATGTCAACAGATTCAGGTTGGTATATCCCTCTCACCTTCTTTAACATATTTTTCTTGACAAACGACGGCGCTTTGATAAAAACATTCTTGAATTGCATGTCATTTTCACAAGAAGGATCATCTTGAGTTCACAGAAGGACCATCTTCAGCGTAGGATTATTGATAATAAGCCAAGGAATGATAGTGGTTCTCCAAAAAATATCAATTCTATGGAAAACTAGAAGAGGGGGTGATAAAGTTTTAAAATGTACCTTTTTGAGGGGTCATTTAAGCCCTTATTTGATTACTTTTGTATCCATTATTACTTAATATCGCTCTTTTCACTTTTAGGTCTCTTGAAGGCAAATTGTTGTAATGGCACTTATTTGGACGAAAATGCGGAATATACGTAAGAAAATGGCCAAAGTCAAGAATCGAGACACTCAGCCGCTGAATGACAAGGTGACGGCGTCACAGCCTTATACGCGACCGCCGGAGGATTTTGTGACGGGACGTAAGCCAAAACTCTTATTTTCGCGACGACGCCGTTATAAAAGAGTAGGCCGTCCGCAACTCGTGACGGCCTAGATTTGATCCTGCATCGCCGTAAAGCGGTTAAGCGAGGACTGGCCACAAGCACAAGGTGACGCCGCCGCAAGTCTAACGGCCAAGACGAAACCCCATGATTTGACCGATCCGACGCGGGCCACAAAACATAAGGTGACGCGATTACGCCGCATATGTAATCTTATATATAGAATCCGAAATTTTCAAGATAGTGTGTAGTCTTTTGGAGTAAAACCTAAACCGAACTAAGGCTCGTTTTGTACAGTATTTTAGGGTTCCAAACCCTATATTACATCAAGATAAGTGCTTTACTTTATTAATACAATTATGTCTTTGATTATTTGTGTGTATGCTTGCATGTTCTCCTGTTCCGGGCTAATTTACTTGTGTGTTTGCTTAGATTTATGAAACGTAGTTATTGAATATTGATTGGTTGTCTCTTTATCTTAGTTGCTGTTTAGTGGAGGTGTGTTGCGACAATATCGCGGAAGTTTTGCGATTAGTGACTTGAAGAACCTTCCTCGTGAAGTTATTTGCTTTCCAAAATACCAAAACCAAAATATTCTTCTCGCTCCTCTTATCCAGATAATTCTATTTCTCTTACCCCCTTTCACCGTTTGATTCTATTCTTCGTATCCTCTCGATCACTTAATTCTAATTCTTTAACCCTCTACATGTTTATTCTCATGGCGATGATCGACATCGTCGTTGTTTTCATTGCAAAGGACGTATGGAAGAGGATCAAGTTTATTGTCTCAATCCCGATTGTCTATGTAAACGGTGTGGAAGGGCTGGTGCAAGCAAATATTGCTATTGGTGCGAATTATCCGATAAAAACTCTCTCGATGAGTCTCCAAGTTTTTCCACAACCACCACAACCCGAGATTTGTTCTATTGTTTTCACCCTAAACCGCCTAGATTTGATCCAAATCTTTCGCAATTTACTGGTTAAGGTTAAGAGAATAGAGCAAGAACCGAGACCAAAACGAAGTGGTGGAAACTGCTAGCTCGGAGAGCACACCACTTGTCCCACCTCCGAATCTTCAAACCTTTTTCGCATCGAAATCATGAACATACTTCAAAATTGCTTGAATGAACTTCGTCAAGATTCAATTTCGAAATACCGCTTACCTACCATTTGTGATGTTGTTGAGCCCTCGATTCCTACTCCCGTACCCGAGATACCTTCGTTCAATCAAGAGTATTGCTACGGTTGTGGAGACGTGTTACCGAAAGGTTTCCGTTGTTACAAATGTATGTGCGAGTGGTGTGGAACCTATCTCATTGATGGATGTTGTTCGATTTGTGCCGAGAATTCATTCGCTTATGATTCTAACCCAAACTCTTTCAATTATCCTCAAAACAATTTCAACTACCCTCCACAAAATTCATTCGAGCCACAACCGTACTATCAAGATTTCAATGATTCATCATTTCAAAGTTTCTCTCCCCAATACCCTCATTGTGCTAAGTGTGGGGGTCCTCATTATGATTACCAATGTCAATCATGGAATCAGAATTACTATGGACCTGATCCTTGTTATAACACTCCTTGTTTTGACAATTTCCAACCCCCACAACTTCCCGTCATTGATCCATTTCCTCATATGATTCTTGAGGAACTTTCTGAGGAACAAGCTTCTCTAAAGATTTCTCACGATGAGCGAAAGCTCAAAAGCTTCTCCTATTGAACGGTCAACAAAGATTTTCTATTTAACGCTTGCCTAGATGACGAGGATGAGGAAGATTGGGAGATGACAAAGGACAAGGTGCATATCTCAAGCTCACAAAGTACCGCACATGTCCACTCTCCTCCCTCATATTGCCTATCTACCATAGAACCTTTGGATAACCTTTTAATGGGGGACGAGCATCTTAGCACTATTCCGGAAACGGGATCGTCTTGTGTTGAGATTCTTGTCCCAAACCCAAGTAAATCCGAGGTTATTTCTGGTGATATGTGTGATGACCCTCTCGATGATGATTCTTCTCCCACCCCAAAACTATCTGTTGAGATAACCTCCGAGTCTGAAAATGATTATACGTCGTTTGATGACTCTTTATCGTGTGGAGACATCGAGTATGTGGAGGAAATTTCTTCTGAGCTCGTCAGCTTAGAAGAAGTGAGAGATGTTGATCCCGATGATCTTGATATAGAAACTGATTTTGAAACGGATGATGAAGATATTCTCGTTGTGTCCAAGAAACCTTTTGCTATGCATGCTCACTAATCCTCTGTTTGACTTCGATTCTGAATTCACTTTAGTTTCGGATAACCCCATCTTTGACATTCAGAATGAGGATAGTGACTTGTACCTCGTTATATCTCCATCTTTTCCCGAAGAAAAGAATAGGGCAATCCCACCGACGTTGGACCTTCTCGAGGAGTTCGCCGATGAACTCGCTCTCGTTGATCATTCTCCATCTGAGATGATGATGCTCACTTCGACTTTGAAGCCGACCTTACTGAATTGGAAAATTTTCTTTACAATTGGTCTTCGATAATTCGCCGTGACACTCGTATTGAAGAGGTCGACTTTCTTTCTCCGGATGACTCGATACCTTCGTGTTTTGAGTGACGATTATGGCTTAGGTCCATCATCCACTGGGTCCTACCGCTAAACCGCGGATGATGGAACCTCTTCTAAGCCCGATACGGATGTTTTCATTGCTTCAGTGGTGGATAATATTTATGAACATTCCCTTAATGTTCCTCAATCTAATCTTTTCAACACCCAACCCACCCGTTGTCATGAGATTGACACTTTGCCTTCTCCTCCCATTTCTTCTCCATGTCTTAACTCCTACGGGAGTGAAGATACCATCTTTGATCCCGGCATTTCTCTTTCTCTTGAGCCGGTTATATCTCATCGAGTGGAACTTTCAAGACATTCAATATCTATCCAAACTATTTGAATGAAAGTCCGATGGACATTTTCTATTCCACTTGCTCCCCCATGGACCAATGAATTGGGTTCGAGTCAAGCTAGCGACTCGAGAAACAAAAACAAGAGCAACTATATGGGTTTTCACCCATATTTCGATTTCTTTCTACTTTCTACCACCCTAGTGTGGGGAGTTGCCGTTGTATATAAAGTTTTCTCAAAAAAAAAAAAAAAATAATGGCCGTAGTATTTCCCTTTTACGTTCTTTGTTTCGGCATAACCGCGGTACTTTGAATATTGAGGGCAATATTCATTTCTAGTGTGGGGGGAAATTCTCACGAATTTTATCATATGTATTACCTCCCAATTCCCCATTTTGGCCAAAATTTTTTTCGGTTATCACCGCCATGTCTAAAAACTAAAGGATTGGCTAATCCAGGAGCAAAAGTCTCTTGGTAAAGATATCTCAAATCCGTTGACGGCTTGCAATTTGCCCAAAATTGTATGGTATTCAGCTCACCATATCCTAAAAAGTGAAGAGTTGGCTAGCCCGCAAGTTTATGGCTTGTGGTAAAGGTAGTTGGAAATCCATAATTGGTAATCGACTCACCAAAGATAATATTGATAATTTATCTAAGAGTTGGCTAGTCCAGAGCAAACGGCTTCTGGTAAAGACAAATCAAAACCGTTGAAAGCTGGTGATTTGCTCAAAATCATATGGTTATCAGTGTACCACAGTTCTTACTTGAACTGAAACATTTGGCTACTCCCGAAGTAATGGCTTTTGGTAAAGAGATTCAAATCCATTAAGTTTTCTCAAAAGATTGCTAGGGACTAGCAATGTTTTAGTGTTGGGGATTTGATGAGTGCGTATTCACTCATCATTTTAGGTCAAATCTGAACTGCAAAACATTTAAAAACACTCTGAAATACATCAAAATACTGAAAATATCTCAAAATTGTGTTTTATATGTTTCAGATGCAAAATTATCAAAATCGATGAAAAACGAACAAAGTTTGCATAATTGGCGCTTCAGGTCCCGACTTTCAAAAATTGACGAAATAGTCCCCTGAGCACGTATTTTAAAAAGAAAAGTCACCAAAGGTCCTTTTGAAATCATAAGTTGTCATAATTAGTCCTTTGGTGAAATATTTCAAAAGTTTTGAGAAATTACAGCTTCGATCCCGGATTTTTAAAATTGTCAAGTTTAGTCCTCAGGTTTCACAAGATGGAAAATTTGATCCTTACACTTTCAGAGATTGTCAAGATTGGCCCTTGGAAAAACATTTTCAAAATGTATGTGAATGACCGGATTTTCGTTTGGTCAAGATTGGTCCCTAACATACTTCATTGGATCCATGGTTAATCCTAAGTCCAATAAACCAAGCCAAGGCCCAAAAATAACAACCCAACCAAGTCCACCTCAACCCACCCGGTCAATTGCTAATACAACCCACCTCCCTTTCTTCTTCCCATTCCCGCCCAAACCACAATCCGGAACCCTAACTTTCCCCGCTCCCGGAACCCACTTCTTTCTCTCCTCCCCAAACACTCCATCCTCCCATCTCTCTTTTACCCACCTACATCAAAACCCAAGTCCTCCCTTAATCTCTTTTAACCGGTTTCACCCAAATCCCCAACCCACTACAAATTTCTTCCCCCTCCTCCCAATGTCCAAATTTCAGCTATCCAAGTCAATAAGCACTCATCAATGGCTCAGATTGTCTCATATTGGTACCTAACTATTGAAGGGTCAGGATTGGTTCAAGAAAGCAGTAGTTGGGATCTTTAGCTTTGCACTCACAAAAGAAACACAAGATTTGAAGACTTGAAGACCTTAGTTTAGTATAAATAGGACATGTTGTAGCCACAGTGAGGAACCCCTAGTTTTTAGAAAAAAAAATTTAGCTTTAATGTTTTTTAAGATTCTGTTGTAATTTTTCTCTTAGTTAATGAAAAGTTTCTTCTTCTCTAAATGTTATGTTAAGTTTCATCTCATTTGAAATTTGTTAAGGTATTTGAGTTCAAAGATCAAAGTAAAAGGGGTCAAACAGTTGTAAAAGAAAAAAGAAAAAAAATCAGTAAGGGGTGTTTGTTTATGTGATTAAACTGGTCAAAAACTCATTTTGACCCAGTTTGACCACTTGAGTCAAACTCATGCTAATGGTCTTCAACTAGTGACAAAGTTTTGAAATTGATTGCTTTAGTTTTTATCACTTGTGGTTAAAGTAAAAAGTTTGGTTCCTCGTTTTCTATAATCCAATGAGCAAGTAGCCTTGAGCCTTGTTCATGTGCGAATTTCATAGCTTAATGAGTGTTCAAAACTTGTAAATTTGGTTTTTCATGAATCTTCATAAGCTCAACTTAATCCTAGTCCAATGTATGTGCATCTTGGATCTCTTTAGCTCAGTTTAAAGTGGTTCCCAAATCTGTCCCTCAACCATATTTTTGAACTACATCAGTAAAATCATGTCAAAAGCTAGCTGATATTAGCTTATTTTTAAGCTATAAACAGCTTATTTTTGTCCCTCACTTGGTTTGTACTACATCTCCACCACCCTAACTTTGTTTTACAGCTTAGATCTTGCTTGGAAGCTCACTCTTCAGCTCAAAAAATAAGCTCAAAACAGGTCCCAGGGCTGTTGCAGGCTGCAGTTATGCAGCAGCAGGTTTCATTTGCTTTTTTTATTTTGGCTTATCAAGTTTGTAAACTGCTTATTAGATATACTGTAGTGAGTTTAGCTTAGTGTAGTTAGGATTTGGATTATTAGTCTTCCCTTAGTGCTTATTAAAATAACTTTAGTGATTAATCCCCGTTCATTAGCTTTAGCATAGCTTATTCCTTAGCCGATTGTTTTCCCACTTATCTTAGCTTATTTGCAGCTTACCTATGCACCTCTCAGCTTACTTGTCACTACCTTTTGCTTAACCACCATCTTTTCCAATTGTTTTTTGCCTTTTTGCTGCCAACAGTGGCTAAAAGAGTGTTTGGTTGTTTGTAAAAAAGGGTGTTTGTTTGTAACTGACCCAAAACAGCATCAATAAGCTGTTTAATACAGCTTATTTGCTGAGTTTTACTGAAAGAGTTTTCACAAAATGTCTTTACTTTTGTTTCATCATTGAGTTCCAAAAAGAAAAGTTGAAAAAAAAAATTTGATTTTCAAAAATAAGCAAGAGGTGGGATTACAACCCCTGACCTCTTGCCTATTAAAGCCACAACAACACACCACACAACCAACTGCCCTTGGGACTTTATCTGTCATCCTTTGCGATATTTAAATTAAAAGGTTACCTAGGCAGTTTAGTTTATAAGCCCTTTTTAGCTTAATTCTTGCTTATTTTACATAGCAACCACCACGTTTTTCAATTTTCTTAGGATCAGTACCCTTTAAAGTAGTTTTTGTGAAATTTTCAGATTTTTCTTAAATAGTTTAGTATTTTTTATCATTTAATTAGAGTAAAATAGTTTTTAATTCGTAGTAATTAATTTAAAAGTCGAAAAAATATTCCGCTTTTTCCTAAAATTATTTTTAGTCAATTAGAACGTAGGAAAATTGATTTCGCACCCGTAGCCCTTAAATTGCAAAATTTTTACGTTTATGGCTCGGGTTGTTTTACCGTTTTTACGCTTTTTATGCTTTTAGCACCCTAGGACTTAGTGTAGCTTCATTTTATCATTTCTTAGGCTTAGTAGTAGTTAGTTTGTAGTTTATTAGGGTTCCCTTGCCTTAATTACTTTCCCGTTAATTAAATTGTAGTATTCGTAATCAAAACATATCATTTAAAACCAATTCAAGTCCTAATCATGAAACTCAACGACATCGTCAATTTCGCACCTCGTTGGGACACGACCGGGAAATCACTTCCGGTATCACTTTTATCACACCCGTGAGATTTGGCACGTTAACCCTTTTCCTAAAAGGTTGATTTGTCGAGTTTTACGGTTAATTTGATATTGTTGATATTTGTGTTTTCACACACTCACTTCACAACGAATCAAATTTTGGCCAGCGGGGAGGTGTGTTGTGACAATATCGTGAAGTTTTTGCGATTAGTGACTTGAAGAACCTTCCTCGTGAAGTTATTTGCTTTCCAAAAATACCAAAAAACCAAAAATATTCTTCTCGTTCCTCTTATCCGTATAATTCTATTTCTCTTACCCCCTTTCACCGTTTGATTCTATTCTTCGTATCCTCTCGATCACTTAATTCTAATTCTTTAACCCTCTACATGTTTAATTCTCATGGCGACGATCGATTATCGTCGTTGTTTTCATTGCAAAGGACGTATGGAAGAGGATCAAGTTTATTGTCTCAATCCCGATTGTCTATGTAAACGGTGTGGAAGGGCTGGTGCAAGCAAATATTGCTATTGGTGCGAATTATCCGATAAAAACTCTCTCGATGATTCTCCAAGTTTTTCCGACAACCAGCCACAACCCGAGATTTGTTCTATTGTTTCTGACCCTAAACCGTCTAGATTTGATCCAAATCTTTCGCAATTTACGGTTAAGGTTAAGAGAATAGAGCAAGAACCGGAGACAAAACTAAGTGGTGGAAACTGCTAGCTCTGAGAGCACACCACTTGTCCCACCTCCGTAATCTTCAAAACCTTTTCGCACGAAATCATGAACATACTTCAAAATTGCTTGAATGAACTTCGTCAAGATTCAATTCGAAATACCGTTTTACCTACCATTTGTGATGTTGTTGAGCCCTCGATTCCTACTCCCGCACCGAGATACCTTCGTTCAATCAAGAGTATTGCTACGGTTGTGGAGACGTGTTACCGAAAGGTTTCCGTTGTTACAAATGTATGTGCGAGTGGTGTGGAACCTATCTCATTGATGGATGTTGTTCGATTTGTGCCGAGAATTCATTCGCTTATGATTCTAACCCAAACTCTTTCAATTATCCTCAAAACAATTTCAACTACCCTCCACAAAATTCATTCGAGCCACAACCGTACTATCAAGATTTCAATGATTCATCATTTCAAAGTTTCTCTCCCCAATACCCTCATTGTGCTAAGTGTGGGGGTCCTCATTATGATTACCAATGTCAATCATGGAATCAAAATTACTATGGACCTGATCCTTGTTATAACACTCCTTGTTTTGACAATTTCCAACCCCCACAACTTCCCGTCATTGATCCATTTCCTCATATGATTCTTGAGGAACTTTCTGAGGAACAAGCTTCTCGCAACGAAAGATTTCTCGCCGATGAGCGAGCAGCTCAAAAGCTTCTCCTATTGAACGAAGCTGCTCAACAGTGTTTTCTATTTAACGAAGCTTGCCGTCTAGATGACGAGGATGAGGAAGATTGGGAGATGACAAAGGACAAGGTGCATATCTCAAGCTCACAAAGTACCGCACATGTCCACTCTCCTCCCTCATATTGCCTATCTACCATAGAACCTTCGGATAACCTTTTAATGGGGGACGAGCATCTTAGCACTATTCCGGAAACGGGATCGTCTTGTGTTGAGATTCTTGTCCCAAACCCAAGTAAATCCGAGGTTATTTCTGGTGATATGTGTGATGACCCTCTCGATGATGATTCTTCTCCCACCCCAAAACTATCTGTTGAGATAACCTCCGAGTCTGAAAATGATTATACGTCGTTTGATGACTCTTTATCGTGTGGAGACATCGAGTATGTGGAGGAAATTTCTTCGAGCTCGGCCTAGAAGAAGTGAGAGATGTTGATCCCGATGATCTTGATATAGAAACTGATTTTGAAACGGATGATGAAGATATTCTCGTTGTGTCCGAGAAACCTTTTGCTATGGCGTTCACTAATCCTCTGTTTGACTTCGATTCTGAATTCACTTTAGTTTCGGATAACCCCATCTTTGACATTCAGAATGAGGATAGTGACTTGTACCTCGTTATATCTCCATCTTTACCCGAAGAAAAGAATAGTGGCAATCCCACTTCGACGTTGGACCTTCTCGAGGAGTTCGCCGATGAACTCGCTCTCGTTGATCATTCTCCATCGGGAGATGATGATGCTCACTTCGACTTTGAAGCCGACCTTACTGAATTGGAAAATCTTATTTACAATTGGTCTTCTGATAATTCGTCAAGTGACACTCGTATTGAAGAGGTCGACTTTCTTTCTCCGGATGACTCGATACCTTCAGGTTTTCAGAGTGACGATTATGGCTTAGGTCCATCATCCACTCGTCCGCCTGCTAAACCGCCGGATGATGGAACCTCTTCTAAGCCCGATACGGATGTTTTCATTGCTTCAGTGGTGGATAATATTTATGAACATTCCCTTAATGTTCCTCAATCTAATCTTTTCAACACCCAACCCACCCGTTGTCATGAGATTGACACTTTGCCTTCTCCTCCCATTTCTTCTCCATGTCTTAACTCCTACGAGAGTGAAGATACCATCTTTGATCCCGGCATTTCTCTTTCTTTTTAGGTTATATCTCATCGAGTGGAACTTTCGGCACATTCAATATCTATCCAAACTATTTGAATGAAAGTCCGATGGACATTTTCTATTCCACTTGCTCCCCCATGGACCAATGAATTCGGGGTCGAGTCAAGCTAGCGACTTCGAGAAACAAAAACAAGTAGCACACTATATGGGTTTTCACCTATATTTCTGATTTCTTTCTACTTTCTACCACCCTAGTGTGGGGAGTTGCCCACTGTTGTATATAAAGTTTTCAAAAAAAAAAAATGGTCGTAGTATTTCCCTTTTACGTTCTTTGTTTCGGCATAACCGCCGGTACTTTGAATATTGAGGGCAATATTCATTTCTAGTGTGGGGGGAATTCTCACGAATTTTATCATATGTATTACCTCCCAATTCCCCCATTTTTGGCCAAAATTTTTTTTTTCGGTTATCAGTCCGCCATGTCTAAAAAACTAAAGGATTGGCTAATCCAGGAGCAAAAAGTCTCTTGGTAAAGATATCTCAAATCCGTTGACGGCTTGCAATTTGCCCAAAATTGTATGGTATTCAGCTCACCATATCCTAAAAAGTGAAGAGTTGGCTAGCCCGCAAGTTTATGGCTTGTGGTAAAGGCAGTTGAAAATCCATAATTGGTAATCAGCTCAACAAAGATAATATTGATAATTTATCTAAAGAGTTGGCTAGTCCGAACAAACGGTACGGTAAAGACAAATCAAAACCGTTGAAAGCTGGTGATTTGCTCAAAATCATATGGTTATCAGTGTACCACAGTTCTTACTTGAACTGAAACATTTGGCTACTCGTAAGTAATGGCTTTTGGTAAAGAGATTCAAATCCATTAAGTTTTCTCAAAAGATTGCTAGGGACTAGCAATGTTTTAGTGTTGGGGATTTGATGAGTGCGTATTCACTCATCATTTTAGGTCAAATCTGAACTGCAAAACATTTAAAAACACTCCAAAATGCATCAAAATATCGAAAATATCTCAAAATTGTGTTTTATATGTTTCGGATGCAAAATTATCAAAATCGATGAAAAACGAACAAAGTTTGCATAATTGGCGCTTCTCCCCGACTTTCAAAAATTGACAGAAATAGTCCCCGAGCACGTATTTTAAAAAGAAAAGTCACCAAAGGTCCTTTTGAAATAATAAGTTGTCATAATTAGTCCTTTGGTGAAATATTTCAAAAGTTTGAGAAATTACAGTTTCGATCCTTGGATTTTTAAAATTGTCAAGTTTAGTCCTCAGGTTTCACAAGATGGCAAATTTGATCCTTACACTTTCAGAGATTGTCAAGATTGGCCCTTGGAAAAACATTTTCAGAATGTATGTGAATGACCCCTAGATTTTCAGTTTGGTCAAGATTGGTCCCTAACATACTTCATTGGATCCATGGTTAATCCTAAGTCCAATAAACCAAGCCAAGGCCCAAAAATAACAACCCAACCAAGTCCACCTCAACCCACCCGGTCAATTGCTAATACAACCCACCTCCCTTTCTTCTTCCCATTCCCGCCCAAACCACAATCCCAGAACCCTAACTTTCCCTGCTCCCCTAACCCACTCTTCTTTCTCTCCTCCCCAAACACTCCACCTCCCATCACTCTTTTACCCACCTACATCAAAACCCAAGTCCTCCCTTAATCTCTTTTAACCGGTTTCACCCAAATCCCCAACCCACTACAAATTTCTTCCCCCTCCTCCCAATGTCCATTTCACCTATCCAAGTCAATAAGCACTCATCAATGGCTCAGATTGTCTCATATTGGTACCTAACTATTGAAGGGTCAGGATTGGTTCAAGAAAGCAGTAGTTGGGATCTTTAGCTTTGCACTCACAAAAGAAACACAAGATTTGAAGACTTGAAGACCTTAGTTTAGTATAAATAGGACATGTTGTAGCCACAGTGAGGAACCCCTAGTTTTTAGAAAAAAAATTTAGCTTTAATGTTTTTTAAGATTCTGTTGTAATTTTTCTCTTAGTTAATGAAAAGTTTCTTCTTCTCTAAATGTTATGTTAAGTTTCATCTCATTTGAAATTTGTTAAGGTATTTGAGTTCAAAGATCAAAGTAAAAGGGGTCAAACAGTTGTAAAAGAAAAAAGAAAAAATCAAGAAGGGTGTTTGTTTATGTGATTAAACTGGTCAAAAACTCATTTTGACCCAGTTTGACCACTTGAGTCAAACTCATGCTAATGGTCTTCAACTAGTGACAAAGTTTTGAAATTGATTGCTTTAGTTTTTATCACTTGTGGTTAAAGTAAAAAGTTTGGTTCCTGTTCTTCTTATAACTGAACAGAACAGTAGCCTTGAGCTGCTGTTCATGTGCGAATTTCATAGCTTAATGAGTGTTCAAAACTTGTAAATTTGGTTTTTCATGAATCTTCATAAGCTCAACTTAATCCTAGTCCAATGTATGTGCATCTTGGATCTCTTTAGCTCAGTTTAAAGTGGTTCCCAAATCTGTCCCTCAACCATATTTTTGAACCACATCAGTAAAATCATGTCAAAAGCTAGCTGATATTAGCTTATTTTTAAGCTATAAACAGCTTATTTTGTCCCTCACTTGGTTTGTACTACATCTCCACCACCCTAACTTTGTTTTGCAGCTTAGATCTTGCTTGGAAGCTCACTCTTCAGCTCAAAAAATAAGCTCAAAACAGGTCCCATTGCGGTTGATTATGCAAGCAGAGTTTCATTTGCTTTTTATTTTGGCTTATCAAGTTTGTAAACGCTTATTAGATATCTTGTAGTGAGTTTAGCTTAGTGTAGTTAGGATTTGGATTATTAGTCTTCCCTTAGTGCTTATTAAAATAACTTTAGTGATTAATCCCCGTTCATTAGCTTTAGCATAGCTTATTCCTTAGCCGATTGTTTTCCCACTTATCTTAGCTTATTTGCAGCTTACCTATGCACCTCTCAGCTTACTTGTCACTACCTTTTGCTTAACCACCATCTTTTCCAATTGTTTTTTGCCTATTTGCTGCCAACAGTGGCTAAAAGAGTGTTTGGTTGTTTGTAAAAAAGGGTGTTTGTTTGTAACTGACCCAAAACAGCATCAATAAGCTGTTTAATACAGCTTATTTGCTGAGTTTTACTGAAAGAGTTTTCACAAAATGTCTTTACTTTTGTTTCATCATTGAGTTCCAAAAAGAAAAGTTGAAAAAAAAAAATTTGATTTTCAAAAATAAGCAAGAGGTGGGATTCGAACCCCTGACCTCTTGCCTATTAAAGCCACAACAACACACCACACAACCAACTGCCCTTGGGACTTTATCTGTCATCCTTTGCGATATTTAAATTAAAAGGTTACCTAGGCAGTTTAGTTTATAAGCCCTTTTTAGCTTAATTCTTGCTTATTTTACATAGCAACCACCACGTTTTTCAATTTTCTTAGGATCAGTACCCTTTAAAGTAGTTTTTGTGAAATTTTCAGATTTTTCTTAAATAGTTTAGTATTTTTTATCATTTAATTAGAGTAAAATAGTTTTTAATTCTTAGTAATTAATTTAAAAGTCGAAAAAATATTCCGCTTTTTCCTAAAATTATTTTTAGTCAATTAGAACGTAGGAAAATTGATTTCGCACCCGTAGCCCTTAAATTGCAAAATTTTTACGTTTATGGCTCGGGTTGTTTTACCGTTTTTACGTTTTTGCGTTTTAGCACCCTAGGACTTAGTGTAGCTTCATTTTATCATTTCTTAGGCTTAGTAGTAGTTAGTTTGTAGTTTATTAGGGTTCCCTTGCCTTAATTACTTTCCCGTTAATTAAATTGTAGTATTCGTAATCAAAACATATCATTAAAAACCAATTCAAGTCCTAATCATGAAACTCAACGACATCGTCAATTTCACACCTCGTTGGGACACGACCCGGGGAAATCACTTCCCGGTATCACTTTTATCACACCCGTGAGATTTGGCACGTTAACCCTTTTCCTAAAAGGTTGATTTGTCGAGTTTTACGGTTAATTTGATATTGTTGATATTTGTGTTTTTCTCACACTCACTTCACAATGAATCAAATTTTGGCGCCGCTGCTGGGGAGGTGTGTTGCGACAATATCGTGAAGTTTTTGCGATTAGTGACTTGAAGAACCTTCCTCGTGAAGTTATTTGCTTTCCAAAAATACCAAAAAACCAAAAATATTCTTCTCGTTCCTCTTATCCGTATAATTCTATTTCTCTTACCCCCTTTCACCGTTTGATTCTATTCTTCGTATCCTCTCGATCACTTAATTCTAATTCTTTAACCCTCTACATGTTTAATTCTCATGGCGACGATCGATTATCGTCGTTGTTTTCATTGCAAAGGACGTATGGAAGAGGATCAAGTTTATTGTCTCAATCCCGATTGTCTATGTAAACGGTGTGGAAGGGCTGGTGCAAGCAAATATTGCTATTGGTGCGAATTATCCGATAAAACTCTCTCGATGATTCTCCAAGTTTTTCCGACCATCCGCCACAACCCGAGATTTGTTCTATTGTTTCGACCTAAACCGTCTAGATTTGATCAAAATCTTTCGCAATTTATGGTTAAGGTTAAGAGAAAAGAGCAAGAACCGGAGACCAAAACGGAAGTGGTGGAAACTGCTAGCTTTGAGAGCACACCACTTGTCCCACCTCCGGAATCTTCAAAACCTTTTCGACGAAATCATGAACATACTTCAAAATTGCTTGAATGAACTTCGTCAAGATTCAATTTCGGGAAATACCGTTTTACCTACCATTTGTGATGTTGTTGAGCCCTCGATTCCTACTCCCGTACCCGAGATACCTTCGTTCAATCAAGAGTATTGCTACGGTTGTGGAGACGTGTTACCGAAAGGTTTTCGTTGTTACAAATGTATGTGCGAGTGGTGTGGAACCTATCTCATTGATGGATGTTGTTCGATTTGTGCCGAGAATTCATTCGCTTATGATTCTAACCCAAACTCTTTCAATTATCCTCAAAACAATTTCAACTACCCTCCACAAAATTCATTCGAGCCACAACCGTACTATCAAGATTTCAATGATTCATCATTTCAAAGTTTCTCTCCCCAATACCCTCATTGTGCTAAGTGTGGGGGTCCTCATTATGATTACCAATGTCAATCATGGAATCAGAATTACTATGGACCTGATCCTTGTTATAACACTCCTTGTTTTGACAATTTCCAACCCCCACAACTTCCCGTCATTGATCCATTTCCTCATATGATTCTTGAGGAACTTTCTGAGGAACAAGCTTCATAACGAAAGATTTCTCGCCGATGAGCGAGCAGCTCAAAAGCTTCTCCTATTGAACGAAGCTGCTCAACAGCATTTTCTATTTAACGAAGCTTGCCGTCTAGATGACGAGGATGAGGAAGATTGGGAGATGACAAAGGACAAGGTGCATATCTCAAGCTCACAAAGTACCGCACATGTCCACTCTCCTCCCTCATATTGCCTATCTACCATAGAACCTTCGGATAACCTTTTAATGGGGGACGAGCATCTTAGCACTATTCCGGAAACGGGATCGTCTTGTGTTGAGATTCTTGTCCCAAACCCAAGTAAATCCGAGGTTATTTCTGGTGATATGTGTGATGACCCTCTCGATGATGATTCTTCTCCCACCCCAAAACTATCTGTTGAGATAACCTCCGAGTCTGAAAATGATTATACGTCGTTTGATGACTCTTTATCGTGTGGAGACATCGAGTATGTGGAGGAAATTCCTTCTGAGCTCGTCAGCTTAGAAGAAGTGAGAGATGTTGATCCCGATGATCTTGATATAGAAACTGATTTTGAAACGGATGATGAAGATATTATCGTTGTGTCCGAGAAACCTTTTGCTATGGCGTTCACTAATCCTCTGTTTGACTTCGATTCTGAATTCACTTTAGTTTCGGATAACCCCATCTTTGACATTCAGAATGAGGATAGTGACTTGTACCTCGTTATATCTCCATCTTTACCCGAAGAAAAGAATAGTGGCAATCCCACTTCGACGTTGGACCTTCTCGAGGAGTTCGTCGATGAACTCGCTCTCGTTGATCATTCTCCATCGGGAGATGATGATGCTCACTTCGACTTTGAAGCCGACCTTACCGAATTGGAAAATCTTATTTACAATTGGTCTTCGATAATTCAAGTGACACTCGTATTGAAGAGGTCGACTTTCTTTCTCCGGATGACTCGATACCTTCGGGTTTTCAGAGTGACGATTATGGCTTAGGTCCATCATCCACTCGTCCGCCTGCTAAACCGCCGGATGATGGAACCTCTTCTAAGCCCGATACGGATGTTTTCATTGCTTCAGTGGTGGATAATATTTATGAACATTCCCTTAATGTTCCTCAATCTAATCTTTTCAACACCCAACCCACCCGTTGTCATGAGATTGACACTTTGCCTTCTCCTCCCATTTCTTCTCCATGTCTTAACTCCTACGGGAGTGAAGATACCATCTTTGATCCCGGCATTTCTCTTTCTTTTGAGCCGGTTATATCTCATCGGAGTGGAACTTTCAGCACATTCAATATCTATCCAAACTATTTGAATGAAAGTCCGATGGACATTTTCTATTCCACTTGCTCCCCCATGGACCAATGAATTCGGGGTCGAGTCAAGCTAGCGACTCGAGAAACAAAAACAGTAGCACACTATATGGGTTTTCACCCATATTTCTGATTTCTTTCTACTTTCTATCACCCTAGTGTGGGGAGTTGCCCGTTGTATATAAAGTTTTTCAAAAAAAAAAAAAATGGCCGTAGTATTTCCCTTTTACGTTCTTTGTTTCGGCATAACCGCCGGTACTTTGAATATTGAGGGCAATATTCATTTCTAGTGTGGGGGGGAATTCTCACGAATTTTATCATATGTATTACCTCCCAATTCCCCCATTTTTGGCCAAAATTTTTTTTTTCGGTTATCAGTCCGCCATGTCTAAAAAACTAAAGGATTGGCTAATCCAGGAGCAAAAAGTCTCTTGGTAAAGATATCTCAAATCCGTTGACGGCTTGCAATTTGCCCAAAAATTGTATGGTATTATTCACCATATCCTAAAAGTGAAGAGTTGGCTAGCCCGCAAGTTTATGGCTTGTGGTAAAGGCAGTTGGAAATCCATAATTGGTAATCGACTCACCAAAGATAATATTGATAATTTATCTAAAGAGTTGGCTAGTCCGAGCAAACGGCTCGGTAAAGACAAATCAAAACCGTTGAAAGTCGGTGATTTGCTCAAAATCATATGGTTATCGGTGTACCACGCTTCTTACTTGAACTCAAACATTTGGCTACTCCCGAAGTAATGGCTTTTGGTAAAGAGATTCAAATCCATTAAGTTTTCTCAAAAGATTGCTAGGGACTAGCAATGTTTTATTGTGGGGGATTTGATGAGTGCGTATTCACTCATCATTTTAGGTCAAATCTGAACGCAAAACATTTAAAAACACTCGAAATGCATCAAAATATCGAAAATATCTCAAAATTGTGTTTTATATGTTTTGGATGCAAAATTATCAAAATCGATGAAAAACGAACAAAGTTTGCATAATTGGCGCTTGGTCCCCGACTTTCAAAAATTGACGAAATAGTCCCCGAGCACGTATTTTAAAAGAAAAGTCACCAAAGGTCCTTTTGAAATAATAAGTTGTCATAATTAGTCCTTTGGTGAAATATTTCAAAAGTTTGAGAAATTACGCTTCGATCCCGGATTTTAAAATTGTCAAGTTTAGTCCTCAGGTTTCACAAGATGGCAAATTTGATCCTTACACTTTCAGAGATTGTCAAGATTGGCCCTTGGAAAAACATTTTCAGAATGTATGTGAATGACCCCTAGATTTTCAGTTTGGTCAAGATTGGTCCCTAACATACTTCATTGGATCCATGGTTAATCCTAAGTCCAATAAACCAAGCCAAGGCCCAAAAATAACAACCCAACCAAGTCCACCTCAACCCACCCGGTCAATTGCTAATACAACCCACCTCCCTTTCTTCTTCCCATTCCCGCCCAAACCACAATCCCAGAACCCTAACTTTCCTGCTCCCCGAACCCACTCTTCTTTCTCTCCTCCCCAAACACTCCACCTCCCATCACTCTTTTACCCACCTACATCAAAACCCAAGTCCTCCCTTAATCTCTTTTAACCGGTTTCACCCAAATCCCTAACCCACTACCATTTTCTCCCCCCTCCTCCCAATGTCCAGCTCAGCTATCCAAGTCAATAAGCACTCATCAATGGCTCAGATTGTCTCATATTGGTACCTAACTATTGAAGGGTCAGGATTGGTTCAAGAAAGCAGTAGTTGGGATCTTTAGCTTTGCACTCACAAAAGAAACACAAGATTTGAAGACTTGAAGACCTTAGTTTAGTATAAATAGGACATGTTGTAGCCACAGTGAGGAACCCCTAGTTTTTAGAAAAAAAAATTTAGCTTTAATGTTTTTTAAGATTCTGTTGTAATTTTTCTCTTAGTTAATGAAAAGTTTCTTCTTCTCTAAATGTTATGTTAAGTTTCATCTCATTTGAAATTTGTTAAGGTATTTGAGTTCAAAGATCAAAGTAAAAGGGGTCAAACAGTTGTAAAAGAAAAAAGAAAAAAAATCAGTAAGGGGTGTTTGTTTATGTGATTAAACTGGTCAAAAACTCATTTTGACCCAGTTTGACCACTTGAGTCAAACTCATGCTAATGGTCTTCAACTAGTGACAAAGTTTTGAAATTGATTGCTTTAGTTTTTATCACTTGTGGTTAAAGTAAAAAGTTTGGTTCCTGTTCTTCTTATAAGCAACAGAACAGTAGCCTTGAGCTGCTGTTCATGTGCGAATTTCATAGCTTAATGAGTGTTCAAAACTTGTAAATTTGGTTTTTCATGAATCTTCATAAGCTCAACTTAATCCTAGTCCAATGTATGTGCATCTTGGATCTCTTTAGCTCAGTTTAAAGTGGTTCCCAAATCTGTCCCTCAACCATATTTTTGAACCACATCAGTAAAATCATGTCAAAAGCTAGCTGATATTAGCTTATTTTTAAGCTATAAACGACTTATTTTGTCCCTCACTTGGTTTGTACTACATCTCCACCACCCTAACTTTGTTTTGCAGCTTAGATCTTGCTTGGAAGCTCACTCTTCAGCTCAAAAAATAAGCTCAAAAGCAGTCCATTGCGGTGTATTATGTGTTTCATTTGCTTTTTATTTTGGCTTATCAAGTTTGTAAACCGCTTATTAGATATATCTTGTAGTGAGTTTAGCTTAGTGTAGTTAGGATTTGGATTATTAGTCTTCCCTTAGTGCTTATTAAAATAACTTTAGTGATTAATCCCCGTTCATTAGCTTTAGCATAGCTTATTCCTTAGCCGATTGTTTTCCCACTTATCTTAGCTTATTTGCAGCTTACCTATGCACCTCTCAGCTTACTTGTCACTACCTTTTGCTTAACCACCATCTTTTCCAATTGTTTTTGCCTTTTTCGCCAACAGTGGCTAAAAGAGTGTTTGGTTGTTTGTAAAAAAGGGTGTTTGTTTGTAACTGACCCAAAACAGCATCAATAAGCTGTTTAATACAGCTTATTTGCTGAGTTTTACTGAAAGAGTTTTCACAAAATGTCTTTACTTTTGTTTCATCATTGAGTTCCAAAAAGAAAAGTTGAAAAAAAAAAATTGATTTTCAAAAATAAGCAAGAGGTGGGATTCGAACCCCTGACCTCTTGCCTATTAAAGCCACAACAACACACCACACAACCAACTGCCCTTGGGACTTTATCTGTCATCCTTTGCGATATTTAAATTAAAAGGTTACCTAGGCAGTTTAGTTTATAAGCCCTTTTTAGCTTAATTCTTGCTTATTTTACATAGCAACCACCACGTTTTTCAATTTTCTTAGGATCAGTACCCTTTAAAGTAGTTTTTGTGAAATTTTCGATTTTTCTTAAATAGTTTAGTATTTTTATCATTTAATTAGAGTAAAATAGTTTTAATTGTAGTAATTAATTTAAAAGTCGAAAAAATATTCGCTTTTCCTAAAATTATTTTTAGTCAATTAGGACGTAGGAAAATTGATTTCACACCGTAGCCCTTAAATTGCAAAATTTTTACGTTTATGGCTCGGGTTGTTTTACCGTTTTTACGTTTTTGCGTTTTAGCACCCTAGGACTTAGTGTAGCTTCATTTTATCATTTCTTAGGCTTAGTAGTAGTTAGTTTGTAGTTTATTAGGGTTCCCTTGCCTTAATTACTTTCCCGTTAATTAAATTGTAGTATTCGTAATCAAAACATATCATTAAAAACCAATTCAAGTCCTAATCATGAAACTCAACGACATCGTCAATTTCACACCTCGTTGGGACACGACCCGGGGAAATCACTTCCCGGTATCACTTTTATCACACCCGTGAGATTTGGCACGTTAACCCTTTTCCTAAAAGGTTGATTTCTCTTAGTCTATCCCCCTTCTTCGTGACCTTTGTTCGTAACACCATCACTTTTCATCATGGAAGGTGATAACCAACCACCATTCATCAACCTACCACCAAATGACCCGCCAAGAACCCGTACTCTTAGTGAATACTCGAGACCAAGCCACCTAGGCTATAGGAACACCATTGAGCTTCCCGACCAAGCCCAAACTACGGCCCTGCGATCCGACACCATCCGGTTGGTGCAAAACGGATGTGCATTCCATGGACTTCGTTTCGAAGATCCAAATCAACATCTAAGGGATTTCCTTAAAATTGTCGATTCCATTGACCTTGATGCTATTACTCGGGAGACCACGCGCCTGCGTCTCTTCCAATTTTCTCTACGGGTCCAAGCTAGTATTTGGCTTGAGCGACTTCCCGCCGGCTCCATCTCAAGTTGGGATGATCTCACCTCTCGTTTCCTTGCTCAATTTTTCCCACCGGGGAGAACCACTAAACTTAGGAATGACATCTTGATGTTCCAACAACGTCAAGGTGAATCTCTCTACGAAGCATGGACTCGATTCAAGGACTTACTTCATAAAGTCCCTCATCACGGCATTGATCTTTGGCTCCAAGTCCAACTCTTTTATGATCATGTCAACTTCCCCACCAAGCGATCCATTGACCAAGCGGCCGGTGGAAAACTTAGTGATCTCACCGCGGAAGAATCATGGGGTATAATAGAGGACCTTGCCCTCTATGACAACGAAAGTTGGAATGACCCCCGTGAGTTGCCCAAAACCGTTAAGGCAATCTCCTTGCCTCCCATTGACTCACAATCTTCTGACCGTAGGATGATCGAACTTGAAGATCAAGTCAAATTCCTAATGAGTTCCTACGAAAACCCTAAGTCTTCACGCCATGTGAACAAAGTTTCTTCTTCGTGTGAGCCGCTTTATGATCCTCATAACACGCGCACTTGCATCCGATCCCCGAACATGCTTCCGTTGACTACGCATCCTCGCGTGTTAATGGAACGGGAGGAAGATTCCCTACAATAACCGGACCTAGGAATTTCAATGAAACCCGAGAAGCATGGAAGGGCAAGCCCGACTTCTATTGGGGACAAACCAAGGAATTCACTTCCAATGATTTTTCATGGCCCCCACCCCCCGGTCCTAACCAACAAAACATCGAAGGGATGTTGCAAAACCTAGTTGCAACCCAAGAAGCCCAAATAGCTAAGCTCTCGGACCGCTTTAACCAACAACAAGCCGAAATGGATAGGAAGATAGAAAACCTTTTGAAAGCCATGACCAATAGTGATAGGAAGGTTAATGCTATCTCAACTCCCGAGCCTTTCGGTGTAGAGATTAAGGACCCAAGTAAGTTACCTAAGCATGTGCAATTCGTCAACACCATCGCCTTAGTGAAACCTAATAGAACCAATGATGAAGAGGACCATACACGTGAGACTAATGAAACAATCGAGGAAGTAGATGAAGTAGACAATGACTATTTCAATAAGTTTCCTACGGAAGAAGAGTTATCTCGTTTGGGAAAAGCCCTAGAATCAAGTTTGGGAACCCTTGGAATCTTAACATACCATGTTGCATAGGAAATCTTTTCGTGGCAAAGGCATACATTGACCGCAAATCCCCAATCAACATAATGACTAGCACCTACTACAATTGGGTAGTGAAAAAACCGATTCCAACTAGGCAAGACCCCGATGATCCTAGTGTTAGTTGCAATTTTCTTGGTAGAGTTAAGGGATTGCTCGTTTATGTAGGTAGTTTCACGTTTCCTACGGACTTCATAATAGTGGATGATATTAGCACGCCATAGACCTAGCTTGTCCCACGTTATTCTAGGAAAACCTTTCATAGAAAACACCGGGATGACTTATGATCCTTCATTAGGAATAGTGCGATTCAAAGATGAGAATGACGACATAGCTTACCAAATGCCGTTCAAGATTGAGAAGTTCTCATCACTCTCTAATGATGAAAAGGAACTTAAACTATCGGTCTATTATAGGAATGAGGAGGATAAAGAAAAAGGAATAGATTATGTTATGGCTAAGATTTTCGGATTCTATAAGGACTGCTTGAACCTAGGACCGAAATATAGGACCAAGTGGGGAGAAGACGAAATCTTAGAGAGGTGCATCATAGGGCACTTCTACAACATGGAATCCCCCAATAGAGACCTTCATGAGAAAGGAGATGACGGTAATGAAGTCACGTGAGGGCACGACTACGAGTCTAGCTACAAGACTCTTAAATAAAGAAAAGCGCTTCGTGGGAGGCAACCCATGCTTAATTGTTTGCTTGTTAGTGTCATATATCTTTTATTAATTGTTTATTCTCATGTTTAAATTTGTAAAAATGCTTTATTTTGTTTTTAACCTCGTCTTAATTGCATATGAAGGTATTTTACATAAAGGATAAGTGTAGGGAGGATTACACACGCTTTCAAAAGAAACGTAAACATGAGAATAGCAATTCATTAAAAGATATATATGTGTGTTTGTTCGAGTCAAATGCTTGTATTTAGTCATAATGGATGTTGCGTAAATTTTTCCGATTCTAAAGATGTAAATTTTACGAAATTTTTCCGTAAAATTGCGGACCGCTTTTGTCGATAACCGACGGCGTCAGATTGCAACTGACGGCCGTGAAGGAGTAAAAACACCGATTACTTATTTCACGTTTTCGAGCTACTTATAAATTTTTGGAAATTTCCGTGTCTTAATTTTCCGAAATTCTGTAAACATCCATTCCACAAGCATTATATCCTAGTTTAGTAGAGTCCTATATAGATTATTACCCCGATTTTACGAAGGTTTCGTTGTTTTCTTCAAATGTGCGGTTTCATTTATCGAAGAAGAAACAAAAGATTGGAAGAAGCTTTTCACGCACACATTCTTCTTGGAAAGGATTTAACCACTACTTCACACACGGATCCTACCAAGCTAATCAGGGGAGTACTAGTTTCTTTCGCTTTTCATTACCTTCCATTATCATAACTTTGATACTTTCGGGGAACATTGGGGACAATGTTCAGTTTAAGTGTAGGGAGGGAAAACAAAACGGGAACTTTGAAACTATGTTTATCCTTGACTATTTGCTTTGTCCAATTGTATTTGTGTAATAAACCATGAGAAAATGTCGGTTAAGGTAATTTTGGCACCAAATTTAAAATTTTTCATGACATATAGGAGTGGGCCATTAGTCTTAACAAAAGCGTCTCACGGATAGGAAGTTGCATGACTAGCACAAAAAAACCCTTTACCACCTAAATTCCACCCAAAATGTGAGGATCGCCCTTAGATTAGTAGGAATTAAAGCATTCATCTTTAATGCTTAGAGTGTGAACCGGTAGTATATTAGATTCTAGAACTTGTTTTGTGATGCATCCCGAGATCGCTAGTAAGACTACACTTGTGTAGTTAGGAATAACTAAATGATAAGAGGCATTAGGATAACCCTTGTTTGATACCCGTAATATAATTACTTCTTCTACATCGGTTGAGTAATTCCCCCACACCCTTTGCGTTGTACTCATCTTTAGTACACGATACCCCTAGTTAACCCCTCAGAGCCTATCCTTTTCGCGGTTCTCGTGATGTTTCGGTTTTTCGGGAATATCAATGAAGAGCATTGTTTACACCCCACCCCCAAATATACACCCAAATCGCCTTAGCCTACCCTGTATGCACTCACTTTTAGTGCATTATTGTTATCACCCTAAACCCTTAGTTCAATTATCTAGTTGCTTGCATGAGTTGCTAAGTCGACTCATATCCTTTGTACACAGTTTTGGGACGATTGGGACTCATGGGAAAAAGTTAAAGTTTATAAAATGATTCAAAGGGAACGTTAAACTCCCTTATTTGCGTAATAACATACCCCAAGTGTTTTGATCTTTTCAATTCGGGTCAAATCAGTGTTAGAGTAATAAAAACTCAAGTGTAGGGATGTGCCTATAAATCCCTATCATTTTGATGTTACCGTAGAGGATGGTAGAGTAAAAGTGTATAAAAAAAATAAAAAAAAAATCGAAAAAGAAAAGAGAAAAAGAAAAGAAAAAAAATAGAGTGAAAAAAAAAAAAAACATACGGGCTACCATCCTACATCTATCCTTTAAATTTATGTTTGTTTATTTCAGTTAGCTAGAGTCTAGAGTGTCGAGTCTTGGCTTAGCAACGCCATTCTTCGTATACTTGCAACATAGAGATTTTTGACTTGCCACCACTAAATAGCCTATCCCACCAAACCCTTTGTTTCTCTACCGTAAGCCTAACATTACAACCCTTTAAAGACCTCTTTGATAGTCTTTCCTAGGTGCTTACGCCAAAGCGATGGAGGTTTGATCTATTCTCAAGCCTATGGTAATCTATGTACTAGGACCGGTTAATGAGTGTTTATCTTCCATTTCCAACTTGTTATATTTCATATACACCCGAGAGAGATGTGAGTATCCAAACACCCCATGTGAGGTGCTAGTATGTAATTTTCGTGCTTGTTATGACTTTTGCGGGGCTTATATGTGTTGTGGACTGTTTTAAACCAATGCTTCTTGACCCCTAACTTATAAATTAATTGGCTAAAATCATATTTGCTTGAGGACAAGCAAATACCAAGTGTAGGGATATTTGATAAAGTTTTAAAATGTACCTTTTTGAGGGGTCATTTAAGCCCTTATTTGATCACTTTTGTATCCGTTATTACTTAATATCGTTCCTTTTCACTTTTTAGGTCTCTTGAAGGCAAATTCTGTAATGGCACTTATTTGGACGAAAAGGCGAATATCGAAGAAAATGGCCAAAGTCAAGAATCGAGACACTCAAAGTCGTTGAATGACAAGGTGGACGGCACAGCTTATACTCGACGCCGTCGGAGGATTTTGTGACGACGTAAGCCAAAACTCTTATTTTCAAGTGACGGCGTCAAGTTATAAAAGAGTAGGCCGTCGCAACTCAGACGGCCTAGATTTGATCAAGACGGCGCCGAAGCTAGGAGGACGGCGTCACAAGCACAAGGTGACGCCGTCGCAAGTCTAACGTGGCCAAGACGAAACCCTAATGACGGCGATCCGACGGCGTCACAAAACATAAGGTGACGCCGCCGCATATGTAATCTTATATATAGAATCCGAAATTTTCAGATTAGTGTGTAGTCTTTTGGAGTAAAAACCTAAACCGAACCAAGGCTGTCTTGTACAGTATTTTAGGGTTCCAAACCCTATCTTACATCAAGATAAGTGCTTTACTTTATTAATACAATTATGTCTTTGATTATTTGTGTGTATGCTTGCATGTTCTCCGTGTCCGGCTAATTTACTTGTGTGTTTGCTTAGGGAATATGAAACTTAATTATTGAATATTGATTGGTTGTCTCTTATCTTAATTGATTAATGATCTAGTAATGCGATAGGTCATTCGTTGTGTACTTAATGCTTGATTAATCTTTGTAAACCTTAGGTTATAGCACCTTGAGCGGTTGTAAGCTAAATTATCCAAAGAGGCCTTAGAGTAAGAGTTTATGATCCCTAGTGGTATTTTGTAGACGAGACCCTTTGGTAACTTCAAAGAGTTAGGGATAAACGCATACCCTACAAATTTAGACACACAACGCAATTAAGAATAAGGACGTGACAATTCAACCACCAATAGGAGATAATTAAGGAGTAATAAAACCTAAGTAAACACATCTTTAAACTATCATACGAGCACACAATAATTAGACATAGACTACATACACCTTAGATTAGATAATTAGATAAGTAGAGTAATCGGTAGCAATACCAACCCCCCAAATCCAAACCCCGAGATTCGTACTTTTCCATTTCCTAAAAAACATAAAAAAGATAAAAAATAATCTTCCTCAACCACAACCTTAGCGTAGTAACTTCTCACTAGCATTCCTATTCCCCTAGAGAACAATATCAATACCCGTGGCTTACCCTAATACTACACTACAACGATTAGGTTCACTGCCTAGGGTGTTATAAAACTTGCTCGAAGAAAAGGAAGTTCCTTTGACCCCGAACGGCGCGTGTAGCGTTATCAGGGGGTTGAATAGTTTACCGATTAAAATCTTTGTTTTGAAACTTATTGTAATGATCAGTTGATATTGATCAAAGATGTGTTAGTAAATAACAAACAATATGCAAGCAATATATAAAGAGTAAAAAAGGAAAGAGACAATCAAACAACGATAAGTTGTTTATAATGGTTCGGTCTAGAAGGACTCTTTTTCCTTGCCCTACTCCACTCCCCGAGTCTCCAACTCGAGAGTTTAAATTCAATAGTCAACAAGCTCCTTTCACCGGCGGAGAAACCTTTACACTTCGCTTACACACTATTTCTGACACTAAGCTAGATGTCGAGTTCTTTTGCAAGGGTACAACCACTCTCACACACAATATATTTTAAGAACTAAAATACTAACCACTCACACTCACAAGTTTAAGATGGTTTGGTAATAACAATGATGTATGAACAAGACTAGATCATTGAACAATAAAATAAACAAGACTTCCAACTATTTGTTGAAGCTTGATTAAGCCTTAATCTTATTTGCTACAAAAGAGGATCACTATAATGATATGAAACTGAGTTAGAAATAATAAAGAGAATGAATGTATGTGATTTTGCTAGAAAGGGATGAGTAAACAACTTGGGTTGGCTTGCTATTTATAGCCAAACCAGTATGTTGTCACGACGGACCACGAAACCAAAAATATGGTTCCGCCTATGTAACTTTTTATTGCCGCAGGGTCTGACAACAAGATTACAAAAATCTTACCAAATTTAACCAAGATCATGTAAGATATGTAGAGTCCAAATCTACACAAAATATCTTATGAAATCCCCTATAAATTTCAATGATGCACCACATGATGTCATATGTTGTTTTCTATTTTTAGAAATATGTTAAATGTAAATACATATGTAATGTTTTGTTTTAAGAAACTAAAACATGCTTGATCTAAAAATGTTAACATACATTATGGTTTAGAGGGATATCAAAGTTAATTGATATATGACTAATCAAAATGTAAATGCTTGAGTGATGAAGATTTTATATAAGGAAAGCTTGTTTTAATATATCTATTAATCTTGATAAGCTTTATGTTTTACAAAAATTAAATTTACTTTTGTCGTTAACAAAACTTAGGTAAAGATCATAAAATTTAAATAACGTTTAATGACGATATTTGTATTAACAATCTCCCCCTTTTTGTTGAGGACAAAACATAAATTTTATTTTTATAAAAGATGTAAAGTTGTACAAGAGTTATAAAAATATGAGATTAATTTTAGAACTTGAAAGAACTAGTGAGTTAGATAAAGTTGATAATAAAAAGTTTATTTTTATCTTATGACTAGTTTGTCCAATTATTTGGTCTTTAACAATTTTGACTTTTCACAAGTCAAAGTATGATATTGACTTTTTAGAAAGTCAAAGTATGCAGTTGAATTTTTTTTTAAGTCAAAGGGCCAAGTTCTATAATATTTCTCCCCCTTTTTGTCGAAACAAAAAGAAGAGGCGAGGCGGAAGATGTAATGAGCCCGAGCCATTATCTCTCTCTTGGCCAATGCTCCCCCTAAATTGGTTGCCAAGAGAAAGATACATGGATTGTGAAAAAGCTACAAAAAAGATGTTAGTAATAAGCATCATCTCAAGTATATAAGCATTTCCAATCACCAAGTAACAATCAATAACAATATAAGAAACACCATTCACTTGTTAAAATTTTCATGATTTGAAAATCATGAAAAGGAACACAATGATGTGTTAGTACATAAAGAAAATCCTAAAAAATAAAAAATAAAATCTTAGAAAAAAATAATAACTTAGAATTTTTAAAAGAGAAACTAGGACACTCCTATTGAGGTGGTGGATAAGCAAGAGCATTGATTCGCTCTAGGATGTGGTTGAGGATGAACCTCATTTCATCTTGGAGCTCATGGACCATCACCCGGGTCCGTTCGCTAATGTGGCCGGTCCGCTCACAATTTGAGCAACCGTGTCTAGGTGGGTAATATGGTTCATGATTTTGTGGTGGTGGAATGGTGGAGTTGTTGGTTTTGGTGTTTGGAGTGATTAGGGAGGCTAGCAAAGCATTTTTCATTTGCATAGTTTCACTAAGGTGAGAATCCACCATATTAGAGAAGTTGTGGAGGTGGTTTAGTTCGGCTTATATCTCCGCTTTGGAATGTGGGTGATCTTCTCACATGGATTCATCGATGTCCTCTATACGAGGAGACAAGGATGTTGGAGGTAGGGCATGGTCCCCATACAAAGGTCCATGAATGTCATTGTGAATAGGATGGAAAAGTCGAGGTTGAGGCCCTAATGGGGTGTTTGGGTCAAAGGATGGCATGGAGACTCATGAGCGATTCGCTCAATTGTACCAAAGGATGGTAGTGGAGGTGGATTATTGGGCCTAGGAGGTAAGTCCTCCAAAAATGGGTTTGGAGATATAGGTGGTGTAGAGAATAGTTCTAATGGTATGAGAGTTGGAGATTTAGGAGGTGATGGTGACTTGGATGTTTGGATGGGAGCCGGTGGCGGAGAGCTAGCAATGAGAGTTTTTGTTGGTGGTGGAGTGGTGACTACAATAGGTGATTTTGGAGGTGGTGTAGGAGTGGTCAAAGTAAGAAAGTTCTCATCTCTTATGGGAGATGAGATGGTTAGGGGGAGGAATCAGAATATGAGCTAATGTTGACAAAGAAACATGGCCTAACACTCATTCTAGCCGTTTTCTTGCAAGGTTTGTTTGATGGAGAAGAGGTGGATGACTTAGTCATTTTTGCTTAAGCTTGTTCTGGTAGAAGATGAGATAAATTGGAAAGGTGTGAGGATGATCATCTTAGAAGGTCTTAATTTATAGGATTATGAAATTATGGAGAAATGTGTTTGATTTGATGTTAAACCATAGAAGAAATGAGGTTTCTAATGATTTGGAAGGGTTTTTAATGCTAGTCATATCATCTAAGTCAAGCCATACAAGAAGGTTTGAGTGAAGAGACTATGTGTTCTAATGATTGTAGGATCTTGAGAATCAGATCACCCACGGATTTTAAGAAACCAAATTTTTGGTTCATTCCTTTATGAAAAAGGGTTCTTTGGGTGAATTTTTGAAATTTTTGAATTTTGGTGGGAAATGGATATCCTATATGTCTAAGTGTGTTAAACTAGTTCTAATATGGATAAAAAGTAGTAAAAACTATCCTAGAAACAAATTATGATAATTTGGAATGTTGAAATTAGCGAAATTCTGAAAATTACCTGGGGAATCCACAACACCAATTTTTTGCACAGACGGAACCAAAATTTTGGTGATGTCTGGTCCGCCTATACAGGTTTGGCGGCACCACAACTTTCAACAGACAGAACCAAAAAAATGGTGCCGTCTGATCCGTGGCACCCAGAAATCTTCACAAACCCGTTTTTTGACCATCGGGGACTTTTTCGAAACCTGAAATTTTTATTAAAACATATTGCAATAACTATTTCTAGTTAGGAACAGTCAATAACGCATACACAAACATAGTGGAGCATCAATTTTCAACAAGGGCTAATGATTTTCACATAAAAGTGAAAATGGGTAAAATTTGATAACACCCGTGTGCTATCCCCCTGCTTGAACCGGTTAGCTTACATCAATGTTTTAAGTTAGTTTATCATCATACGGAGTGAAAACACACAAATAATATCATACATCATTGTTTCTTGTCTTGTTCCAAACACTCCATTAAGCCTCACTTATCCAACTTTTTGTAAATCTTTGTCATCATCCTTCCAAGGCACTTAAACATCCCCTTGGTTTGCTTGAACTCCGCCGATTAGTTCTCAATCTCAGGAAGAGAGGCATAGTACTCATGAGGTTGTAGCCGAGAGTTGGGGAGACCGTCTTCGGAGCTATTTGATGATGATAATGAAGGAGTTGGAGGTTTTGGCCTTTTACCTTTTGCCTTAGTCTTAGACACTCGTTCATCACTCAAGGGCACAAATATGTGAGGGATGAGAGAGTAATCTAGTTTCAACCCTTTTGGACTCGGTGGAATGGGTGCAAAAGCTCTATATAGACGGGTGAGTAGCATCCCGTATGGAAGAGCAACGGAGCCTTGAGTAGGGATATCTACCATTCTCCTAGCAATGTAGTAAGCTAAGTTGAATGGTTGACGAGTGGACAAGTTGTAGAGCATGTGACAAAGGCAAGCATTGATGTGCTCTCTATTTCCTATGGTGTTATTGACATTGGATCTAAGTAGTTTCTCCCACTTTTTGAATTTGGGCTTGAGCTCATTGAGTTCCATACAGTATGGATCACGGTTGACTTCCTTTCTGTCTCGAGTGACACGGGTTGGTGCTACCCTTTCATTAAAGAGGTGCCCACGAATGACGTCCTTGTCTACCAAAGGAGTTTGGTAGGGAATAGAGCGGTCATGGATAGCATCAAGGATAGTGAGTGACCACTTATCCGAGTAAAGACACGAACCACGGCAAGGAATTCCTAACACTTGAGCAAATTGGTTGAGAGAAATTGATTAGTCATTTTGATTGATCCTAAACCTAAGGGCCATTTGATTATCCTCATTTGTGAAAGAGACAACACTAATAGAGAATTCTAGGACAAACCTAAGACAAATTGGTTCATCGATGTCAAGGAGACAATCGAAGTTGATAGTGGTTAGTTCTTGACAGAGATTAGTTCCATCGACAAAAGAGGAATGAATGGTCCTACCCTCATGGAAATACATTTTCTCTAGACTCCTAAAGATTTCAACTTGTTCTTTGGTGAGGCCCTTGGTTTTGTGATTTTGAGGGATGTAGTTAAGAGTGTCCTTGTGATCGTAAAATTTTGCGGCTACCATGTTTGTTCCTACGAGAAAGAATTTATAAGTTTTAGTTAAAACGAAAACAAACTTAGCGTTTTTGTTCTAGTGTGTGCCTATATGAAAACAAGTTGGAGTTGCGGTTATCTCGGCTCATTTTATGCATAAAATGGTTTTTAATGGTAGTGTTTGGCAAAAGGAGAGAGATAACCCAAACGCTCCTAATTCAATGTGGCTTCATTTGAATATACCCGGGATTGCATATTAGTTATGCATTACCTTTAGTATTCAAGAGACATTATGCAAGTGACGAAAATTACGTTTCTATTTGTATTTAACAATGAAAAATTGTTTTCCTACAAGTGAGAAGCTTTTCAATATTTTGACATGGGGTTTTTGTTTAATCAGGATAATGTCTTATAGTAATTAGCTTTTAAATAGTGGAAAACATGATTAGTTTATGCAATTTGACAATGTAGTTCATAACTTCAGTAACTAGTTATGCAATTTACCAATTGAGTTCATGTTTTGTACAAGAATATACATAATTCCAATGTAATGGTTTTGTGCATAAATTAGAACCCTAGACTCAGAATTAAGAGAAGTAATGTAATTAGGATACTTACAATGATGTTTTCTTCAGTGATTAGTGGGAGAAGAAGCCTTAATAATGAGTTAGGTATGTTGGTGGTTCGTTTTGGTAAAGTGAATTGTGGAGAAGAAGATGTTTTGCATTTAAATTTTTAGCTACTGTTGTCACCACGGACCAGACGGACCCAAATTTTTGGTTCCGTCCGTTTGGTCGTTTGGTGCCGTAGGAATAGTAGCAGAACTAAGCTAAATTGTTTTGTTTTGGTTTATTCTAAGGTTTAGGCTATGTTTTAATTATATGTTTGGTTCCATTAATCCTAACCCAAGCCTAAGAAGATTAAATGGTTCTCGTTTAAGAGGTTTAGTTAGGATGTCGGCAATGTTATATTCAGAGGATACTTTCTCAATTGAGATGTTTCCTTTTTGAACATTGTCACGAAGGAAGTGATGACGAATTTCAATATGTTTCGTTCGAGCATGTTGGATGGGATTTTTGCTGAGTTTAATAGCTCCTTTGTTGTCGCAAAGTATAGAGAGGTCGTTGAGATGAATTCCGTAATCCACGAGAGCTTGCTTCATCCAAAGATCTTGTTGACATGCTTTTCCGGTTGAGACGTATTCGGCTTTAGTAGTTGAGATGGCTAGAGTTGTTTGTTTCTTTGCAAACCATGAGGTGAGACAATGTCCAACAAAAGTACAAATACCACTTGTACTTTTTCTATCGACATAGTCACCGGCATGATCCGAATCGGCATACACTATAGTTTCTACACCCGTTCCTTTGGGATACCATAATCCTAAACATGTCGTTCCCTTAATGTATCTAAATATCCGTTTCAAGGCTTCTAAGTGTGATGCTTTGGGATCTTCTTGAAAGCAAGCACATAGACAAACACTAAACATAATGTCGGGTCTACTAGCCGTGAGATAAAGTAGGCTACCGATCATTCCTCTATATTTAGTGTTATCTACCGATTCACCTTCCTCATCCTTGGTGAGTTTTTTGTCCGAGGATAGGGGTGTTTTAGTTGGTTTTGAGTCTTCAAGACCAAATTTCTTAAGCATATCTTTTATGTATTTAGATTGTTTAAAGAATATGCCATCTTCTAGTTGTTTAATTTGAAGTCCTAGAAAGAAGTTTAACTCACCCATCATACTCATCTCAAACTCGTCGTGCATGATTTTAGAAAAATCATCACATAACTCTTGACAAGTTGATCCAAATATGATGTCATCAACGTATATTTGAATTATGATAATGTGTGATTTCCTTTTCTTGGTAAATAGAGTATTATCTACTAATCCCATGGTGTATTTGTGTTCTACTAAGAAAGTCTTAAGTCGATCGTACCAAGCTTTTGGTGCTTGCTTAAGTCTGTATAATGCCTTCTTAAGTTTGAAGACATGATGTGGTACAAAGTCGGTAAAACCGGGAGGTTGAACAACATATACTTCTTCGTTAATGAACCCATTTAGGAATGCACTTTTAACATCCATTTGAAATAATTTAAAGTCATGAGCACATGCATATGCAAGTAAGATTCTAATATACTCGAGCCTAGCTACCGGTGCATAAGTTTCGTCGTAATCAATCCCTTCTTGTTGATTATAACCTTGTGCGACAAGACTAGCTTTGTTTCTAGACACTACACCATTTTCGTCCATTTTATTTTGAAAAACCATTTCGTTCCAATTATAGTTTGATTTTTAGGTTTTGGAACTAATTTCCAAACATCATTTCTAACAAATTGGTTTAGCTCTTCTTGCATAGTAATTACCCAAGATTCATCTTTTATTGCTTCGTTTATGTTTTTCGGTTCAATGGTTGATACAAAGCAAAAGTAGTTACTTTGATTTTGGGCTTGTGATCTTAATGTTCTTTGATTTAGTTGTCCTATGACTTTTTCTAAAGGATGAATTTTGGATTCTTTGATGTTTGTCTTTAGATGTTCTATCTATTTTCATGACATATATGTTATTTTTCCTAACTCTTTTAGCTATGGTGATACCATCTTTTAGTATTTTACTACCATTTTCTTCAAATAGTACTTTATACGTTTTATCACATAATTGACTAATACTAAGTAGATTAAATCCTAACCTATCAACATGAGCAACATTTTCAATAGTTAGAGAGTTATGAGCGATCGTACCTTTACCAATGATTTTGCTTTTGAGATTGATACCAAAAGTGACATTACCTCCGTCATACTCTTGGTATGTTGAGAATAGGCTTTTGTTACCCATCTTGTGTCTTGAGCATCCACTATCTAGGGGTGTTCAAAAAACCCGAGAAACCGACCAACCGAGCCGATCCGGTCAATCCGAAACCGCTAAAAACCGATAACCGAAGAAATTGAAACCGAGAAAACCCGAAACCGAAAAACCCGCTTATCACGGTTCGGTTTCGGTTTTTACTTTTAGTTATCCGTGGTTACCCGAACCGAGCCGCGTATAATATACATGTAAGTTTTAACAAACCATTCATAAAAATGTACAAGTGTTAACTATATTATTGCACTACTTTTATCATATAATGCATTTTTACTTATCTAATTTGATCATTTACTAACGTCCATGGATTACATATGATTAATGTGATCGTAATCTATAAACGTTAAATAATTAGTATTAGTTATTTTGTTAGATATGGTAATTTGAATGTTGCTATTGCGACACAACAACATTACTATTATTCTAATATCTTTAATGTTATTTAATTTTACTAAAATGATATATTACGTTCTAATTTATATTATTGTTCGCCCGATTTGATTCGATTAATTTTTTTGAATGGTTAACCGTGACCCGAACCGCGGGTAACCGCTCATTTCGGATACCCGCATGTCCGGTTACCCGCCTAGTACGGTTCAGTTTTGGATAGTAAAATGAACTACCCGCCCCATGATGGATAGTTAAAATCTCTAACCGAACCGAGCCGAACCGCCCCGTGAACACCCCTACCACTATCTTTTATCCATTCATCAGGTTCTAATCCAACTTTCAAGCATACCTATGGCACAAATAACTCAAGCGTTTGGTCCCCAATATCTCATGGGTCCGTTTGGGTTAAACATACTATTTACTTTGTTCATGTATGGAAATGACGGGTAAGGGTTCCATGGCATGTAATTTGGAGTTTGATATGGTCTAGGGTAGTTTTGATTCCAACCGGTATGTTGATAGTTGGGTTGTAGGTTGTAGTTGCTTTTGGGAAATGGGCGTGTGGCAATAGGTGTTTTAGGCCGTTGTTGAGTAGTTTTATATCTAAATTCATTTCTAGCAAGTCCTACTCCTAATGTAACAACAAGTTTTAGTTTAACAATATCTTTGGTTTTCTTTGTTACCTTGACAAATTCACTACGGTCCATTTTGCAAACATTCTGCCCTAGTGCAGACACCACGTCACCAAATTTTTCAACGGACGGAACCCTATTTTTGGGTCTGTCTGGTCCGTGCTATACTGCAGCAGATGTGGCATTTTGTTTGTCTTTTTCGGCCGTTTTGGTTTGACTATTTGGAATTTGTACTTCATTAAAATCTAATCCACTTGTGTTTCTTGGTACTTTTTGAATTCTTACTATTTCATCGGCACAAGAAATGTTTTTGTTAAATCTTTTAAATTTAGAGTTATGTTCAATGAGAACTTCTTGTGTGAGTTTTAGCTTTTCTATTTCAAGACTAAGCTCTTGACATGATTTGCAACCATCGTCATTTGCTTTCCCCTTTTCTAATCGTTTTGCCTTTTCTTTTAACTCATAAATTTCGTTTTCTAAAAATTCCTTTTTAGTCTTTAAAAACTTGTTTTTAGTTATGATTTTTAAGCTAAGCTCACACAATTGATTATATTGTTTTTGCGAAGTGTCATCATCAATAGAAGAATAAGATGAGTCGGAATGTACCTCGTTTGATTCATGTGTCATTAGAGCGATCTCATCCTTGCTTGATTCTTTATCATCCTCACTATCACTCCAAGCACCACTGACAAAAGCTCGTTGAGTTTTGATTTTAGGTGGCTTGGGGCAATCTCCTATTAGATGACTTGTATCACCGCATCTAAAGCACTTCCTTTCACCTTTTCCCTTTTTGTCATCTCGGTCTTTTCGGAATGGCTTCTTTTCATCTCGGGGTTGCCTTACGAACTTTCCTCTTCTTCTAAAGAACTTTTTGAAATCTCAAACGGCCATAGCATACTCCTCATCTTCACTACCCGAGCAAGATTCGTCATCATCACTAGATTCCGTTCTTGCCTATAGAGCAACGAATTTGACTTTTTCTCTTTTTCCTTTGATGATCTCCGAATCTTTCTCCATCACCATTTCTTGTACTTTGAGGGCTTCCAATTAGCTCGTCAAGTGACATTATTGAGAGATCTTTTGATTCCTCAATAGCCGTTACTTTTGCTCTCCACTTCGGATGGAGTGCTCTAAGAAATTTCCTGACAAAGTTCTTACTACGAAAAGTTTCATCAAGTGCTTTAAGAGAAGTAATAATAGTATTAAAGCGAGCAAATCCACAATCAATGGTTTCATCTTTAGGGATAACAAATTATTCATATTGTTGAACAAGAAGATCAATTTTGTTATCATTTACTTGTGAATTTCCTTGATGTGTAATAACTAAAGATTCCCAAATCTCTTTTGCGGTTTCAAAAATAAAAATTATTTCATATTCTTTTCTAGGTAAAGCATTATAAAGCATCATTTTAGCTTCATTATTTTTAGCTATTAGTTTCTTTTGATCATCACTAGAAATATCTTTTGTCGTAGGACTAAAGTCTCCTTTAATGATAACAAACCAAAGATCTATATCTTTTGACTTTACATATGTTTCAAAAAGGTTTTTCCAATAGATAAATCCATTGGTTTTAAAGAGTGGTGGTCTTTTCATAGATTGCCCATCTTTAAAGTTTTCGGAATCCATGGATCGTTTCAAGTTTATAAAATACAATATATATTAGAAATTCTTGAGCAACGAGGCTCTGGTACCAATTGTGGAAAACTATAAGGGGGGTTGAATAGTTTACCGATTAAAATCTTTGTTTTGAAACTTATTGTAATGATCAATTGATATTGATCAAAGATATGTTAGTAAATAACAAACAATATGCAAGCAATATAAAGAGAGTAAATAAGGAAAGAAACAGTCAAACCACGATAAGTTGTTTATAGTGGTTCAGTCTACGATGACTCTTTTTCCTTGCCCTACTCCACTCCCCGAGTCTCCAACTCGATAGTTTAACTTCACTAGTCAACAAGCTCCTTTCACCGGCGGAGAAACCTTTACACTTCGCTTACACACTATTTCCGACACTAAGCTAGATGTCGAGTTCTTTTGCAAGGGTACAACCACTCCCACACACAATATATTTTAAGGACTAAATTACTAACCACTCACACTCACAAGTTTAAGATGGTTTGGTACAACAATGATGTATGAACAAGACTAGATCATAGAACAATAAAATAAATAAGACTTCCAACTATTTGTTGAAGCTTGATTAAGCCTTAATCTTATTTGCTACAAAAGAGGATCACTATAATGATATGAAACTGAGTTAGAAATAATAAAGAGAATGAATGTATGTGATTTTGCTAGAAAGGGAGGAGAAAACAACTTGGGTTGGCTTGATATTTATAGCCAAACCAGTCTGTTGTCACGACGGACCACGAAACCAAAAATATGGTTCCGCCTATGTAACTTTTTATTGCCGCAGGGTCTGACAACAAGATTACAAAAATCTTACCAAAGTCAACCAAATTTAACCAAGATCATGTAAGATATGTAGAGTCCAAATCTACACAAAATATCTTATGAAATCCCCTATAAATTTCAATGATGCACCACATGATGTCATATGTTGTTTTCTATTTTTAGAAATATGTTAAATGTAAATAGACTAAATACATATGTAACATTTTGTTTTAAGAAACTAACACATGCTTCATCTAAAAATGTTAACATACATTATGGTTTAGAGGGATATCAAAGTTAATTGATATATGACTAATCAAAATGTAAATGCTTGAGTGATGAAGATTTTATTTAAGGAAAGCTTGTTTTAATATCTATTAATCTTGATAAGCTTTATGCTTTACAAAAATTAAATTTACTTTTGTCGTTAAAAAAACTTAGGTAAAGATCATAAAATATAAATAACGTTTAATGACGATATTTGTATTAACAATTTCTTTCCAGTGGAATGGCCTATACTGCCATTCATTAAAAGTGACTTATATAAATTACTGATATTAATGTGAAAAATAACTTGATAGTCATAAATTTAATATACTTACCACGAATTCGATAGTAAAGCATTTCGTGAAAGCATGGTAGTCCATAAATTGACCGCAACTGATGAGTACAATCTTCTACGGCGATCGTCAGTTGGAGTTCATCGAACATGAGTTCCAAAGTATATTTGGAAACTTTATACCACAATTCTGCAAATAGTGGTATATTACATTTATTCATTTTCTCGTTTATGCTTCTATTAAAAGATTATTTTATCGCATTTTCTTGCAAAATGAGAATCTTATCGATCGAACTCAACAACGTGTCTAAGTTGGACTGTGTGCTACCCAAGTATGATTTCAACAACGCGTGTTGACTCTCAACTCTGCATATTGTTGACCGGCCGTAGCTGCAATATTGATCGGTAATAAACGAGATAAACATGCCTGCGTAATCTTGCAGCCAGTTATTCAGATACTCTGATATATCTGAAAAAAACAATGAATTAATAAAAAGTCATTCGGGTGCTTATTTATTAAATAATAAAAACAATGAATTAATAATTAAGTACCCACATGGTTGACCAATAGCTGTTGTAGGTGTTCATAATAATGCTCGAATATGGCGGTCTGAGCTTTAACCATCCAATCCTATGTCCAAAAAATGGACTCGTACTCCTTTACTGAATTGCATTTATTTATGCAATTCTTAAGCACATTTATATTAATATGCCATCGACAAAGTAATTTGTTTGCGTTCGGGAATTCTTGTCTGTATGCCCCAACCAACGCTAAATCTCTATCAGTGATGATAACACGAGGGTAATAATTTTCGTCTATCACCTTCTTCACACATTGCAATACCCATAAAAAATTAGGCCCTTTTTCTTGGTTTAAAAAACTAAACGCCATTGAAAATGTTTTATTTGTTGAAGTTACTCCGATAATTTCCAAAAATGACAATTTAAACAACGTGGTATTGTATGTGGAGTCCATTAGTATGATTTCAAGGAATGTGCACCATATAGCATATGACGTGGGGTGAACAAAAAACAGTTCCTCAAGCTCATTATGCTCATTTACCCTCTCGTAATATGTATACCCTGAATGCATCAAATGTGAGTAAAGGACTTGGATTGGAGTTCTATCACCTATAATGGCTCCCCGGATATTATATATAGTTCTTAGGCTAGACACGTTATCCGGATTACGCTCCTTTATTGACGAAAGTATATGACATGGTTGTACGTTATACTTTGTCAATTGTTTCACCAAACCGAACTCATCATCGTTTAATCGCATTGGTGGGTGTTTTTGGTGGTTCTTGCTTCTGATGAACATGGTTTCTCTCCTTTTAGATCTGTTTTTGGTGGGTGTCTTTGGTGGGAATAAAAGATCTAGGGAGGGTGGGAATATCTTGTCCCTTTTTAGATATGTGGTGATGGTGGTTCTTTTTAGATCTGCGGTGTGGTTTAGATCTTTTTAGATCTGTGGTATGGTTTAGATCTTTTTTGATCTGTGGTTCTTTTTAGATCTGATGATGTGGCTTATTGTTTTTTTATACGATGATGTTGGATCATTTTTTTGATGATGGATCTTGTTTTAAAAAATATGGTTTTAGATCTTGTTTTAAAAAGATGGTGTTCTATTGTTAGATTTTTTAAGATCTGTTTAGATCTTTTTTGATCTGTGATGGTTAAAGAGTTTTTTTTTGGTAAAAAAGGATAGATCTTTTTGATCTATGAAACTGCTTATGGTAAAAGCAGTTATGAATCTGCTTTTGTGTTTCTGGTGTTGGATCATTTTTCTGATGATGGATATTGTGTTTAAAAAATATGGTTTTGGATCTTGTTTTAAAAAGATGGCGTTCTATTGTTAGATCTTTTTTGATCTGTGATGGTTAAAGAGTTTTTTTGGTAAAAAAGGATAGATCTTTTTTATTTATGAAACTGCTTATGGTAAAAGCAGTTATGAATATGCTTTTGTGTTTCTGGTGTTGGATCATTTTTCTGATGATGGATCTTGTTTTTAAAAGATATGGTTTTGGATCTTGTTTTAAAAAGATGGTGTTTATCTTTTCAGATCTATTTAGATCTTTTTTTATTTGTGATGGTTAAAGAGTTTTTTTGGTAAAAAAGGATAGATCTTTTTGATCTATGAATCTGCTTATGGTAAAAGCAGTTATGAATCTGCTTTTGTGTTTCTGGTGTTGGATCATTTTTATGATGATGGATTTTGTTTTAAAAAATATGGTTTTGGATCTTGTTTTAAAAAGATGGTGTTCTATTGTTAGATCTTTTCAGATCTGTTTAGATATTTTTTGATCTGTGATGGTTAAAGAGTTTTTATGGTAAAAAAGAATAGATCTTTTTGATCTATGAACCTGCTTATGGTAAAAGCAGTTATGAATATGCTTTTGTGTTTCTGGTGTTGGATCATTTTTTTGATGATGGTAAAAGCAGTTTGTTATGAATTAGTAGCTTGTTGAAATTGCTTATTATGAAACAACCAGTTTCTTGAAACTGCTTATTATGAAACAAGCAGTTTCTTGAAACTGCTTATAATGAAATAAGCAGCTGGTTTAAGCAGTTTTTATGATAAGCAGTTTGTTGGTTTAAGTGGATCTGAAACTTGGTTTTCGTTAAAAAAAACCGAGATACGGCGATAATGATTTAAAAAAAAACTTAGAGTTTTGGCGTGGCATAACCGAATGGACGGTAAAGTGAGTTTTTTCCCACTTGGCAACATTCAAATTTGCAGCCAAAATGATAAAACGATGATAATCTGAGCCTATTAAAAATCTCGATTTATCATTTTTTTTATAAACGTTGCTCATTTTTGAAGTAATAGTGTAAAATTATACCTGAGTCGTGTAAAATGGTGAGTTATTCATCGTAAACTTTTATAGCCCGTTATACCAGCACCTTCCTTTCTGCTAGAACCAACTTATTTTGTATAAACCCAAACACTTTTGATATGCTAGCATTTGTTTTTTTTGGTTGAATGCAAGTGTTGTAGTGTTTCTGTCAATGTGATTGTGATCTGAAATGTGTTTGTGAAATGTGAATTTGGTTCACTTGGTTATAACAATGAAATGGAATCTTCACTGTTGCTTATTTGACACAAAGCCTACAAATGACTCATTCTCAACATGAGGGATACAAACGTGTTTCACACAAACACACCCGTGACTTCATTTGGTACCTGAGCATGTACATTTGTTCAATGAAAAATACTTTTGAGATAAGGCGATGATGATAACCGAAACCGAATGGACGGTAAAGTGAGATTTTATCACTTTGCAACCTTCAAATCTGAGCCTATTAAAAATCTTAATAATTTTTTAACAACGTTTTTTTAACACAACACAAAAAATAAAACGTGAAGAGGACAAAATATATAGTTTTAGTAAACAAAGATAAAAACACAAACCCAAAACTCAAAACTAAGATTAGAAAAAAAAATGGGGGAGGTTGTAGTACTACACGGAAAGAAAAAAAAGCATGTACTACCCTACCCTACTATTAGGGAGGGTTTGTACTACCCTCAGGGACGGAACCAGGGGGTGTCCCGGGACACCAATGGATATTTGTGTCGTAGTGTTAATTTTGTTAAAAAAAAATCGATTTTTCTTAAATGCACCCACTCCATAAAAAATATATTTGCATTACTATTTAGTTTATTCCAAGTGCACCTGATCACACTGCGTCCTGGTTCCATCCCTTACTACCCTAGTAGTAGGGAGAGTGGGAATAGGGTATCCCAATCGCGGGTTGCACGGTTTGATCAAACCCCTATGATGTGACAATATAAGGAGGGTTCCTATAACACATCCCATCCCAATGTGTTATAGAAACCTCCTTATATTGTCACATCATAAGTGTTTGATCAAATCGTACAACTCGTGATACATACCGTACAATCCGCTAATGAGTTCAATCATTGCAAACCCTCCTTAGAGCACTCCCAACGGTAACGGTATAACGCCGTTATAGGCGTTTTAACGCCATAACGCGCGTTATACCCGTTGGAGGGCTTGATCTTCAACGGCGTTATTTTGCAACCGTTGGGTTAACGCTGCAGCGTTAAGGGGGAAAAAAAAAAATTTGAAAAACTTACACAATTAGTCCCTCAACGTCTAGAAATTCAAAAAAATTTACAAAAAACCCCCTTAACGGCTAGTTTTTTAAAAAAAAAAAAACAAAAACATTTTTTTACCACTATAAATACCCAACTAAAACTCTATTTTTTTCACACTTCCATTCAAACTTTATATACTTCCTCTTTACACTTTCATATTTCAAAAATCAAATTCGTTCACAATGGATCCAAATCATGAAGGTGATATTCCCCTGTCTTGGTGGACGTTGATGACCAAGAGGACTTTCAATTTATGGCGGCCGCGTCACGAAGTATCACCTTCGGTTGGAACAACAAGAGGTATTGAATCTCAACATCCTAGTCGCTTCTGCACCCATGTATATCGTGAAGCGTGAGCTGCGTAAGAACGTCTCAAGCAACGATTATTTCGCATAAGGTTGTAAGTATTCAAACCGGAATTTTCGTAGAAGATTTCAGTATGAGCCGAAACTATTCCCGCAAATAGTTGAAGGTATTGAATCTTATACTTAGATAATATTCGGATCATTTTACCTATTTTAGGCAAACACCGATTGTATGCGGGTCGAATGAGTATAAGTGCTCTAATGAAATGTCACATACGCCAATTGGCGTCACGGCACACACGATGCATTTGATGAATACTTGCAAATGGGTGAGAGTACTTCAAAGGCCTGCCTTGATAATTTTAACAAATGTATTATTGATTTGTTTATGCCGAGTATTTAAGAAAACCAACATGGGCCGACATTCAAAAAATTTATCAACATCATGAAGAAAACATGGTTTTCCGGGAATGCTTGGTAGCATTGGACTGTATGCGGGAATGGAAAAATTGTCGTGGCTTAGCAAGGCCATTTTGCTAGGGGTGATAAAAATACCCAACAATTATGCTTGAAGTACATTCTTCTCAAGATTTATGGATCGGCATGTATTTTTGGGATGGCGGGGCAAATAACGATATCAATGTTTTAGATAACTCTCCGTTATTGACGACCTTCTTTCGACAATGCCCCAAAAGCACCTTATATGGTTAACTAACTAGGTATGAACAGGGGTATTACTTGGTTGATGGAATTTATCCACAGTGGGCAACTTTCGTCAAATCCTTCACGGCAACAATTGATGAAAAACATACGTTATTTTAAAAGGAGACAAGAAAGTGCCCGAAAAGATATTGAAGCGTGCTTTTGGTGTTCTTCAAGGCCGTTGGGGTATACTACAACAACCGGCACGTGGATTTGAAATTGCCACGATACGTAGAATCATGTATTGTTGCATTATTATGCATAACATGATTATAAAAGATCAAAAATTTGAATTGCGTGACTATAACGAATCGTGGGTGGATCCGCCAAGAAATTTGAGGCAACGAAGATGGGTTGAAAGATGTGATACGCCGTCGTAAGGCAAAAGAAATACACGACCGACAAACGCATACCCAACTCCAACAGGACCTTATGGAGCATGTTTGGCAGAAGAATCTTGAGCGACATGGACAACAACAAGAGAAGCGACGAGGATGAATAAGTATTTGCTATGTGTTTTTTCAATTGCGGTGTTTTTTTTATCTCGTTGTATTTTTTTTTCCTTGTATTTTTTTTAGTCTCGTATTGTAATATGTTTTAAGTTTTAATGAAATGTTTGTTTTAGTTTAAAAAATAAAGTGTATGATTTAGTTTAGGGGTTGAAATTGAAAATATGAAATATTAGTGGTGTTATGGTGTTATTGGGATGTTATTGTTGTGGGTGTTTTTTGGGGATGTTAATGTTAAATGTTAAAGCTGATGTGGCGCTGACGTGGACGGTGTTATTGATGTTATGGTGTTATTGTTGGGAGTGGTGTTATTGTTGGGAGTGCTCTTACGGGAAGGTGAATAACTTGACTCAATATGTTTACTTAGCAAAGTGACGTCATGTCCTGCGTATACAAAACGCGGCAAGCCACCATTACATCATCTCAAGTTCTCAACGACTTCAACTCTCACTTCACAAGACGACAAAAGGATTTTTCAAAAGTTAAAAAATACCCTTTTCTCTTTCAATGAACCTTCCCATTTTCCACTTCTTTGAAGCTTCTTTAATTTAACAAAGATCACAGTTTTATTGGTTTTATTTTGTTCTTTACTGTTTCTTGAAGTTAAGTCTTGCTTTATTCCACATGGGTTTTGCTTATTGAGTGATTATTTCAGTTGGGTATTTAAAAAAAAAAAAAAAAAAATTATTCTTGAACTGAATATTGAAAAAAGATCCATTTTATGTTGTGGGTTTTTAATATTATATTTTGGTATTTGCAGTTCTGTATCTAATCACTTGTAGTTTCTACCGTTGACCTTACTTACCCGTTGACTTTTTATTCTCTATGTAAAGGGTTTTGTTTGATTCATTGTATGTGTTTTGTTACTGAATCATGGCAACATTTTATTGCTTGTAAGTAGTTTTTCTTATAGTGTTCCAACTCCTAGACAAAAGGGGTGCACGCTGTTGGGGTTTTCCTGCCGATTTCACTTTTCTTAGTGAAAAGTCAAACCCCTAAACTGTTTTTATGTAGTTTTGCTATTTTTCGTTTGTCAAATCTTATTTCATGATGGGTATATGAATGAATCATTAAATCTTTTGTTTTGTTTTAACTTCTTGCTTAATGGCTATAAAAGTTTATGAATTTGACTTTTTTTGGTGAAAAGTCAAAGCCCTGATGTTACTCATGTAAATTTTATTTATGGAATACTTAGCCATGGAAAATTTGTCCGAACCATCCTCATCTATAAGTTTCACTTCATCATCTCACTTATCCAATGGCTCAACTAGCTATACCAGACCTACCCCTTCGATCACTGAGCCGCGGTCAAATCTTGAAATAATTAGCTTAAATAGACTTAGCACAAACTTAGGGAAGCTATTGTCTGATTCTGGTTCTGAATATGAATGCAATTATAGTGATGCTGAGGTCGTTGTTGAGGGGATATCTGTTGGCATTCATAGGTGTATTCTAGCTACTAGAAGCAAGTTTTTTAGTGAGTTGTTTAAGGACAGTAGTAAAGGTTGTGTCGAGAAGGATGGAAAGCCTAAATATATCATGAGTAATTTGTTGCCATATGGGAATGTTGGATATGAAGCTTTTCTTGTATTTTTAAGCTATGTTTATACGGGTAAAGTGAAGGCTGTCTCCGTGGAGGTATCAACTTGTGTTGATGATGGGTGCCTCCACGTTGCTTGTCGTCCGGCTATTAGCTTTGCTATTGAATTGACTTACGCAGCTTCAGTTTTTCAAGTTCCAGAGTTAGTTTCACTTTTTCAGGTATTTGTTCACCATATGCTTTGAATCACATGTATGTTTGATTTCGAAATTATAACTGGATTTGCATTTGACATTTAGCCTATTTTGAATTATACATTAGAGAGTTTTCACTCGATTTCAAAGGGGTAATGGGCTAACATGATTTTAAGAATTTTATAAGTAATTATTTTGTTACATATTACTGTATTATATAAACTATTTTCAAGGTAAAGATTTATCGACCGAGTAGCTTGAGCAGGCCATGGGTGACTTTTAGACCAATCAACCCTTTTTATGTTTAGCTTAATCTTTTATGTGCACTTGTTGACCCATTAGCCATACAATACAACCCAAACTGACACTTTTTCAGATACTTTGACCTTTTGACCCATTTGAACATTCATTCTGCTTACCTTGGGTTCTTTGAGTGAATTCATTTGGATACCACATGTTATAGTATTCGTTTTCTTGCGTGTCCCTCAAATGCTGGAACATCTGGTTTGACACATAATTTATAGTAATAGCTTAGCAAGAAAATACTATGAATGTGTATAGTATTTGTATGGGAGATACAAAACTAATTTGTTGCATTTTAGTTAAACGTAAAGAGGCTTGTAGATTTGCCCAAGTTATATCTCGGGGTGTTTTAGTAAACTTTTCAGCTTATTGAATTATCAAAAACAATAAGTTTAGCCAACACTTCTAACAAAGAGCTTATTAGTTTTCTAAAGAGCAAAAAAGAGCTTGATGCTAAACCTCCTTAGAAATGGCTTTTTGCTAGAGCCATATACTTTATTAATAAGCTTAGCCAAACACTTATAGTTCAGATGGTTTGTTTATGTTCCAGAAAATTTACTTTACAGCTAACCAATCTTATTATGACTGCTACCGAACGATTATGCTGTTATATGCAATCCTTAAAAAAAGAAGGTAACATAGATGAAAATTCAACGTAAACAAAGTTATGTGTAAGCTTAATAGTGGCTGCTAGGTATACATCATTTTCCATGCCTACTATACCACTGACCTCGTTATTGTTATTTTCCTTCCTTTGACTTTGAATGTCGAAGTTAAAATTTTACCAAATCTTTATTATCTATGAGTTTATAATTCAAAGAAGTTTGTTTGATATGCAAGGTCAAATTATGAAAACTAATGAAACTTGGGCAGTTATTAAACATATTGGTGTTTACGGTTTTGGTTTTCATGATAGAGGTTGCAATTGCGACCCATTGGCCTAAGATGAGTCGGTTAGGGTTATATTCTATCTCAAATGTGTCTATGTAAACTGATGTGAAGTAGCTAAATTAAAAACACGTCAATGAGTCTATCCCTAAAGTGTATTCAAATGCCGACAACCTCCCAAATCGATTTATATATATTAAATATTCATGTAATTTTTAGTATATAAACTTTTGTTGGTCAACAATACCTATTCATTTGGATACCACATTCCAAAGTAAAAAAGGTAACTCGTTTGAGAATTGAAAATGATGAGTGTAATCTTATATGTTTCATTTTGCAGCGCCGTCTTCTCAATTTTGTGGACAAGGCTGTTGTGGAAGATGTGATCCCGATCCTTGTGGTGGCCTTTCGTTGCCAATTGCAACAAGTTTTATCTCGTTGTATTGACCAAGTAGTCGCGGATCTTGACACCATTTCTCTTGAGAAAGAGCTTCCATTTGAAGTTGCTCAGAATGTTAGATTTCTTCGTAACAACTCCCAAGATAATGACGAACACACAGTAGAAGTAGAATCAGAGGGCTTAATACTTGAAAAAGCGAATTAAAAGCATAAGCATTGGATTGTGACGATGTTGAACTTTTGAATATGATTTTAAATGAGTCCAAAATTACTTTGGATGAAGCTTGTGCTCTACATTATGTGGTATCATATTGTGATAAAAAAGTCGCTAAAGAAGTTCTTGATCTAAATAGGGCGGATGTCAATCTTAGAAATTCTCGTGGTTACACCGTGCTCCATGTTGCTAGCGCGCGTAAGGAACCATCGATTATTGTTTCTCTATTGAACAAAGGAGCGAACGCATCAGATACTACTCATGATGGCCAAAGTGCAGTAAGTATATGTAGGAGATTAACTAGGCCGAAGGATTATCATGTAAAAATCGAGCATGGTCAAGAAACAAAATAAAGATCGATATGTATTGATGTTTTGGGCGAGAA
>OU343220.1:142156323-142210568 GCA_910596185.1 Chrysanthemum makinoi
GATGTGTATTAATAGTGTGTTAATAGTTTCTAGCTTTGCATATGCTTTCCGAAATTAATGAGCATAATGTTAGACGACGGGAGATATTTACGTTTCATGGTAGTGCCGTGAGGAAAAGTGATGTCTCTTCAGCATTTTTTTCTTAACACGAGAACCTATCATTCAGCACAAAACACCTTCCCTCATAAATACTGTGTCATGAAACACCCTATGACCCACAAATAACCTACTAAAACACAAATAAAACACACACAAATTAATAAATAAATAAGTAAAATAAAAAATAAAAAATGAAGATAACCCATCGCGTGGGCTGGTCTGATGGCGCGAAGGCCGGAAAACACATAAAACATGGCAATTTCAATTAACAAGTAATATCGCAATTTTATGTATTTAATAACCAATATGTAATTCTAATTATCATAATAGTTCTAATTAACAATTAATTAATTCTAATTAACTTTTAATTCTAATTAACAAGTAATTTTAATTAACATGTAATTCTAATTAACAATTAATTCCAATTAACAAAGTAATTCTACTAATTAACATGTAATTTAAATTCTAATTAACAAGTAATTCCAATTAACAAATTAATTCTAATTATCAATATAATTTTAATTTGTGTGTGACTAGTTATTATTTATTAAAAATTAACAAGTATTGCATGTAATTGTCAAAATTAAAAGATCTAGGAGTTTAATTAAGACAAGATGGAGTGTTCAAGTTAGCAATGAGAGCTTGAAATGATTGTTTTAGCTAGGATTTGTTGAATCCGCTAGCCGGTTTCCACGGTTCCCTCCAATGAGGGATCCGTCTAGGCTAATCCTATGGATCCGGCTATCAGCAGTCAATAAAAGAAGAAAATGATGTTTGTAGAGTCTAATACATATACATCTTGAGTGTCTCAGTCTTATTAAGTGTTTTAAATGACCAAATACATTGAATGTAGTTGGGTTAGTTTATGTATTTTTCTTCCTCATAGATTCAATTTATCGAGGCGTAGCTTTGATATTGATTCTATTTTGTGCCCGTTATGTTCGAAAGCAGCTGAGACTAAAGATCATTTATTCTCCCTATGTGAGATAACATCTGAGGTCTGGAGAAGAGTTCGCGGTATGTGTGGAACTTCTACTTCAGCTTAAATTCCGTGATCATCTTGGTTAGTATGGATTGATGGTTTGGCAAGAGTCGAAAAACAGAGAGGATGTACGATACTTTGCGACTACATGTTGGTATATTTGAAGCTTCGAATAGTGTCATTTTTATTTCTCAGCCTATGAGGAAAAGTGACATGTTCGATTATATTCGTTTATATTCTTTTTCTTGGTTAAAATGTAGACGCTCCAATTTGAAAGTAATAGTAATTTTTTGAACCAAGCTCGTAACCCAATTCATACATAAGAACATCCAACTCTTCAACTGACACACTATCAACATCAACCAAATCAACTAAATTTTCCATACCTCCAACGAGATATCTACCGTGCCAAGATTTAAAGAAATCGTTGTGATGAACCCTCATGCTAAACATATTAGATCTACCACCTGAAAACATGTCAATATATGTTTAGGACATTCTCAAAAGTTAATTGCAAAAAAATAAATACCCCAATTAGAAATTCCAATGTTTATAATCAAAATAAAAACAATGCCGTATTTCTTCTTAGCAGAGTCATACATGACGGTATCATCAACTGGATAACCTGGATGTCTTCATACTTTCCATAGAGTAAAATCCATGTTTCGGTTTTTTGATTAATAAACATGGGTTTTGTGACATGCAATTAGGGTTTGTGAATTTTGATAATTCTTGTAACGAAAGTTCTGAGATGAAAAATAATACAGTCTATGAGTTTATGGGGCGGGAAGAGGGTTAGATTACATGTGACAATAATACAGATATGTTTAATCGAAATAAGGAAATGACATGTGCCCTTGGATGAAAGACAAAGCAAACGGCGACTGAGGTGGTTGACTAACGAAAAAGTCGTCAAAGGACCAGTTTAGACTATAAAACTTGGAAAAAAGACTCCCGGCGATGAAAATGCCAAGTTTTGGTTCAACGTGATGTTTCAGGTTAAGATTAGGGACCAACAGTGTATTTTAGTCTATCATCTATATTCTATAGGAGTCCATGAGCCAAGGTATCAAACTATCATAGATGAGGGACCCACTTTATACCTAAACCGATACCAATTATGATTTATGATAGCATACCAAACGCACCCTTAGTCTTCGATATAATCAAATATTTTTTATTTGTTTCAAATACAAAGTACAATACCATAATGATTAATGATATAGCAGTTAAGCTTACACATAGACGACATACATCATTTATAAAAGAGTAAACTACAACGTCCGTCCTTGTGATTTGCGTTGACCGACAAGTTTCGTCCTTTAACCGAAAAAAATGCATCATCCGTCCCTAAATGCGAAACGTTATGTATCATTAGTCCTTCACTCTAACAATCATTTTAACTTTCCGTTAAATCCCTCGTGTGCCTTGCATACAAGGGTAAATTAGTCTTTCTTCCTCTCTCTTTTTTCCACACCTGTCCTTTTGCCTAAACATGAAAAACACTCTCTTTTTTTATACACTTAAAAAATCACAGTAAGTGTCTCAAATTACACTAATCTATTTTTTATACCAACCAACCTCAAATAGTCAAATTCATCTATGACATCAATTTCACAATTACATAAATTCATCATTCCATCATAAGCAACCTTAATTAAAAGTAATATCTATCAACTTAACCTTAATTTATCTTTTGGACTTTGTCGTCACCACCAAGAGCATCGGCCACCACATTCAATCAGCCACTGAACCAACGCCGTCGCCCAGAAACTGTAGTTCAGATCTCCGGTGAGGTCACAGACCTGACAACAAGATTCTGGCACGCTTCAGGTGGTTTGGGATTTGGGTCCACCGGTTGTTTTGAGTTGCTAATGGGTTTTTAAGATTTTGTGATTTTCAATGGTTAGTTAATTATGAAAAATATGGGCTTCGTATTAACAATGATAGTGTTAAATAAATTCCTTTACTTGTCTTTTTCATATAATGGGTTAATGATCTCTGCTTGCTGCAGAAACGATATATGTTGTGATGAAAACAAAGATGGATTTTTCTTTACAAGGTAAAAATAGAAAAGTAGGAAACAAAGATGGATTTAAAGAGTTTAAAAAAGTGGCCAATAAGATTTGGGTGTGTTCGAAACCCCTAAATCGAATAACCGCTGATCATCATTTTCAAGATTATTTTTAATGGAGAGTGGGTTTGCATATATCATTGTCATATACTTGAGTTGTGGGTTTGTTTATATCACTTCCATATAAGGGGTTGCTGATTTTAATGAAGATGAAAAAGGATGGTTTAATGTTTCTGTGTTTTGATTTTATAAAAATGGGGTGTTGATGTTTATATTGTATGAGGATTAGATTTTCATTAAGAGTTTATGGGTGTTGATTTAGGGGTTTGTGAGGTGGCTGGAAATGATGGCAGTGGTGGTGTACGGTGGGTGTGGTGGGTGGTTATGATATTGTTTTAATTTTAAGTCTTTGGATATGAGATGTATATGATGAGATTGTTGTGATGATTTTGTTTTTAAAACTTTGTGGATGTGAGATTTTAATGGTAGTTTCTTTCTATTTTAGTAGAAAGAGAAAGGTTAGCTGGAAAGGTGGATGAGGGTGGTGTTAGAGCAAGCGTGTGCTGCCCACTTCTTTATTTCCGACTTCACGCACACAATCAACATCACCTCTACATCACTCCAACACATTAACTAAAAAATACCCTCCAATCACAACTTACTCACTTCTTTTCATTTGGGCCCCACCGACCATCATTTTATTTTTCTTAAAACATATAATCAGCTTTATTTAAACAAATGCATGAAGTGGTGAGGCCCCTTGGTGTGGTGGCAAGGAGCAAAACAAAGTGGCGAATGGTAAAGTATTTGTCGTATTCATATCGTTGAAGTGGCGAATTGCAAAGTGGTGAGGCCCCTTGGTGTGGTGGCAAGAAGCAAAAAAAAGTGGTGACCTTCCATGTAGGATTTGGCGAGAAGTGGGAAGTCCCACACCCCATGCTCTCAGTGATAATAATGGAAGAAGATGAAGATAAGAAGAGGGGGAAAAAGGACTAAAATACCATCATGTGGGTATCATGTGTTGTATGTTGGTGTGTAGCTCCCAGAATAGGGTTAAGACAATCAATGCATAGAGAATATGCACTTCGCCAGAAACAAAACAATTAGTCACAGAACAAATACCACTAGGTGGTTACTGGATATCACTTGGAATCGTGTGATCACTTTCCAAAGTAAACTATTCGACCCTAATGCCCGGGTATCACTTAATATCTACGATAAAGACTAAATGCAGCCGGTAGAGAATTGAGGCACAATTCTATAACCTGCGCTTATAAGTGTTTAGTGTTTTCTCAGGTGTCATTCATGCTTAATCACATATCCTATTTATAGGATAATACTCCTGGCTAATTCAATGGAATTATGAGTATTAATCGGCCCATTAATAGCCTCATAAATATCCCCATTATAGCCAAGTAAGTGGTTACACCAATTAAATGGTCATTAAGCGAGCTTGAAACTCGCCACTTGAATAGGTCAAAACCGCTAAGCGCATTTCATAATACATTTCATAGTAAGCTATCAGTGGTTACACCGCTTCATGGAAACACCATTGCTTCAAGTAAACACTACTTCAGTGAAACACCACCACTCGTGAAACACCACTCAGGGAAACACGATCCAGTGAAAGTATGCCTGTAAAGGAAACACTCGATAATCAGTGGTAACCACAACAATATTTCACCAAGCACTACCAATACAAACCACTACAAGAGTCAGGGTGTTCATGGACCTTATAAAGGTACACACTGCACCTCCTAACCCATTACAAGGTGTGAACTATTCCCACAAGTGCACTAAATTTTCCAACAATCCTCCCCAAATTTAGTTCACTTCCTTTGCATGAAAAATAAACATCAAGCAAAACATGTGCATAGATGAAAATGTCCTGAGGATTGAATTTCCATCTTAGTAAATTACACGTTTCAAATATTCGAGAATCAGGGTGTTCTAAGAATTGAACCCTTCAACCCATTTGAATACCTTAAGATAAAATACACACAAGTTTTCAAACACTTAAAAGCTCCCGACACTATACAAGCCATGTGTCCATATCCAAATTCATAAATGTTGTAAAAGCTAAAAGTCCAAAGCTTCCTGAAGCGGCAAAACTTCAACATTTACATAGGTGGTTCCTCTTTATTCATGCTCCTGCCAAGCACTTTTTTCAAAGAAAATTAACCATTGAGAAGTAAAGACTTCATCCTCCTTTCAGCAGGTTCTGAGCACAACCTTGGGATGTAATTAAAACATGTGCTTCCAGCCTGAATGTTCACTTTCCACATTGAACTCAGCTCCCAAGTTTCCTTAGAGGAGTTGGGATGTCCTAGCATTCAGGACTAAGTTGGACTTAAACCCATCCCTTTAGCAGACTTTATAACCAAGTCTCTAGCGTGACCTCTTCGTCAAGTGATCACTAAGTTCTCGTTGAGATCTCACAAACTCTATAGATACCACCCCATTCATGATAAGCTCACGAATCATGCTATGTCTCACACCTAAGTGTCTAGACTTACCATTGTACATCCGCTATAAGCCTTAGCCAATGTAGTTGCACTATCACACCGGATAGAAATAGGTGCTATAGGTTTAGGCCACAATGGAATCTCAAGGAGCAAGTTTTTCAACCAGTCAGCTTCTTTACCAGAAATGCTTTAAAGCCACAAATTCAGATTCCATTGTTGAACCGGTGATGCAAGTTTGTTTCTTGGATGCCCAAGAAATTGCACCTCCACCAAGTAGGAATACCCAGCCACTGGTAGACGAATTGTCTTCTGTTACCGATCCAACTTGCATCGTGTAACCTTCCAACACCGATGGGTAACCAGATATGAGAGACTATAATCCATAGTTCTTCAAATACTTCAAGCCCCTTTGAACGCTTGCCGTGATGAGCACTAGGATTACTAGTATACCTGCTCAATTTTCCCACTGCAAAACCAATATCAGGTCTTGTACAAGTCATGGCATACATCAATTACCCTAGAATACTCAAGTTGAGATACAGCCTTGCCATGATTAGGCATCGCCTTCACAAGTATCCATAGGTGTACTCACTGGAGTACAATCAAAGTAATTGAATTTCCTCTGTACCTTCTCAATATAATGAGACTGAGAGATAGAAATTCTTTTTTACTTTCATGTTTAATCCTTATACCAAGGATAACATCAGCCTCCCCATGTCTTTCATGGAGAACCTTGATGACAAAAATTCCTTTGTAAGGTCAACCCGATTTGGTCAGTGCCAAAATCAACATGTCATCAACATATAGACAAATGATGACTCCTTTACCAGATTCATCAAATTTGCTATACACACATTTGTCAGCTTGTTTAAGAACATAACCACTAGACAAAACCACTTCATCAAATTTTTGATGCCATTGCTTAGGTGCCTGCTTAAGTCCATAGAGAGACTTAATCAGTTTACACACCTTGTTTTCATTGCCATGCATGATGAAGCCCTGAGGTTGGTTCATATAAACCTCCTCATCCAATTCACCATTCAAGAAAGTCGTTTCACATCCATCCGATGAATAATCAGATTGTGAATAGATGCCATAGCAATCGCCAGCCTTATGGTAATCGACACGAGCCGGGCATAAGTATCAAAATAGTCTATCCCTGACTTTTGTTTAAAGCCCTGAATGACTAGTCTAGCCTTGAACTTTTCAATAGTTCCATCTACCTTCATTTTCTTCTTGAAAATCCATTTGCAACCTAGAGGTTTGCAACCGGGAGGTAGATCAACCAACACCCAAGTGTTGTTCCCCATGATGGAATCCATCTCATCGTTGATTGCTTCTTTCCGAAGCAATATCCCGGACTTCATTGCTTCTTCAAATGTCTTGGGATCATCCTCAACAATGAAGCAATAGGAGTATTGGTCTGAGACCTCATCCTTGTTCCTTCAACTAAGTATAGTTGAAACTCAGGTCCAAATGACTTTGGAGTCCTCACCCTTTTGCTCTTCCTGAGCAAGGTTCAGTTGTTGAACCACAACCTCATCAGGGACCACCGATGGTTTATCATCGGGGACCCTTGATACACCAGTGTCAAGAGTTCCATTAGGAATCCTCTGACTTGGTCTTGGGACTGATGAGAATCTATTCTCATCAAAGTCTGCATCCCTTGATTCAATTATAGAGTTAACCGAAACATATTCATTAGGTTCAATAACATAGAACCTAAAAGCCTTGGAATGCTCAGCATATCCAACAAAGATGAAATCAATGCCTCTTTCACCCAAAGTCTTTTGCTTTGGATCAGGGAGTCTTACAACAGCCCTACAACCCCAGATCCTGAGATAGTTCAGTTAGGGTTTCCTTTTAGTCCAGAGTTCATAAGGGGTAACCTTGTTCCTTTTGTTGGAAACCCTATTTAATAAATAGCAAGCTGATAACATAGCTTCACCCCGAACCCTTGACTCCCTGAATAGGACAACATGGAATTAACCATCTCCTTCAAAGACCCTGTTTTTCCTTTCGAAATACCATTTTGCTGAGGAGTATAAGGCCAGCTTTCATGGATTATACCAACAGACTGAAAATACAGAGTATCCATGTACTCACCTCCCTATCAGTCCTTAATCTTTTGATCAAAGACCCAAGTTGTAATTCAACTTCAGTTTTAAACACTTTGAATTTATCTAATGCTTCATCCTTTGTATGTAACAAATAAACATAACAAAACCTAGAAGCATCATCAATAAATGTCACAAAGTACTTCTTATTCCCCAAAGAAGGAGTGGAATGCAAATCACACAGTCACATGTGTATCGCTCCAAGAGCTTAGTCTCACGACTAACACCCTGAAAGGGTTTCTTGGTTATCTTGGTCAACATGCAAGTTTTACACTTTTCAATGTCCATGTCAAAAGCAGGGATCAACTCATCCTTAGACATATCTTGCATTCTTTTATAGTGTACATGGCCAAGTCTTGAATGCCATAGGCTAGAATCGTGTCGTATGGTGGTCACAAAAGCTGAATTAACACTGTTAGTAGAAATATTAAGCCTGAACATTTGATTACATAAATAACCAAAACCAATAAAAACACCATTCTTATAAAGCACAAATTTATCAGACTCAATAACTTGTTTATATCCATGATTATTCAATACACTACTTGAAACCAAGTTTTTCCTTATATCAGAACATGAATAACATTAAACAAAGTTACAATCTTTCCAGAACTAAAATTAAGATCTACACAACCCCGACCATGCACCAAGGCTGTTGACTCATTTCCCATGTGAAGAATAGAACCATCATTCAGTGACTCATAAGTCTTGAACCAGCTTTTATCTTTGCACACATGAACGTTGTAACACCAGAGTCAACCCACCACGCAACATCATCATCCTGCGCATAAAAAGATTCAGATACATATGTAACATAATAAATCTGAAAAGACTTATTAAACATATTCTGACCTTTCAGTGAGTTGGCTGAACCACCACTCCTTGAACCATTAGTGCCGATCCATTGGCTTTACCACCAACTTTAACACCCTTGCAGTCCCTTTTAATGTGACCGGTCTTGCCACATTTCCAACAAGTAGGTGTTGCCTTCTTGTTGGGATCGCCTTGTGTTATCATGAAATTTGCGTTTGCCTTTGTTGTCATTGTACCTGGTGGAGTTGTTATGCTCCACCATAATGACAACCGATGCACCCCAAAGCATTGTCGCTTTTGGCTTGTCATTATCCTCCATCTTGAGAGATTCCTCAATGCGCAGATGACTGCCCAACTCAACCAGAGTTAACTCCTCTTTCTTATGTTTCAAGGTATGCTTGAAATCTTTCCAAGAAGGAAGGAGTTTGTCAATGACACATGAGACTTTAATGGCCTCATCCATGTTCATATTGTGTTGTGTAAACCTTCCAAGTATTCCAAGAAGTTCATTGTATTGTTCCATGACTTGTCTTGAATCAGTCATTTTGTAATTTGTGAAATTACTAACAAGAAACTTCTTACTTGATGCATCCTCAACCATATATTTGGCATCCAAGGAATTCCACAGTTCTTTGGAAGATTCAAAGTTCTGATAAATATCAAACAGAGAATCGGACATACCATTGAGAATAAGACCTCTGCATATGTAGTCATCATTCTCCCATTTGCTCCTCTCCTCCGACCGCTCAACCGTAGCATCATCCCCATCATCAAGAATTGGAGTGGTCAGCACATACACCACACTCATACTTGACAGCAAGAAGTGCATCTTCTTCTGCCACCTCCTAAAGTCCACCCTTTCAAACTTGTCCAAGCTTAGCAAAGTTTGAAGCCATGTGTTTCATTGCAGCAGTTGCCATTGATTAGCACAAAATAGTTTACTTTGATTGTTGGTGTGTAGCTCCCAGAATAGGGTTAAGACAATCATTGACAGTAGCAACATGCAACTCTTCAGCAGAAACAAACAATTAGTCAGCAGTAACAAATACCACTAGGTGGTTACCGGATATCACTTGGAATCGTGTGATCACTTTCCAAAGTAAACTATTCGACCCTAATGCCTGGGTATCACGAATATCTACTTGGGATAAGACCAAATGCAGTTAGAGAATTAGGCACAATTCTATAACCCTTCATGCATAATCAGATATCTTATTTATAGGATAATACTCTTGGCTAATTCAATGAAATTATGAGTATTAATCGGCCCATTAATAGCCTCATAATTATCCCCATTATAGCCGTAAGTGGTTACATGACCAATTAAACGGGTCATTAGCAGCTTGAAACTGCCACTTGAATAGGTCAAAACCGTTACAAGCGGTACTTTCATCAGTACTTTCATAGTGCTATCAGTGGTTACACTGCTTGCCGTGGAAACACCACGCTTCGTGTAAACACTACTCAGTAAAACACCACTTCGTGGAAACACCACTTCAGTGGAAACATGATCCGAAGGAAGTACTGCGCTTGGGTGGAAACACCGATAATCGGTAACCACAACAAAGTACTTTCACCAAGCACTACCAATACAAACCACTACAAGAGTCAGGGTGTTCATGGACCTTATGGGTGTACACTCCGTACGTCCTAACCCATTACAATGTGTGAACTATTCCCACAAGTGCACTAAATTTTCCAACATTGTCACTTAACGAAAGTTAATGAGGAATGTTTAAAGGAGGGACTAACGATACCTAGCATTTCACATTTAAGGACGGATGGTGCATTTTTTTCGGTCAAAGGACGAAACTCGTCGGTCAAACACAAACCACAAGGACGAACGGTGTAGTTTACTCTTTATAAAACGAACAGGGCACGTATGCCCACTAAAAGAGTTCGTCTTGATACCTTACGAGACCTCGAAAACATATGTCTAAAACTCAAACTACAACTCCAATTATACACAACCCAGAGCTCCACGTCTTTATTGACAAAAAGAGGAATCCGCAACACATTAACTTATAATAACTGGTAAACAAGATCTTGAAGTATAATTCTTCACACGTTTTTAAGCCTGAGATTAGGCACATAAGAATGTTGAAAATCTAATGAAATAAACACGTAACGCATGTAGTTTATGAGAATTTCCGCGCTTTATTCTTTCCACCATGCCTCCCTGTTGGTGTGTCCATTGATGATGACAAACCACGATCAAGCTCAGCCTTATCCTTGGTAAAGGCTCTTTGGACTTCTTCTTTCAGCTCAACATATCGAGTCATTTTGATTTCTTGCTCTTCTAAGGTACCATTTTCCATGTAACAAAGTTCATGAAGCTCATCCTCCATGAAATTATCAAGAACTTCTGAACAATGAGGGAAATAACGCCTACCCATCTCCACTGCATCCACACAAAAATTCAAATCAGTACGAAAGCACTTGGATCAGCCAACAACCTCAATCCATGAAATATGCACTGTTAAAACAAAAAGAGAAACGAAAAAGTGGAAAAAGACTGATTGGCCATTTTTAACGCAAAACGTACATACTAAGAATTTGAATATGATGTACCTGTCCTCGACAGGGCTTCCATTCTTGAAAGCAATCTCTTGTTTTGTACCAAGGGTGTCTCGTTCAAATCCATTTCTCTCAAATTACCATTTGAACCTTTTGATCCCAAAAGACCAGGAAACTCGGAGGTTGTTTGGGCATGGGCAATTTCCATGGCTAGTTTTGCTTCTGAAGGAAACAGTAGTCGCGCAAACGCAACTGTAGAAACACATACAAAAAATTGAATTATTAGTCTTTCAAATGCTACTATTTGACCATTGTACTTCATGTTCCACCCATTTAGCTGGCATTTCGTTTTATTTCCAGCCTAAACTGAAGCAGCAGGCAGTGCTGTTAAAACTTATACCACATTATAGAAACTGTTCATCGAACCTGTACACTAGAGTCACCAATAATTATCTAAACAATAGTACAGTGGTAACACACTATTTTCCTGCAAGAATCGACATGTTTTTATGAATGAGTTAATGTCAAAACCGATTAGGAGTTAAGAAATATACCTCGGTTTTCTAAGTTGATTAACTTCATGTGTAAATCATCAGCCACTTCCGATGAACATATGGAAACATCTCCTATCATCGGATTCCTCCTAATCTCTCGCTCCAAAACATCAATACATATACGATCTTTATTTGTTTCTTGACCATGCTCGATTTTTACATGATAATCCTTCGGCCTAGTTAATCTCCTACATATACTTACTGCACTTTGGCCATCATGAGTAGTATCTGATGCGTTCGCTCCTTTGTTCAATAGAGAAACAATAATCGATGGTTCCTTACGCATCGCAGCAACATGGAGCACGGTGTAACCACGAGAATTTCTAAGATTGACATCCGCCCTATTTAGATCAAGAACTTCTTTAGCGACTTTTTTATCACAATATGATACCACATAATGTAGAGCACAAGCTTCATCCAAAGTAATTTTGGACTCATTTAAAATCATATTCAAAAGTTCAACATCGTCACAATCCAATGCTTTGTGTATGCTTTTAATTCGTTTTTCAAGTATTGCGCCCTCTGATTCTACTTCTACTGTGTGTTCGTCATTATCTTGGGAGTTGTTACGAAGAAATCTAACATTCTGAGCAACTTCAAATGGAAGCTCTTTCTCAAGAGAAATGGTGTCAAGATCCGAGCGTACTACTTGGTCAATACAACGAGATAAAACTTGTTGCAATTGGCAACGAAAGGCCACCACAAGGATCGGGATCACATCTTCCACAACAGCCTTGTCCACAAAATTGAGAAGACGGCGCTGCAAAATGAAACATATAAGATTCGTCACTCATCATTTTCAATTCTCAAACGAGTTACCTTTTTTACTTTGGAATGTGGTATCCAAATGAATAGGTATTGTTGACCAACAAAAGTTTATATACTAAAAATTACATGAATATTTAATATATATAAATCGATTTGGGAGGTTGTCGGCATTTGAATACACTTTAGGGGATAGACTCATTGACGTGTTTTTAATTTAGCTACTTCACATCAGTTTACATAGACACATTTGAGATAGAATATAACCCTAACCGACTCATCTTAGGCCAATGGGTCGCAATTGCAACCTCTATCATGAAAACCCAAAACCACCAAACACCAATATGTTTAATAACTGCCCAAGTTTCATTAGTTTTCATAATTTGACCTTGCATATCAAACAAACTTCTTTGAATTATAAACTCATAGATAATAAAGATTTGGTAAAATTTTAACTTCGACATTCAAAGTCAAAGGAAGGAAAATAACAATAACGAGGTCAGTGGTATAGTAGGCATGGAAAATGATGTATACCTAGCAGCCACTATTAAGCTTACACATAACTTTGTTTACGTTGAATTTTCATCTATGTTACCTTCTTTTTTTAAGGATTGCATATAACAGCATAATCGTTCGGTAGCAGTCATAATAAGATTGGTTAGCTGTAAAGTAAATTTTCTGGAACATAAACAAACCATCTGAACTATAAGTGTTTGGCTAAGCTTATTAATAAAGTATATGGCTCTAGCAAAAAGCCATTTCTAAGGAGGTTTAGCATCAAGCTCTTTTTTGCTCTTTAGAAAACTAATAAGCTCTTTGTTAGAAGTGTTGGCTAAACTTATTGTTTTTGATAATTCAATAAGCTGAAAAGCGACTAAAACACCCCGAGATATAACTTGGGCAAATCTACAAGCCTCTTTACGTTTAACTAAAATGCAACAAATTAGTTTTCGGTATCTCCCATACACGAATACTATACACATTCATAGTATTTTCTTGCTAAGCTATTACTATAAATTATGTGTCAAACCAGATGTTCCAGCATTTGAGGGACACGCAAGAAAACGAATACTATAACATGTGGTATCCAAATGAATTCACTCAAAGAACCCAAGGTAAGCAGAATGAATGTTCAAATGGGTCAAAAGGTCAAAGTATCTGAAAAAGTGTCAGTTTGGGTTGTATTGTATGGCTAATGGGTCAACAAGTGCACATAAAAGATTAAGCTAAACATAAAAAGGGTTGATTGGTCTAAAAGTCACCCATGGCCTGCTCAAGCTACTCGGTCGATAAATCTTTACCTTGAAAATAGTTTATATAATACAGTAATATGTAACAAAATAATTACTTATAAAATTCTTAAAATCATGTTAGCCCATTACCCCTTTGAAATCGAGTGAAAACTCTCTAATGTATAATTCAAAATAGGCTAAATGTCAAATGCAAATCCAGTTATAATTTCGAAATCAAACATACATGTGATTCAAAGCATATGGTGAACAAATACCTGAAAAAGTGAAACTAACTCTGGAACTTGAAAAACTGAAGCTGCGTAAGTCAATTCAATAGCAAAGCTAATAGCCGGACGACAAGCAACGTGGAGGCACCCATCATCAACACAAGTTGATACCTCCACGGGAGACGCCTTCACTTTACCCGTATAAACATAGCTTAAAAATACAAGAAAAGCTTCATATCCAACATTCCCATATGGCAACAAATTACTCATGATATATTTAGGCTTTCCATCCTTCTCGACACAACCTTTACTACTGTCCTTAAACAACTCACTAAAAAACTTGCTTCTAGTAGCTAGAATACACCTATGAATGCCAACAGATATCCCCTCAACAACGACCTCAGCATCACTATAATTGCATTCATATTCAGAACCAGAATCAGACAATAGCTTCCCTAAGTTTGTGCTAAGTCTATTTAAGCTAATTATTTCAAGATTTGACCGCGGCTCAGTGATCGAAGGGGTAGGTCTGGTATAGCTAGTTGAGCCATTGGATAAGTGAGATGATGAAGTGAAACTTATAGATGAGGATGGTTCGGACAAATTTTCCATGGCTAAGTATTCCATAAATAAAATTTACATGAGTAACATCAGGGCTTTGACTTTTCACAAAAAAAAGTCAAATTCATAAACTTTTATAGCCATTAAGCAAGAAGTTAAAACAAAACAAAAGATTTAATGATTCATTCATATACCCATCATGAAATAAGATTTGACAAACGAAAAATAGCAAAACTACATAAAAACAGTTTAGGGGTTTGACTTTTCACTAAGAAAAGTGAAATCGGCAGGAAAACCCCAACAGCGTGCACCCCTTTTGTCTAGGAGTTGGAACACTATAAGAAAAACTACTTACAAGCAATAAAATGTTGCCATGATTCAGTAACAAAACACATACAATGAATCAAACAAAACCCTTTACATACAGAATAAAAAGTCAACGGGTAAGTAAGGTCAACGGTAGAAACTACAAGTGATTAGATACAGAACTGCAAATACCAAAATATAATATTAAAACCCATAAACATAAAATGGATCTTTTTTCAATATTCAGTTCAAGAATAATTTTTTTTTTTTTTTTTTTAAATACCCAACTGAAATAATCACTCAATAAGCAAAACCCATGTGGAATAAAGCAAGACTTAACTTCAAGAAACAGTAAAGAACAAAATAAAACCAATAAAACTGTGATCTTTGTTAAATTAAAGAAGCTTCAAAGAAGTGGAAAATGGGAAGGTTCATTGAAAGAGAAAAGGGTATTTTTTAACTTTTGAAAAATCCTTTTGTCGTCTTGTGAAGTGAGAGTTGAAGTCGTTGAGAACTTGAGATGATGTAATGGTGGCTTGCCGCGTTTTGTATACGCAGGACATGACGTCACTTTGCTAAGTAAACATATTGAGTCAAGTTATTCACCTTCCCTGTAAGAGCACTTGAACGAAACACCACCCCAACAATAACACCATAACATCAATAACACCGCCCACGCCACATCAGCTTTAACATTTAACATTAACATCCTAAAAACACCCTACAACAATAACATCCCAATAACACCATAACACCACTAATATTTCTATATTTTCAATTCAACCCCTAAACTAAATCATACACTTTATTTTTTAAACTAAAAACAAACATTTCATTAAAAACTTAAAACATATTACAATACGAGACTAAAAAATACAACGAAAATAAAATACAAATCTAGAAAAACCCACGCAATTGAAAACACATAGCAAATAATTTATTCATCCTCGTCGCTCTCTTTGTTGTTGTCCATGTCGCTCAAGATTCTTCCCCCAAACCCCCTCCATAAGGTCCTGCTGGAGTTGGGTATGCTTTTGTCGGTCGTGTATTTCTTTTGCCTTACGCATCTGGCGTATCACATCTTTCAACCATCTTCGTTGCCTCAAATTTGTTGTGATCCACCCTACATTTTTTATAGTCACGTAAAGCAAATTTTGATCTTTTATAATCATGTTATGCATAATAATGCAACAATACATGATTCCAATTCGGGCAATTTAAATCCACGTCACGGTGTTGTAGTATACCCCAACGGCCTTGAAGAACACCAAAAGCACGCTCAATATCTTTTCGCACTTTGTCTTTGCTCTTTAAAGCAATGTTTTCATTGTTGCCGTGGAAGGATTTGACGAAGTTGCCCATCAAAGGATAAATTCCATCACTAAGTAACTACCCCCTGTTCATACCTAAATCTTCCGTTTAACCATATAAGGTGCTTTTGGGGCATTGTCGCTAGTTAACTGTCGTCGAAAGAGTTATCTAAAAAATATTGATATCAAGATTTGCCCCCGCCTATCCCAAAAAATACATGCTGCATCCATAAATCTTGAGAAGCAAATGTTTCAAGCATAATTGTTGGGTATTTTTATCACCCCTAGCAAATGGCCTTGCTGCCATTGACAATTTTTCCATTCTGCATACAAATCAATGCTACCAAGCATTCCCGAAACCATGTTTTTTCTTCATGATGTTGATAAATTTTTGAATGCCGCCCATGTTGGTTTTCTTAAATACTCCGACATAAACAAATCAATAATACATTTGTTAAAATTATCAGGCAAGTTGAGTACTCTCACCCATTTGCAAAGTATATTCATCAAATGCATCAGTGTGGTGCCATAACGCCTACCATGCATGGCAACACAGTATTTACTTCATTAGTTAACTTATACTCATCTCGGTCTGTATACAATCGGTATGTTTGCCTAAATAGGTAAAAATGATCCGAATATTATCGAAGTATAAGATTCAATACCTTCTAACTATTTGCGGAATAGTTTCCTCTCATAAGAAATCTTCTACAAAAATTCCGGTTTGAATACTTTACAACCTTGTAATGAAATAATCAGATGCCAGACTCTTCTCGCTTCAATGCTATATACATGGAAACGAGAACCACTATCATGTTGAGATTCAATACCCTCTTGTTGTTCCAACCAGTAGGTGATAATTTACGTCAGCCATAAATTTAGGTAAAAGTCCTCTGGTCAATAACGTCCGACCAAGACAGGAATATCACCTTCATGATTTGGAACTATCCAGGAACTAATTTGATTTTTGAAATATGAAAGTGTAAAGAGGAAGTATATAAAGTTTGAATGGAAGTGTGAAGAAATAGAGTTTTAGTTGGGCATTTATAGTGGTAAAAAAATCTTTTGTTTTTTTAAAAAACTAGCCGTAAGGGGGTTTTTGTAAATTTTTTTGAATTTCTAACGTTGAGGACCAACTGTGTAAGTTTTCAAATTTTTTTTTTCCTCCTTAATCGCAGCGTTAGCAACCCAACGGTTGCAAAATAATGCCGTTGAAGATCAAGCCCTCCAACGGGTATAACGCTACGCATGGCGCTAAAACGCCTATAACGGCAAGTATACCGCTATCGCTGGGAGTCTTTCTAAGGAGGGTTGCAATGATTGGACTCATTAGATTGTATTTATGTTGCCACGAAGATACATTTGATCAACACTTTATGATGTGACAATATAAGGAGGTTTCTATAACACATTGGGATGGGATGTGTTATAGGAACCCTCCTTATATTGTCACATCATAGGGGTTTGATCAAACCGGAAACCACAACCGCGATTGGGATACCCTATTCCCACTCTCCTACTACTAGGGTAGTAAGGGATGGAACCAGATTAAACTTGCAGTGTGATCAGTGCACTTGGAATAAACTAAATAGTAATGCAAATATATTTTTTAAGGAGTGGGTGCATTTAAGAAAAATCGATTTTTTTTTAACAAAATTAACACTACGCATAATAAATATCCATTGGTGTCCCGGGACACCCCTTGGTTCCGTCCCTGAGGGTAGTACAAACCCTCCCTAATAGTAGGGTAGGGTAGTACATGCTTTTTTTTCTTTCCGTGTAGTACTACAACCTCCCCCCTCATTTTTTTCTAATCTTAGTTTTGAGTTTTGGGTTTGTGTTTTTATCTTTGTTTACTAAAACTATATATTTTGTCCTCATCACGTTTTATTTTTTGTGTTGTGTTAAAAAACGCTGTTAAAAATTATTAAGATTTTAATAGTGCTAAGATTTGAAGGTTGCAAAGTGATAAAATCTCACTTTACCGTCCATTCGGTTTCGGTTATCATCATCGCCTTATCTCAAAAGTATTTTTCATTGAACAAATGTACAAGCTCAGGTACCAAATGAAGTCACGGGTGTGTTTGTGTGAAACACGTTTGTATCCCTCATGTTGAGAATGAGTCATTTGTAGGCTTTGTGTCAAATAAGCAACAGTGAAGATTCCATTTCATTGTTATAACCAAGTGAACCAAATTCACATTTCACAAACACATTTCAGATCCACAATCACATTGACAGAAACACTACAACACTTGCATTCAACCAAAAAAAACAAATGCTAGCATATCAAAAGTGTTTGGGTTTATACAAAATAAGTTGGTTCTAGCAGAAAGGAAGGTGCTGGTATAACGGCTATAAAAGTTACTTCACGATGAATAACTCACCATTTTACACGACTAATTCGTATAATTTTACACTATTACTTCAAAAATGAGCAACGTTTATAAAAAAAATGATAAATCGAGATTTTTAATAGGCTCAGATTATCATCGTTTTATCATTGTGGCTGCAAATTTGAATGTTGCCAAGTGGGAAAAAACTCACTTTACCGTCCATTCGGTTATGCCACGCCAAAACTCTAAGTTTTTTAAATCATCATCGCCGATCTCGGTTTTTTAACGAAAACCAAGTTTCAGATCCACTTAAACCAACAAACGCTTATCATAAAAGCGCTTAAACCACGCTTATTTCATAATAAGCAGTTTCAAGAAACTGCTTGTTTCATAATAAGTAGTTTCAAGAAACTTCTTGTTTCATAATAAGCAATTTTAACAAGCTACTAATTCATAACAAACTGCTTTACCATCATCAAAAATGATCCAACACTTAAACAGAAACACAAAGCATATTCATAATCGCTTTTACCATAAGCGGTTCATAGATCAAAAAAAGATCTATTCTTTTACCATAAAAACATTTAACCATCACATATCAAAAAATATCTAAACAGATCTGAAAAGATCTAACAATAGAACGCCATCTTTTTAAAACAAGATCCAAAACCATATTTTTTAAAACAAAATCCATCATCATAAAAATGATCCAACACCAGAAACACAAAAGCAGATTCATAACTGCTTTTACCATAAGCAGATTCATAGATCAAAAAGATCTATCCTTTTTTACCAAAAAAACTCTTTAACCATCACAAATCAAAAAAGATCTAAATAGATCTGAAAAGATAAACACCATCTTTTTAAAACAAGATCCAAAACCATATCTTTTAAAAACAAGATCCATCATCAGCAAAATGATCCAACACCAGAAACACAAAAGCATATTCATAACTGCTTTTACCATAAGCAGTTTCATAGATAAAAAAGATCTATCCTTTTTTACCAAAAAAACTCTTTAACCATCACAGATCAAAAAAGATCTAACAATAGAACGCCATCTTTTTAAAACAAGATCCAAAACCATATTTTTTAAACACAATATCCATCATCAGAAAAATGATCCAACACCAGAAACACAAAAGCAGATTCATAACTGCTTTTACCATAAGCAGTTTCATAGATCAAAAAGATCTATCCTTTTTTACCAAAAAAAAACCCTTTAACCATCACAGATCAAAAAAGATCTAAACAGATCTTAAAAAATCTAACAATAGAACACCATCTTTTTAAAACAAGATCTAAAACCATATTTTTTAAAACAAGATCCATCATCAAAAAAATGATCCAACATCATCGTATAAAAAAACAATAAGCCACATCATCAGATCTAAAAAGAACCACAGATCAAAAAAGATTTAAACCATACCACAGATCTAAAAAGATCTAAACCACACCGCAGATCTAAAAAGAACCACCATCACCACATATCTAAAAAGGGACAAGATATTCCCACCCTCCCTAGATCTTTTATTCCCACCAAAGACACCCACCAAAAACAGATCTAAAAGGAGAGAAACCATGTTCATCAGAAGCAAGAACCACCAAAAACACCCACCAATGCGATTAAACGATGATGAGTTCGGTTTGGTGAAACAATTGACAAAGTATAACGTACAACCATGTCATATACTTTCGTCAATAAAGGAGCGTAATCCGGATAACGTGTCTAGCCTAAGAACTATATATAATATCCGGGGAGCCATTATAGGTGATAGAACTCCAATCCAAGTCCTTTACTCACATTTGATGCATTCAGGGTATACATATTACGAGAGGGTAAATGAGCATAATGAGGTTGAGGAACTGTTTTTGTTCACCCCGTCATATGCTATATGGTGCACATTCCTTGAAATCATACTAATGGACTCCACATACAATACCACGTTGTTTAAATTGTCATTTTTGGAAATTATCGGAGTAACTTCAACAAATAAAACATTTTCAATGGCGTTTAGTTTTTTAAACCAAGAAAAATGGCCTAATTTTTTATGGGTATTGCAATGTGTGAAGAAGGTGATAGACGAAAATTATTACCCTCGTGTTATCATCACGTAGAGATTTAGCGTTGGTTGGGGCATACGGACAAGAATTCCGAACGCAAACAAATTACTTTGTCGATGGCATATTAATATAAATAATGAAATTGCATAAATAAATGCAATTCATAAAGGAGTACGAGTCCATTTTTGGACATGGGATTGGATGGTTAAAGCTCCAGGCCAGCCCATATTCGAGCATTATTATGAACACCTACAACAGCTATTGGTCAACCATGTGGGTACTTAATTATTAATTCATTGTTTTTATTATTGAATAAATAAGCACCGAATGACTTTTATTAATTCATTTTTTTTGGATATATCAGTGTCTAATAATTTTACTGCATACGAGGCATGTTTATCTCGTTTATTACCGATCAATATTGCAGCTCTGACGGTCAACAATATCAGAGTTGAGAGTCAACAGCGTTGTTGAAATCATACTTGGTAGCACACATCCAACTTAGACACATTGTTGAGTTCGATCGATAAGATTCTCATTTTGCAAGAAAATGCGATAAAATAATCTTTTAATAGAAGCATAAACGAGAAAATGAATAAATGTAATATACCACTATTTGCGTGGTATAAAGTTTCAAATATACTTTGGAACTCATGTTCGATGAACTCCAACTGACGATCGCCGTAGAAGATTGTACTCATCATTCTTGGTCAATTTATGGACTACCATGCTTTCACGAAATGCTTTACTATCAATTCGTGTAAGTATATTAAATTTATGACTATCAAGTTATTTTTCACATTAATATCAGTAATTTATATAAGTCACTTTTAATGAATGGCAGTATAGGCCATTCCACTGGAAAAATTGTTAATACAAATATCGTCATTAAACGTTATTTATATTTTATGATCTTTACCTAAGTTTTTTTAACGACAAAAGTAAATTTAATTTTTGTAAAGCATAAAGCTTATCAAGATTAATAGATATTAAAACAAGCTTTCCTTAAATAAAATCTTCATCACTCAAGCATTTACATTTTGATTAGTCATATATCAATTAACTTTGATATCCCTCTAAACCATAATGTATGTTAACATTTTTAGATGAAGCATGTGTTAGTTTCTTAAAACAAAATGTTACATATGTATTTAGTCTATTTACATTTAACATATTTCTAAAAATAGAAAACAACATATGACATCATGTGGTGCATCATTGAAATTTATAGGGGATTTCATAAGATATTTTGTGTAGATTTGGACTCTACATATCTTACATGATCTTGGTTAAATTTGGTTGACTTTGGTAAGATTTTTGTAATCTTGTTGTCAGACCCTGCGGCAATAAAAAGTTACATAGGCGGAACCATATTTTTGGTTTCGTGGTCCGTCGTGACAACAGACTGGTTTGGCTATAAATATCAAGCCAACCCAAGTTGTTTTCTCCTCCCTTTCTAGCAAAATCACATACATTCATTCTCTTTATTATTTCTAACTCAGTTTCATATCATTATAGTGATCCTCTTTTGTAGCAAATAAGATTAAGGCTTAATCAAGCTTCAACAAATAGTTGGAAGTATTGTCTATTTTATTGTTCTATGATCTAGTCTTGTTCATACATCATTGTTGTACCAAATCATCTTAAACTTGTGAGTGTGAGTGGTTAGTATTTTAGTCCTTAAAATATATTGTGTGTGGGAGTGGTTGTACCCTTGCAAAAGAACTCGACATCTAGCTTAGTATCGGAAATAGTGTGTGTAAGTGTAAAGGTTTCTCCGCCGGTGAAAGGAGCTTGTTGACTAGTGAAGTTAAACTATCGAGTTGGAGACTCGAGGAGTGGAGTAGGGCAAGGAAAAAGAGTCCTCGTAGACCGAACCACTATAAACAACTTATCGTGGTTTGACTATTTCTTTCCTTATTTACTCTTTATATATTGCTTGCATATTGTTTGTTATTTACTAACATATCTTTGATCAATATCAATTGATCATTACAATAAGTTTCAAAACAAAGATTTTAATCGGTAAACTATTCAACCCCCCTTATAGTTTTCCACAATTGGTACCAGAGCCTCGTTGCTCAAGAATTTCTAATATAGATTGTATTTTATAAACTTGAAACGATCCATGGATTCCGAAAACTTTAAAGATGGGAAATCTATGAAAAGACCACCACTCTTTAAAACCAATGGATTTATCTATTGGAAAAACCTTTTTGAAACATATGTAAAGTCAAAAGATATAGATCTTTGGTTTGTTATCATTAAAGGAGACTTTAGTCCTACGACAAAAGATATTTCTAGTGATGATCAAAAGAAACTAATAGCTAAAAATAATGAAGCTAAAATGATGCTTTATAATGCTTTACCTAGAAAAGAATATGAAATAATTTTTATTTTTGAAACCGCAAAAGAGATTTGGGAATCTTTAGTTATTACACATCAAGGAAATTCACAAGTAAATGATAACAAAATTGATCTTCTTGTTCAACAATATGAATAATTTGTTATCCCTAAAGATGAAACCATTGATTGTGGATTTGCTCGCTTTAATACTATTATTACTTCTCTTAAAGCACTTGATGAAACTTTTCGTAGTAAGAACTTTGTCAGGAAATTTCTTAGAGCACTCCATCCGAAGTGGAGAGCAAAAGTAACGGCTATTGAGGAATCAAAAGATCTCTCAATAATGTCACTTGACGAGCTAATTGGAAGCCCTCAAAGTACAAGAAATGGTGATGGAGAAAGATTCGGAGATCATCAAAGGAAAAAGAGAAAAAGTCAAATTCGTTGCTCTATAGGCAAGAACGGAATCTAGTGATGATGACGAATCTTGCTCGGGTAGTGAAGATGAGGAGTATGCTATGGCCGTTTGAGATTTCAAAAAGTTCTTTAGAAGAAGAGGAAAGTTCGTAAGGCAACCCCGAGATGAAAAGAAGCCATTCCGAAAAGACCGAGATGACAAAAAGGGAAAAGGTGAAAGGAAGTGCTTTAGATGCGGTGATACAAGTCATCTAATAGGAGATTGCCCCAAGCCACCTAAAAGCAAAACTCAACGAGCTTTTGTCAGTGGTGCTTGGAGTGATAGTGAGGATGATAAAGAATCAAGCAAGGATGAGATCGCTCTAATGATGCATGAATCAAACGAGGTACATTCCGACTCATCTTATTTTTCTATTGATGATGACACTTCGCAAAAACAATATAATCAATTGTGTGAGCTTAGCTTAAAAATCATAACTAAAAACAAGTTTTAAAAGACTAAAAGGAATTTTTAAAACGAAATTTATGAGTTAAAAGAAAAGGCAAAACGATTAGAAAAGGGATAGCAAATGACGATGATTGCAAATCATGTCAAGAGCTTAGTCTTGAAATAGAAAAGCTAAAACTCACACAAGAAGTTCTCATTGAACATAACTCTAAATTTAAAATATTTAACAAAAACATTTCTTGTGCCGATGAAATAGTAAGAATTCAAAAAGTACCAGGAAACACAAGTGGATTAGATTTTAATGAAGTACAAATTCCAAATAGTCAAACCAAAACGGCCGAAAAAGACAAACAAAATGCCACATCTGCTGTTATGCTACAGGACGAACAGGACCAAAAATAGGGTTCCGTCCGTTGAAAAATTTGGTGACGTGGTGTCTGCACTAGGGCAGAATGTTTGCAAAATGGACCGTAGTGAATTTGTCAAGGTAACAAAGAAAACCAAAGATATTGTTAAACTAAAACTTGTTGTTACATTAGGAGTAGGACTTGCTAGAAATGAATTTAGATATAAAACTACTCAACAACGGCCTAAAGCACCTATTGCCACACGCCCATTTCCCAAAAGCAACTACAACCTACAACCCAACTATCAACATACCGGTTGGAATCAAAACTACCCTAGACCATATCAAACTCCAAATTACATGCCATGGAACCCTTACCCGTCATTTCCATACATGAACAAAGTAAATAGTATGTTTAACCCAAACGGACCCATGAGATATTGGGGACCAAACGCTTGAGTTATTTGTGCCATATGTATGCTTGAAAGTTGGATTAGAACCTGATGAATGGATAAAAGATAGTGGTAGGGGTGTTCACGGGCGGTTCGCTCGGTTCGGTTAGAGATTTTAACTATCCATCACGGTAGTGGTAGTTCATTTTACTATCAAAACTGAACCGTACGGCGGGTAACGGACATGCGGGTATCCGAAATGAGCGGTTACCGCGGTTGGGTCCGGTTAACCATTCAAAAAATTCGAATCAAATCGGGCGAACAATAATATAAATTAGAACGTAATATATCATTTTAGTAAAATTAAATAACATTAAAGATATTAGAATAATAGTAATGTTGTTGTGTGCATAATAGCAACATTCAAATTACCATATCTAACAAAATAACTAATACTAATTATTTGACGTTTATAGATTATGATCACATTAATCATATGTAATCCATGGACGTTAGTAAATGATCAAATTAGATAAGTAAAAATGCATTATATGATAAAAGTAGTGCAATAATATAGTTAATACTTGTACATTTTTATGAATGGTTTGTTAAAACTTACATGTATATTATACGCGGCTCGGTTCGGGTAACCACGGATAACTAAAAGTAAAAACCGAAACCGAACCGTGATAAGCGGGTTTTTCGGTTTCGGGTTTTCTCGGTTTCAGTTTCTTCGGTTATCGGTTTTTAGCGGTTTCGGATTGACCGGATCGGCTCGGTTGGTCGGTTTCTCGGGTTTTTTGAACACCCCTAGATAGTGGATGCTCAAGACACAAGATGGGTAACAAAAGCCTCTTCTCAACATACCAAGAGTATGACGAAGGTAATGTCACTTTTGGTATCAATCTCAAAAGCAAAATCATTGGTAAAGGTACGATCGCTCATAACTCTCTAACTATTGAAAATGTTGCTCATGTTGATAGGTTAGGATTTAATCTACTTAGTATTAGTCAATTATGTGATAAAAAGTATAAAGTACTATTTGAAGAAAATGGTAGTAAAATACTAAAAGATGGTATCACCATAGCTAAAAGAGTTAGGAAAAATAACATATATGTCATGAAAATAGATAGAACATCTAAAGACAAACATCAAAGAATCCAAAATTCATCCTTTAGAAAAAGTCATAGGACAACTAAATCAAAGAACATTAAGATCACAAGCCCAAAATCAAAGTAACTACTTTTGCTTTGTATCAACCATTGAACCGAAAAACATAAACGAAGCAATAAAAGATGAATCTTGGGTAATTACTATGCAAGAAGAGCTAAACCAATTTGTTAGAAATGATGTTTGGAAATTAGTTCCAAAACCTAAAAATCAAACTATAATTGGAACGAAATGGTTTTTTCGAAATAAAATGGACGAAAATGGTGTAGTGTCTAGAAACAAAGCTAGTCTTGTCGCACAAGGTTATAATCAACAAGAAGGGATTGATTACGACGAAACTTATGCACCGGTAGCTAGGCTCGAGTATATTAGAATCTTACTTGCATATGCATGTGCTCATGACTTTAAATTATTTCAAATGGATGTTAAAAGTGCATCTCTAAATGGGTTCATTAGAAAGAATATATTTGTTCAACCTCGGTTTTACCGACTTTGTACCACATCATGTCTTCAAACTTAAGAAGGCATTATACAGACTTAAGCAAGCACCAAAAGCTTGGTACGATCGACTTAAGACTTTCTTAGTAGAACACAAATACACCATGGGATTAGTAGATAATACTCTATTTACCAAGAAAAGGAAATCACACATTATCATAATTCAAATATACGTTGATGACATCATATTTGGATCAACTTGTCAAGAGTTATGTGATGATTTTTCCAATATCATGCATGATGATTTTGAGATGAGCATGATGGGTGAGTTAAACTTCTTTCTAGGACTTCAAATTAAACAACTAGAAGATGGCATATTCTTTAACAAATCTAAATACATAAAAGATATGCTTAAGAAATTTGGTCTTGAAGACTCAAAACCAACTAAAACACCCCTATCCTTGGACAAAAAACTCACCAAGGATGAGGAAGGTGAATCGGTAGATAACACTAAATATAGAGGAATGATCGGTAGCCTACTTTATCTCACGGCTAGTAGACCCGACATTATGTTTAGTGTTTGTCTATGTGCTTGCTTTCAAGAAGATCCCAAAGCATCACACTTAGAAGCCTTGAAACGGATATTTAGATACATTAAGGGAACGACATGTTTAGGATTATGGTATCCCAAAGGAACGGGTGTAGAAACTATAGTGTATGCCGATTCGGATCATGCCGGTGACTATGTCGATAGAAAAAGTACAAGTGGTATTTGTACTTTTGTTGGACATTGTCTCACCTCATGGTTTGCAAAGAAACAAACAACTCTAGCCATCTCAACTACTAAAGCCGAATACGTCTCAACCGGAAAAGCATGTCAACAAGATCTTTGGATGAAGCAAGCTCTCGTGGATTACGGAATTCATCTCAACGACCTCTCTATACTTTGCGACAACAAAGGAGCTATTAAACTCACAAAATCCCATCCAACATGCTCGACGAAACATATTGAAATTCGTCATCACTTCCCGTTGACAATGTTCAAAAAGGCATCTCAATGAGAAAGTATCCTCTGAATATAACATTGCCGACATCCTAACTAAACCTCTTAAACGAGAACCATTTAATCTTCTTAGGCTTGGGTTAGGATTAATGGAACCAAACATATAATTAAAACATAGCCTAAACCTTAGAATAAACCAAAACAAAACAATTTAGCTTAGTTCTGCTACTATTCCTACGACACCAAACGACCAAACGGACGGAACCAAAAATTTGGGTCCGTCTGGTCCGTGGTGACAACAGTAGCTAAAAATTTAAATGCAAAACATCTTCTTCTCCACAATTCACTTTACCAAAACGAACCACCAACATACCTAACTCATTATTAAGGCTTCTTCTCCCACTAATCACTGAAGAAAACATCATTGTAAGCATCCTAACTACATTACTTCTCTTAATTCTGAGTCTAGGGTTCTAATTTATGCACAAAACCATTACATTGGAATTATGTATATTCTTGTACAAAACATGAACTCAATTGGTAAATTGCATAACTAGTTACTGAAGTTATGAACTACATTGTCAAATTGCATAAACTAATCATGTTTTCCACTATTTAAAAGCTAATTACTATAAGACATTATCCTAATTAAACAAAAACCCCATGTCAAAATATTGAAAAGCTTCTCACTTGTAGGAAAACAATTTTTCATTGTTAAATACAAATAGAAACGTAATTTTCGTCACTTGCATAATGTCTCTTGAATACTAAAGGTAATGCATAACTAATATGCAATCCCGGGTATATTCAAATGAAGCCACATTGAATTAGGAGCGTTTGGGTTATCTCTCTCCTTTTGCCAAACACTACCATTAAAAACCATTTTATGCATAAAATGAGCCGAGATAACCGCAACTCCAACTTGTTTTCATATAGGCACACACTAGAACAAAAACGCTAAGTTTGTTTTCGTTTTAACTAAAACTTATAAATTCTTTCTCGTAGGAACAAACATGGTAGCCGCAAAATTTTACGATCACAAGGACACTCTTAACTACATCCCTCAAAATCACAAAACCAAGGGCCTCACCAAAGAACAAGTTGAAATCTTTAGGAGTCTAGAGAAAATGTATTTCCATGAGGGTAGGACCATTCATTCCTCTTTTGTCGATGGAACTAATCTCTGTCAAGAACTAACCACTATCAACTTCGATTGTCTCCTTGACATCGATGAACCAATTTGTCTTAGGTTTGTCCTAGAATTCTCTATTAGTGTTGTCTCTTTCACAAATGAGGATAATCAAATGGCCCTTAGGTTTAGGATCAATCAAAATGACTAATCAATTTCTCTCAACCAATTTGCTCAAGTGTTAGGAATTCCTTGCCGTGGTTCGTGTCTTTACTCGGATAAGTGGTCACTCACTATCCTTGATGCTATCCATGACCGCTTCTATTCCTACCAAACTCCTTTGGTAGACAAGGACGTCATTCGTGGGCACCTCTTTAATGAAAGGGTAGCACCAACCCGTGTCACTCGAGAGGGAAGGAAGTCAACCGTGATCCATACTGTATGGAACTCAATGAGCTCAAGCCCAAATTCAAAAAGTGGGAGAAACTACTTAGATCCAATGTCAATAACACCATAGGAAATAGAGAGCACATCAATGCTTGCCTTTGTCACATGCTCTACAACTTGTCCACTCGTCAACCATTCAACTTAGCTTACTACATTGCTAGGAGAATGGTAGATATCCCTACTCAAGGCTCCGTTGCTCTTCCATACGGGATGCTACTCACCCGTCTATATAGAGCTTTTGCACCCATTCCACCGAGTCCAAAAGGGTTGAAACTAGATTACTCTCTCATCCCTCACATATTTGTGCCCTTGAGTGATGAACGAGTGTCTAAGACTAAGGCAAAAGGTAAAAGGCCAAAACCTCCAACTCCTTCATTATCATCATCAAATAGCTCGAGACGGTCTCCCAACTCGGCTACAACCTCATGAGTACTATGCCTCTCTTCCCGAGATTGAGAACTAATGGCGGAGTTCAAGCAAACCAAGGGGATGTTTAAGTGCCTTGGAAGGATGATGACAAAGATTTACAAAAAGTTGGATAAGTGAGGCTTAATGGAGTGTTTGGAACAAGACAAGAAACAATGATGTATGATATTATTTGTGTGTTTTCACTCCGTATGATGATAAACTAACTTAAAACATTGATGTAAGCTAACCGGTTCAGCGAGGATAGCACACGGGTGTTATCAAATTTTACCCATTTTCACTTTTATGTGAAAATCATTAGCCCTTGTTGAAAATTGATGCTCCACTATGTTTGTGTATGCGTTATTGACTGTTCCTAACTAGAAATAGTTATTGCAATATGTTTTAATAAAAATTTCAGGTTTCGAAAAAGTCCCCGATGGTCAAAAAACGGGTTTGTGAAGATTTCTGGGTGCCACGGATCAGACGGCACCATTTTTTTGGTTCTGTCTGTTGAAAGTTGTGGTGCCGCCAAACCTGTATAGGCGGACCAGACATCACCAAAATTTTGGTTCCGTCTGTGCAAAAAATTGGTGTTGTGGATTCCCCAGGTAATTTTCAGAATTTCGCTAATTTCAACATTCCAAATTATCATAATTTGTTTCTAGGATAGTTTTTACTACTTTTTATCCATATTAGAACTAGTTTAACACACTTAGACATATAGGATATCCATTTCAAAATTTCAAAAATTCACCCAAAGAACCCTTTTTCATAAAGGAATGAACCAAAAATTTGGTTCCTTAAAATCCGTGGGTGATCTGATTCTCAAGATCCTACAATCATTAGAACACATAGTCTCTTCACTCAAACCTTCTTGTATGGCTTGACTTAGATGATATGACTAGCATTAAAAACCCTTCCAAATCATTAGAAACCTCATTTCTTCTATGGTTTAACATCAAATCAAACACATTTCTCCATAATTTCATAATCCTATAAATTAAGACCTTCTAAGATGATCATCCTCACACCTTTCCAATTTATCTCATCTTCTACCAGAACAAGCTTAAGCAAAAATGACTAAGTCATCCACCTCTTCTCCATCAAACAAACCTTGCAAGAAAACGGCTAGAATGAGTGTTAGGCCATGTTTCTTTGTCAACATTAGCTCATATTCTGATTCCTCCCCCTAACCATCTCATCTCCCATAAGAGATGAGAACTTTCTTACTTTGACCACTCCTACACCACCTCCAAAATCACCTATTATAGTCACCACTCCACCACCAACAAAAACTTTCATTGCTAGCTCTCCGCCACCGGCTCCCATCCAAACATCCAAGTCACCATCACCTCCTAAATCTCCAACTCTCATACCATTAGAACTATTCTCTACACCACCTATATCTCCAAACCCATTTTTGGAGGACTTACCTCCTAGGCCCAATAATCCACCTCCACTACCATCCTTTGGTACAATTGAGCGAATCGCTCATGAGTCTCCATGCCATCCTTTGACCCAAACACCCTATTAGGGCCTCAACCTCGACTTTTCCATCCTATTCACAATGACATTCATGGACCTTTGTATGGGGGCCATGCCCTACCTCCAACATCCTTGTCTCCTCGTATAGAGGACATCGATGAATCCATGTGAGAAGATCACCCACATTCCAAAGCGGAGATATAAGCCGAACTAAACCACCTCCACAACTTCTCTAATATGGTGGATTCTCACCTTAGTGAAACTATGCAAATGAAAAATGCTTTGCTAGCCTCCCTAATCACTCCAAACACCAACACCAACAACTCCACCATTCCACCACCACAAAATCATGAACCATATTACCCACCTAGACACGGTTGCTCAAATTGTGAGTGGGCCGGCCAGATTCTTAACGGACCCGGTGATGGTCCATGAGCTCCAAGATGAAATGAGGTTCATCCTCAACCACATCCTAGAGCGAATCAATGCTCTTGCTTATCCACCACCTCAATAGGAGTGTCCTTGTTTCTCTTTTAAAAATTCTAAGTTATTATTTTTTTCTAGGATTTTATTTTTTATTTTTTAGGATTTTCTTTATGTACTAACACATCATTGTGTTCCTTTTCATGATTTTCAAATCATGAAAATTTTAACAAGTGAATGGTGTTTCTTATATTGTTATTGATTGTTACTTGGTGATTGGAAATGCTTATATACTTGAGATGATGCTTATTACTAACATCTTTTTTGTAGCTTTTTCACAATCCATGTATCTTTCTCTTGGCAACCAATTTAGGGGGAGCATTGGCCAAGAGAGAGATAATGGCTCGGGCTCATTACATCTTCCGCCTCGCCTCTTCTTTTGTTTTAGACAAGGGGAAAATATTATAGAACTTGGCCCTTTGACTTAAAAAAAAATTCAACTGCATACTTTGACTTTCTAAAAAGTCAATATCATACTTTGACTTGTGAAAAGTCAAAATTGTTAAAGACCAAATAATTGGACAAACTAGTCATAAGATAAAAATAAACTTTTTATTATCAACTTTATCTAACTCACTAGTTCTTTCAAGTTCTAAAATTAATCTCATATTTTTATAACTCTTGTACAACTTTACATCTTTTATAAAAATAAAATTTATGTTTTGTCCTCAACAAAAAGGGGAGATTGTTAATACAAATATCGTCATTAAACGTTATTTAAATTTTATGATCTTTACCTAAGTTTTGTTAACGACAAAAGTAAATTTAATTTTTGTAAAACATAAAGCTTATCAAGATTAATAGATATATTAAAACAAGCTTTCCTTATATAAAATCTTCATCACTCAAGCATTTACATTTTGATTAGTCATATATCAATTAACTTTGATATCCCTCTAAACCATAATGTATGTTAACATTTTAGATCAAGCATGTTTTAGTTTCTTAAAACAAAACATTACATATGTATTTACATTTAACATATTTCTAAAAATAGAAAACAACATATGACATCATGTGGTGCATCATTGAAATTTATAGGGGATTTCATAAGATATTTTGTGTAGATTTGGACTCTACATATCTTACATGATCTTGGTTAAATTTGGTTGACTTTGGTAAGATTTTTGTAATCTTGCTGTCAGACCCTACGGCAATAAAAAGTTACACAGGCGGAACCATATTTTTGGTTTCGTGGTCCGTCGTGACAACATACTGGTTTGGCTATAAATAGCAAGCCAACCCAAGTTGTTTACTCATCCCTTTCTAGCAAAATCACATACATTCATTCTCTTTATTATTTCTAACTCAGTTTCATATCATTATAGTGATCCTCTTTTGTAGCAAATAAGATTAAGGCTTAATCAAGCTTCAACAAATAGTTGGAAGTATTGTTTATTTTATTGTTCAATGATCTAGTCTTGTTCATACATCATTGTTATTACCAAACCATCTTAAACTTGTGAGTGTGAGTGGTTAGTATTTTAGTCCTTAAAATATATTGTGTGTGAGAGTGGTTATACCCTTGCAAAAGAACTCGACATCTAGCTTAGTGTGTAATTAGTGTGTAAGTGTAAAGGTTTCTCCGCCGGTGAAAGGAGCTTGTTGACTATTGAATTTAAACTCGAGTTGGAGACTCGGGGAGTGGAGTAGGGCAAGGAAAAAGAGTCCTTCTAGACCGAACCATTATAAACAACTTATCGTTGTTTGATTGTCTCTTTCCTTTTTTACTCTTTATATATTGCTTGCATATTGTTTGTTATTTACTAACACATCTTTGATCAATATCAACTGATCATTACAATAAGTTTCAAAACAAAGATTTTAATCGGTAAACTATTCAACCCCCTGATAACGCTACACGCGTCGTTCTGGGTCAAAGGAACTTCCTTTTCTTCGAGCAAGTTTTATAACACCCTAGGCAGTGAACCTAATCGTTGTAGTGTAGTATTAGGGTAAGCCACGGGTATTGATATTGTTCTCTAGGGGAATAGGAATGCTAGTGAGAAGTTACTACGCTAAGGTTGTGGTTGAGGAAGATCATTTTTTATCTTTTTTTATGTTTTTTAGAAATGGAAAAGTCTGAATCTCGGGGTTTGGATTTGGGGGTTGGTATTGCTACCGATTACTCTACTTATCTAATTATCTAATCTAAGGTGTATGTAGTCTATGTCTAATTATTGTGTGGTCGTATGATAGTTTAAAGATGTGTTTACTTAGGTTTTATTACTCCTTAATTATCTCCTATTGGTGGTTGAATTGTCATGTCCTTATTCTTAATTGCGTTGTGTGTCTAAAGTTGTAGGGTATGCGTTTATCCCTAACTCTTTGAAGTTACCAAAGGGTCTCGTCTACAAAATACCACTAGGGATCATAAACTCTTACTCTAAGGCCTCTTTGGATAATTTAGCTTACAACCGCTCAAGGTGCTATAACCTAAGGTTCACAAAGATTAATCAAGCATTAAGTACACAACGAATGACCTATCGCATTACTAGATCATTAATCAACTAAGATAAAAGACAACCAATCAATATTCAATAATTAAGTTTCATATTCCCTAAGCAAACACACAAGTAAATTAGCCGGACATGGAGAACATGCAAGCATACACACAAATAATCAAAGACATAATTGTATTAATAAAGTAAAGCACTTATCTTGATGTAAGATAGGGTTTGGAACCCTAAAATCTTGTACAAGACGACCTTGGTTCGGTTTAGGTTTTACTCCAAAGACTACACACTAATACGAAAATTTCGTTCTATATATAAGATTACATGCGACGGCGTCACCTTATGTTTTGTGGCCGTCGGATCCGTCATTAGGGTTTCGTCTTGGCCACGTTAGACTTGCGACGGCGTCACCTTGTGCTTTTGACGCCGTCCTCTTAGCCGGCGCCGTCTTGATCAAATCTAGGCGTGCGAGTTGCGACGCCTACTCTTTTATAACTTGACGCCGTCACTTGAAAATAAGAGTTTGGCTTCGTCCCGTCACATCCTCGGAATCCCGAAGCATATAAGTGTGCGCGTACCTTGTCATTCAACAGCTTTGAGTGTCTCGATTCTTGACTTTGGCCATTTTCTTCGTATATTCGCGCCTTTTCGTCCAAATAAGTGCCATTACAGCAATTTGCCTTCAAGAGACCTAAAAAGTGAAAATGAACGATATTAAGTAATAACGGATACAAAAGTGATCAAATAAGGGCTTAAATGACCCCTAAAAAAGGTACATTTTAAAACTTTATCAAATATCCCTACACTTGGTATTTGCTTGTCCTCAAGCAAATATGATTTTAGCCAATTAATTTATAAGTTAGGGGTCATGAAGCATTGGTTTAAAACAGTCCACAACACATATAAGCCCCGTAAAAGTCATAACAAGCACGAAAATTACATACTAGCACCTCACATGGGGTGTTTGGATACTCACATCTCTCTCTGGTGTATGAAATATAACAAGTTGGAAATGGAAGATAAACACTCATTAACCGGTCCTAGTACATAGATTACCATAGGCTTGAGAATAGATCAAACCTCCATCGCTTTGGCGTAAGCACCTAGGAAAGACTATCAAAGAGGTCTTTAAAGGGTTGTAATGTTAGGCTTACGGTAGAGAAACAAAGGGTTTGGTGGGATAGGCTATTTAGTGGTGGCAAGTCAAAAATCTCTATGTTACAAGTATACGAAGAATGGCGTTGCTAAGCCAAGACTCGACACTCTAGACTCTAGCTAACTGAAATAAACAAACATAAATTTAAAGGATAGATGTAGGATGGTAGCCCGTATGTTTTTTTTTTTCACTCTATTTTTTTTCTTTTCTTTTTCTCTTTTCTTTTTCGATTTTTTTTTCATACACTTTTACTCTACCATCCTCTACGGTAACATCAAAATGATAGGGATTTATAGGCACATCCCTACACTTGAGTTTTTTATTACTCTAACACTAATTTGACCCGAATTGAAAAGATCAAAACACTTGGGGTATGTTATTACGCAAATAAGGGAGTTTAACGTTCCCTTTGAATCATTTTATAAACTTTAACTTTTTCCCATGAGTCCCAATCGTCCCAAAACTGTGTACAAAGGATATGAGTCGACTTAGCAACTCATGCAAGCAACTAGATAATTGAACTAAGGGTTTAGGGTGATAACAATAATGCACTAAAAGTGAGTGCATACAGGGTAGGCTAAGGCGATTTGGGTGTATATTTGGGGGTGGGGTGTAAACAATGCTCTTCATTGATATTCCGAAAAACCAAAACATCACGAGAACCCCGAAAAGGATAGGCTCTGAGGGGTTAACTAGGGTATCGTGTACTAAAGATGAGTACAACGCAAAGGGTGTGGGGAATTACTCAACCGATGTAGAAGAAGTAATTATATTACGGGTATCAAACAAGGGTTATCCTAATGCCTCTTATCATTTAGTTATTCCTAACTACACAAGTGTAGTCTTACTAGCGATCTCGGGATGCATCACAAAACAAGTTCTAGAATCTAATATACTAACGGTTCACACTCTAAGCATTAAAGATGAATGCTTTAATTCCTACTAATCTAAGGGCGATCCTCACATTTTGGGTGGAATTTAGGTGGTAAAGGGTTTTGTGCTAGTCATGCAACTTCCTATCCGTGAGACGCTTTTGTTAAGACTAATGGCCCCCTCCTATATGTCATGAAAAATTTTAAATTTGGTGCCAAAATTACCTTAACCGACATTTTCTCATGGTTTATTACACAAATACAATTGGACAAAGCAAATAGTCAAGGATAAACATAGTTTCAAAGTTCCCGTTTTGTTTCCCTCCTACACTTAAACTGAACATTGTCCCCAATGTTCCCCGAAAGTATCAAAGTTATGATAATGAAAGGTAATGAAAAAAGAAAAACTAGTACTCCCGATTAGCTTGGTAGGATCCGTGTGTGAAGTAGTAGTTAAATCCTTTCCAAGAAGAATGTGTGCGTGAAAAGCTTCTTCCAATCTTTTGTTTCTTCTTCTCGATAAATGAAACCTGCACATTTGAAGAAAACAACGAAACCAGCGTAAATCGGCGGTGTAAATCTATATAAGACTCTACTAAACTAGGATATAATGCTTGTGGAATGGATGTTTACAGGTTTTCTTGGAAAATTAAGACCGAAAATTCCAAAATTTATAAGTAGCTCGAAACGTGAAATAAGTAATCTGTGTTTTTACTCCTTCACGGCCGTCAGTTTGCAATCTGACGCCGTCAGTTATCCTCGACAAAACGGTCCGATTTTTCGGAAAAATTTCGGAAAATTTACATCTTTAGAATCTGGAAAAATTTACGCAACATCCATTATGACTCGATACAAGCATTTGACTCGAACAAACACACATATATATCTTTTAATGAATTGCTATTCTCATGTTTACGTTTCTTTTGGAAACGTGTGTAATCCTCCCTACACTTATCCTTTATGTAAAATACCTTTATATGCAATTAAGACGAGGTTAAAAACAAAATAAAGCATTTTTACAAATTTAAACATGAGAATAAACAATTAATAAAAGATATATGACACTAACAAGCAAACAATTAACATGGGTTGCCTCCCACGAAGCGCTTTTCTTTATTTAAGAGTCTTGTAGCTAGACTCGTAGTCGGTCCTCTCCGTGACTTCATTACCGTCATCTCCTTCCTCATGAAGGTCTCTATTGGGGGATTCCATGTTGTAGAAGTGCCCTATGATGCACCTCTCTAAGATTTCGTCTTCTCCCCACTTGGTCCTATATTTTGGTCCTAGGTTCAAGCAGTCCTTATAGAATCCGAAAATCTTAGCCATAACATAATCTACTCCTTTTTTTTATCCTCCTCATTCCTATAATAGACCGATAGTTTAAGTTCCTTTTCATCATTAGAGAGTGATGAGAACTTCTCAATCTTGAACGGCATTTGGTAAGCTATGTCGTCATTCTCATCTTTGAATCGCACTATTCCTAATGAAGGATCATAAGTCATCCTGGTGTTTTCTATGAAAGGTTTTCCTAGAATAACGTGGGACAAGCTAGGTCTATGGCGTGCAATATCATCCACAATTATGAAGTCCGTAGGAAACGTGAAACTACCTACATAAACGGGCAATCCTTTAACTCTACCAAGAAAATTGCAACTAACACTAGGATCATCGGGGTCTTGCCTAGTTGGATCGGTTTTTCACTACCCAATTGTAGTAGGTGCTAGTCATTATGTTGATTGGGGATTTGCGGTCAATGTATGCCTTTGCCACGAAAAGATTTCCTATGCAACATGGTATGTTAAGATTCCAAGGGTTCCCAAACTTGATTCTAGGGCTTTTCCTAACATACATGTGACGGAGGTTACGTACTAAGTGAGGTGGAGATAACTCTTCTTCAGGGAAACTTATTGAAATAGTCATTGTCTACTTCATCTACTTCCTCGATTGTTTCATTAGTCTCACGTGTATGGTCCTCTTCATCATTGGTTCTATTAGGTTTCACTAAGGCGATGGTGTTGACGAATTGCACATGCTTAGGTAACTTACTTGGGTCCTTAATCTCTACACCCGAAGGCTCGGGAGTTGAGATAGCATTAACCTTCCTATCACTATTGGTCATGGCTTTCAAAAGGTTGTCTATCTTCCTATCCATTTCGGCTTGTTGTTGGTTAAAGCGGTCCGAGAGCTTAGCTATTTGGGCTTCTTGGGTTGCAACTAGGTTTTGCAACATCCCTTCTATATTTTGTTGGTTAGGACGGGGGTGGGGCCATGAAAAATCATTGGAAGTGAATTCCTTGGTTTGTCCCCAATAGAAGTCGGGCTTGCCCTTCCATGCTTCTCGGGTTTCATTGAAATTCCTAGGTCCGGGTATTGTAGGGAATCTTCCTCCCGTTCCATTAATACGCGAGGATGCATAGTCAACGGAAGCATGTTCGGGGGATCGGATGCAAGTGCCCGTGTTATGAGGATCATAAAGCGCTCACACGAAGAAACTTTCTTCACATGGCGTGAAGACTTAGGGGTTTCGTAGGAACTCATTAGGAATTTGACTTGATCTTCAAGTTCGATCATCCTCGGTCGAGAAGATTGTGAGTCAATGGGAGGCAAGGAGATTGCGGTTTTGGGCAACTCACGGGGGTCATTCCAACTTTCGTTGTCATAGAAGGCAAGGTCCTCTATTATACCCCATGATTCTTCCGCGGTGAGATCACTAAGTTTTCCACCGGCCGCTTGGTCAATGGATCGCTTGGTGGGGAAGTTGACATGATCATGGAAAAGTTGGACTTGGAGCCAAAGATCAATGCCGTGATGAGGGACTTTATGAAGTAAGTCCTTGAATCGAGTCCATGCTTCGTAGAGATTCACCTTGACGTTGTTGGAACATCAAGATGTCATTCCTAAGTTTAGTGGTTCTCCCCGGTGGGAAAAATTGAGCAAGGAAACGAGAGGTGAGATCATCCCAACTTGAGATGGAGCGGCGAGAAGTCGCTCAAGCCAAATACTAGCTTGGACCGTAGAGAAAATTGGAAGAGACGCGGTAGCGTGGTCTCCCGAGTGGTAGCATCAAGGTCGATGGAATCGACAATTTTAAAAATCCCTTAGATCTTGATTTGGATCTTCGGACAAGTCCATGGAATGCACATCCGTTTGCACCAACCGGATGGTGTCGGATCGCAGGCGTAGTTTGGGCTGTGGGGAAGCTCAATGGTGTTCCTATAGCCTAGGTGGCTTGGTCTCAGTATTCACTAGAGTACGGGTTCTTGGCGGGTCATTTGGTGGTAGGTTGATGAATGGTGGTTGGTTATCACCTTCCATGATGAAAAGTGATGGTGTTACAAACAAAGGTCACGAAGAAGGGGGATAGACTAAGAGAAAGCTAAGAATGAGAAAAATTTACTTGATAGGAATCAAGCAAAGAAACCTAAACGAGGTGGACTACTAAACTAGCTATTCTATGTGCGTAAAACTTGATAACGCTACACGCGTCGTTCGGGGTCAAAGGAACTTCCTTTTCGTCGAGCAAGTTTTTCAACACCCTAGGCAGTGAACCTAATCGTTGTAGTGTAGTATTATTGTAAGCCACGGGAATTGATATCGTTCTCTAGGGGAATAGGAATGCTAGTGAGAAGTTACTACGCTAAGGTTGGGGTTGAGGAAGATTATTTTTTTTTTTTTTTTAGGAAATGGAAAAGTACGAATCTCGGGGTTTGGATTTGGGGGTTGGTATTGCTACCGATTACTCTACTTATCTAATTATCTAATCTAAGGTGTATGTAGTCTATGTCTAATTATTGTGTGCTCGTATGATAGTTTAAAGATGTGTTTACTTAGGTTTTATTACTCCTTAATTATCTCCTATTGGTGGTTGAATTGTCACATCATTATTCTTAATTGCGTTGCGTGTCTAAAGTTGTAGGGTATGCATTTATCTCTAACTCTTTGAAGTTACCAAAGGGTCTCGTCTACAAAATACCACTAGGGATCATAAACTCTTACTCTAAGGCCTCTTTGGATAATTTAGCTTACAACCGCTCAAGGTGCTATAACCTAAGGTTCACAAAGATTAATCAAGTATTAAGTACACAACGACTGCATTACTAGATCATTAATCAACTAAGATAAGAGAAAACCAATCAATATTCAATAATTAAGTTTCATATTCCCTAAGCAAACACACTAATAAATTAGCCGGACACGAGAGAACATGCAAATACACAAATAATCAAAGACATAATTGTATTAATAAAGTAAAGCACTTATCTTGATGTAAGATAGGGTTTGGAACCCTAAAATACTGTACAAGACGGCCTTGGTTCGGTTTAGGTTTTTACTTCAAAAGACTACACACTAATCTGAAAATTTCGATTCTATATATAAGATTACATATGCGGACGGCGTCACCTTATATTTTGTGACGCCGTCGGATGTCCTGGAGTTTCGTCTTGGCTACGTTAGACTTGCGACGGCGTCACCTTGTGCTTGTGACGCCGTCCTCCTTAGCTTCTGCCGCCGTCTGGATCAAATCTAGGCCGTCAGAGTTGCGACGCCTACTCTTTATAACTTGACGTCGTCACATGAAAATAAGAGTTTTGGCGCCCCGTCATCACAAATCCTCCGACGGCGTCGCGTATAAAACTGTGACGCCGTCACCTTCATTCAGGCTTTGAGTGTCTCGATTCTTGACTTTGGCCATTTTCTTCGTATATTCGCGCCTTTTCGTCCAAATAAGTGCCATTACAACAATTTGCCTTCAAGAGACCTAAAAGTGAAAAGGAACGATATTAAGTAATAACGGATACAAAAGTAATCAAATAAGGGCTTAAATGACCCCTCAAAAAGGTACATTTTAAAACTTTATCACCCCCTCTTCTAGTTTTCCATAGAATTGATATTTTTTGGAGAACCCTATCTGTTCCTTGGCCTATTATCAATAATCCTACGCCTGAAGATGGTCCTTCCTGTGAACCTGAAGATGATCCTTCTTGTGAAAATGACATGCGGCAATTCAAGAATGTTTTTAGCAAAGCGTCGTCGTTTGTCAAGAAAAATATGTTAAAGAAGGTGAGAGGGATATACCAACCTGAATCTGTTGACATACTTGAACCTGTTGTTCACAAAAGTACCCGTGGACGTCCGATCGAAAAGGACGAAAATTCCAAGGCTACAAAAGTCCTAGATTTGAATGAAGTACCAACCGTAGATCACCAAAGAAGCATAAATTCAAGATCTACAAAAGTCCGGGACTTTAACAAAGAACCTGCGAGACATAGTTATTACATCGGTCCTAGAGTTCAACAAAGTATAAGACACAGGTTATACGTTGGAGATAAAGTTAGCGATTATATGATGGACCGGATTCCAGAGTTATTCCATCAATACATCATAAGTATTTATAATGTGTGAGGTGATGGAAATTGTGGGTTTCGGTGCGTTTCCCACGATATTGGTCTCCACGAAGATATGTGGCGTGATATTCGACGTTGGTTACAGAACGAGTTAGACAACCGGAGTGGCTATTACATAAGTATGTGGTTGCAAGATGACTTTAACCAAATTCGGAGATCAACAGATTGGTTCGGTTATGGATTTGCACCGCAGGATAAGTGGATGAATATGCCAAACATGGGGTTGATTATTGCTTCACTGATTAACCGGCCTGTTGTATTCATATCCCAACGACAAAGTTATACGTGTTTTCCACTCTTTTCCGGTCCAAACATGGGGTTGCACCGCAGGATTGGTTCGGTTATGGATTTGTTTCTAACGACAAAGGTAACGACTTGTTTCTAGCTCGACAAAGGTAACGACTTGTGTTTTCCAACGACAAAGGTAACGACTTGTTTCTAGCTCGATCTTTGCAACAGATTGGTTCGGTTATGGATTTGCACCGCAGGATAAGTGGATGAATATGCCAAACATGGGGTTGATTATTGCTTCACTGATTAACCGGCCTGTTGTATTCATATCCCAACGACAAAGTTATACGTGTTTTCCACTCTTTTCCGGTCCAAATTTATCACAAGGAATTGACCCCCTTGTGATTGTCCGTGTGGGGGAAGACGCATGTGCTCACATCATTTATTTGACGCTAGATGGAAATTCACCACTTCCGGATACTCACCCACAATGGGGCGCGAGGACTTGATGAAGCCGAATTGGCAACTTTATATTATGATCGACTCTGATGTATCCTGAGATTAGACAAAGACAAACATACTAAATAAGTTACTGATTTATGTTGTAAATAATTATACCGACAAAACATAGTGAATGATAATTCTGATTTATGCTGTAAATAACTGGCTTATTATGACACCGACAAAACATAGTAAATGACTGAAAGTTTATTTAAATTAATAATAACATTATACGGTTATGTTGTAAATTATTATGCAAATTCTTTGGCTAGGTGGAACAAAAAAAATCATTTCTTGTGTCGCCGCTCGGAGGGATTAATTCTAGAAAGGACATCCCTATGCAGAAGCTAAATAATGGGCAACCGTATTATGCATGTCCTATTAGTGGTGGTAAATAATTATACGTTTGATTAATATTGTAAATATGTAAATAATTTGTTTGGTAAGAATACATTTCTAATAATTTTCTTAACATGTAATAGGCAAAAACAGATGACTATGCGTGTGGATATTTTATGTGGAAGGCTACTTTTCAAAACAAGTACTTTAGGCAAGCCTCTTCTTCAACGCAATGCTCAAACTGCGTTGCTAAATATAATAAGATTAACCAGCTTGAAACAAGAAACAAGATGTTATTGTCTCAAAATAAGATGTTGATGACAAGAATAAAGATGCTGGAGGCATCACTGGAATTGGTAAGGAATCCTGAGGATCACGCATATCGGTCGGGTGCAATGCTCCATGATCTTTTAGATGACATAAATAATCTTCATATGTAGTAGGTGTTGTTGTTTTTAAATAATGTGTTAATGTTGTTGTCACACACCCAAATTACCTGTTTTGCAGCGGAATAGAATTCCTGGAGGATGACTGTCATAGCATCAAAGTTACAGTTATATCGAACGACCTAAAGTGTCGTTTTGAAAATATCGTTTGATAAAGTAAAATAATCAGAGTTTACAAAACATAGGTCCCAAAATATTTCCAATATACCAAAATGAGTTTGTTACAATCAAACGATAGTTAAGTGCGTAAAATATATGTGAGCCAGCGTGACACCGCGACTCTATATGATAAGTCCACATGCATGCCATGAAGTGAATGCCTTAGATACCTGAGATAAAAACATGCTAAAAAGTGTCAACACAATGTTTTGAGTGGTTCATAGAGTTTGGTTAACAAGTAAAGCTTTTAAAGAGCGTTCATGCAACAAAGGCAAATTAGGTACTAGGCTAATGTCACACCCCCAATTTACCTGTTTTGCAGCGGAATGGAATTCCCTGGGGATTGACCGCTAGCATCACAATCACAGTTATATTGAACGACCTAAAGTGTCGTTTGGAAAATACATCGTTTGATTAAATAAAACAATCAGAGTTTACAAAGATAGGTCCCAATTGAAAATCATCTTGTGCGGAAATAAGTTGTTACAATTCAAACGATGATTTAAAGTATGTAAAATCCCAGTAGACGCATTAAGTCACCACGACTCCATGAGGTGCCCAAATGCATGCCATGAAGTGTATGCCTTAGTTACCTGAGATAAAACATGCTAAAAGTGTCAACACAAAGGTTGAGTGAGTTCATAGAGTTTGAGTTGAAATGTAAAGCCTTTCAAAATCGTTTATGCAGCAACGGCATTGTAAATCGTTGAAATGTAAAGACTATCAAAATCGATTATGTAGCAAAGGCATTGTAAATCCACTGAGTTCCAAGTCCCGCCCATACAAAACTTGCAACCTGTGTGTTCACAACCCACTGCCAGAATATGTATAGTTTATGTTCAAACAGAAATCGTCAAATGAATTCACAAAATAGTGCATGGGTCAATGTATCGAAATAGGTTTATGCAAGGCATTGTAAATCCACTCAGTTCAAGTCCCGCCCATACAAAACTTGCAACCGTGGTGTTCACAACCCATTGCCGAAATGTATATATAGTTTATATTCAAGCACATGATGTCAAATGAATTCACAATAGTACCTAACTCGACGTAAAACCATAGGTTAAATTAATTCGTTTGAACACAATCATCGTAGTGTGAGTTAAATTGTTTCACACTCATCGTTAAAAACAACATCGTATTTATTTCACTAAGTTCATGACACCAAAGCGTAAACATCGCACCAATAAAAATTGGTAATCATCGTTTCATCGCCGCCCTAATAGGTAAATTGCCAATTTACCTTAATGATTCAAATATAGTGCGCTCGATTTTCCCTAAATGGGTCAATAGGAGCGGGAGTGTTAATTCCAATAGGCCTATTCACTATACTCGCACTCACCCGCAAGTGACTAATGGTTCATGATGTAGGGACTTCGAACATGGCAAATACTTAGTGACAATAAAACATCGGATATAACATACAGTTCAAAGCATTTGTGTTCAATTTAAAATGTAGCATGTATCTCCACCAAGAGTTTGTAAAACAGTTAAAAGAGTAAAGTGGGGCCATGAACTCACAGAAATCCTTAAATGATTAGAGTAACTATGAAAGTAATTGAAAATAGTCGAGCATGTATCTCCCCCAAAACAGTTATGAAAACAATTAAAAGCAGGGGCTATGAAAACTCACCTGTTGCAATGATTATGATGACAAAAGTGGGTACACCGAGGTATAATGTAATGCTTTACCCTTGACCTATTGTGAATGATATGATATCTCATGAGTTGCAATGTAATGTTATGCATGCATTTCGTATGTTATTTATACCATTTTTGAGTTTTGAAAATATTACTTATCGTCGAAAAATACTCGTTTGACGTCTTGACCAATCAAAATCACTTTTCAAGTTTTTACGTCAAAATGTCATCCTACAATGGTTTTATAATGATTTATGGTGAAATTTTCACTTTTCGTCGCAAAACAATGTCGTCGGAATATTCATGAAATTAACAAAAATGGCTTTGGAAAACTAGTCGTAAAACGGTGTACGTCGATCGTTAGAGAACGAACTCGACGGTTTTGGAAAGTTTGTATCGATATCTAGAAGTTTCAGTTCAGGAGTATTCGTCCAAAAGGTCTATAAAGATAATAAAGGTTAAAGATGGTGATTTTGTCGATCAAAAGTGAGTTTTATTGTGAATAAAGTAAATAATTTATTACAATATGCTAAGGGTTAAATATGGTGATTTTAGTTACCGTAACACTTATCTCGTAAAAATAGTATAGTTTTTCTAAAAATAATAGTTACGGCAATTTTATGAAAAAGTGTATATCTTAGTCGTTTCAAATCCGTTTTCTACATTATTATCGTCCTTAGCTTCGTATCGAAGTAAACTAATATATTTTGAGAAGTCGAAATAATTTGTGAAGCTTAAGGCTCATTTTTGACCCAAACAATGTAAAAACAGTTTGCTGAAAATTTTGAAAATAATATATTTCGTCGTCAAACTTGTAAAATCCATAACTTCTTCGTTATAACTCCGTTTTAATCCGTTCAAGCGGCCACGGATTCGTTTTAAAGTATATTTTCTAAATATCAAGGCCAAAATTTCATGCCTACTGTCGGATTTTCCAGAAAATCAAAATAAGGACAGACCACTTTTAATACTTATCGAAAATAGTTTTTCTCGTACTAAACCTATTCCAATCCCTTCAAATCAACTCCAAAGCTAATCTAATCCTACCATACACCTTCTTAGGGTGTCATGGGTTCCTAGACATCATCAAGACCAACATATATCAAGGGGATAATTATAGGATGACCTTAATATATATAACTCTAAAATCATGTAAAAATGGTATAAACAACACAAGTCTTGCATGTTTTGCTCAAAAATGATGAGATGAGTATGAAATGAATATGTAAGATGAAAAATAAATATGAGATGCTTACAAGTGATATGATGAGGTGATAGTAACAAGGATTAACTTAAATATCCTTGGTTTTTATTTCAAAACCATATAAAGGATATATACTAGATTGTAAACACTTGGACTTGCAAAAATTGTGATCTCTTGCTCTCTTGATGTTAGAACCGGTTTTGAGGAGCCAAAAAGGAAGAGAGAAAATCTTTGATAGTGTGTGAAAATTTTGAGGTGATGTGAAGGATTGAATGAACTTGAGATAATGTACAAATACATACCATTGAAAATTTTGTCCACTCTTAAATGCAATACTCCCCCTAACCGTTTTTGGGGATCTTGTCCTCAAAAATATATCTTTTTTTTTAAATTGTATATATATATTTACTTGTATATAATTTGTCAAAGGTGTGTAAGTAATTGTGTAGAAAATGTACAAGTAAGGGTAAATGGAAATTTTTGGTACAAGTAAGTTTTTAATAGGTCAAAATAGAATGTAATGAAATAATAAAAATTGTAAAAATACTTTCCTTGTGAAAATTGAGTGATAAAAATAATTATCGTATAATTTTTAAGAAAAACGACGTAATAATTTAACTTTAATAATTTAAGTACCAAATAAATTTGAAACACTAGGAAAACTAAAAATATAGTTTTTATAAACTAAATGTAAGTTTAAAAATACCTCTGGATCATTTTTGAAAGTAATGGATTAAATATACAAAATAAAAACTCACGCGATAAAGAATATTAAATATAAAAATTTACGCGTAAAATATGAAATGAAATGTCGTGAATGAACTAATGAGATGCACATGATGTCAATGAAATGTAGACTAATCATAGTCCATATGAAATGTTCGTGATGATATGATCATGAATTCGCCGCTAAACCATTAAGGTTACGCGAATCTGAAACAAGTAAACCAAGTTTACTATAAATGTTGAAATAGTGAGGCATAATTGTGTCGAAATGACCGAAAGCGGGTTGTCACATTAAGCCCATCCAAAAGGAATTCATCCACTGAATTCATTCGTGTTAGTCTATCGGGTTTAGGGTTTGATGAGGCAAGCCTTCCTATTCTCGAGCAAAACCCTCAAAAGACTTTTAGGTAACCGATTTTTACTTAATCTCACAACTCATCAAACAAGAACTGTCATGAGATTAGGCTAAATCGGTTTGAGTAACGGGTCTTTTGAAAATTTGGCTCGGTCATAGAATTTCTTACACATATAAGCCTACTACTCCCTTCATTGCATGATTCTTCCTGAATTAGACATAGGTGATCAGGCTATGTATAATTTAGGAGTAACTATGCAATGCTTGGACTAATCGACTCATATGTTGTTTGGTGTTGAGTCAACTGATGTTTAAATTGTGATGAACATCGAGGAGAGAAGACATGGAGAAGTGTCGTTAAAATGATAGTTAAAGTAAAAGAATTGAAATCCTCGTAAATGATAACAAATCGGAAAGAAAAATAAAGTACGATAGATGAGAATATTTTACAACAAGTGGTTTATCAAACAGAAATACATCTTAGGTTATGAAGATTCGGATACGATGGGAAAACATAAACTTAGTACGACATAGTACATAAGGAGAAATAAGACTGTTAGTTTCCGAACTTCTTCAGTCTTCCGCGTCGTTGATACCTTGACGAGCTCCTCCTCCTCCTTCCAACATATATACATTCCCATGAGCACCTTCAACTGGTTGACCTTGGTTTTGAGGACATTGATTCCGATAGTGTCCTTGTTCCCCACATCCGAAGCATGTGACTACGGCTTTACCTTTACAATCCCTGGCTAGATGTCCCGGTGTTTTGCATTTGTGGCACTTGGCAGGGCAAGGACCCGAGTGATGAAAATTACATCGATTACATAGTGGGTGTGTTCCAGCATACCCTCTACCTCTCATTGGTGCAGCGACATAAACCATTCCCGCTTCTTGCCTTCTATTTTGTTGTTGATGACGGTTAGTGTTGCGGTTTTGGTTGTTGTTGTTATCATCTCCTTGGTCGTTTTCCCATCTCCTTTTGTTGTTGTTGATTTGGTTATCGTCGTTGTTGTTGTTTTGGTTATTGTTGTAGTTTGTGCGGTTGTTGGGGTTGTTGTTGTTTTGGTTGGTGTTGGTGTACTTACCTATCTTCACTACCTGGGCCTGCAAAGCTTTTGAGTCACCCTAATAGCTTCCTCGATTGTTTGTGGATCAAACAAAGTCACATTTCCTTGAATAACTTCGGGAAGTCCCCCGATAAAAGCCTCTAGCAACTTTTCGTTATCCGGTACCATCGACGGGCATAACGCGGCCAATTCTGAAATCTCCGAATGTATGTGTCAATATCGTACCCAATCGTTACTAGTTCGTAGAACTCCGTCTCCAACTTTTTCACTTCCGTTCGAGGACAAAACTTCTTAGTCACCAAACCCTTAAATTGCTCCCAAGTAAGCTTGAAAGCATTCTCCATTCCAATCGGTTGAGCATATGAATTCCACCACGACAACGCTCCATCGAGTAATGTACTTGTAGCAAATTTGACCTTACTGTCATCCGGGCAATTACAAAGCAAAACACGGATTCCAACTTTTCAAACCATCGTACCATGGCCGTGGCTCCTTCATCCCCCTAAACTGTGGGCTCACCACTTTTGAAATCCTTGTACGAACATCTCTTAACTCCGGATCCTCCGGCATTTCCAGTAGCAGCAGCTAGCCTAGCGGCTTCAGCAGCAACCGCGGCCTCAGCAGCGCAGCAGCATTTCCTTTCGACTCTTAAAGCATCAGCTATGCTATCATTCACTAACTTTTGAATAGCTGCTTGGGTCATTTCAACTGTAGCTTTCTTCGGTGCCATATCTTCTTCAAAACAAGAGGAAATGTGAGACGTAGCAAAAATCCGATGTTAATAATAAACACTCCAAAGAGATGTGATAAGAAATGGTAAGTTTGAGGTTATTTTTCAAAATAATCGACGGGTTCTGAAAAGATGGGTTATGAGGTGTCGTAAGTGCTTCAAATGTATAATGGTTTAGTGACTTAGTGTGAATAAAGTGTAACTCGACATGTTAGTGGTGAAACAAAGGAGTGAGAGTGACTTCGCCCTATTTAAAGGTTTATCTCGGTATTCGTCGTTATCGATGATGAATCAGCTGATATAAAAATTGTGATAGGGAATGACAAGGAATTCTCCACGTTAGAGTATGAAGAAAGAATAATGGAATGGGTATTTAAGGGCATCCATGTGACAATCGCTATGAAATGAAAGTAAATAGCTCGAAAATGTACGTATAAATCGTATGCAAAGTGAACATGCACTTATGATGAAATGATGAGATGCTATGATGATGTAGTTATAGTCTAGGGTCAATGACGTAACCTAGTTCTCTATAAGCTCGATGCCAATCTGTCACACCCCAATTTACCTGTTTTGCAGCGGAATGGAATTCCTGGGGATTGACTGTCCTAGCATCACAATCACAGTTATATTGAACGACCTAAAGTGTCGTTTGGAAAATACATCGTTTGATTAAATAAAACAATCAGAGTTTACAAAGATAGGTCCCAATTGAAAATCACCTTGTGCGGAAATAAGTTGTTACAATTCAAACGATGTTTTAAAGTATGTAAAACCCAAGTGAGACGCGTCGTCACCACGACTCCATGAGGTGCCCAAATGCATGCCATGAAGTGTATGCCTTAGTTACCTGAGATAAAACATGCTAAAAGTGTCAACACAAAGGTTGAGTGAGTTCATAGAGTTTGAGTTGAAATGTAAAGCCTTTCAAAATCGTTTATGCAGCAACGGCATTGTAAATCGTTGAAATGTAAAGACTATCAAAATCGATTATGTAGCAAAGGCATTGTAAATCCACTCAGTTCCAAGTCCCGCCCATACAAAACTTGCAACCTGTGTGTTCACAACCCACTGCCAGAATATGTATAGTTTATGTTCAAACAGAAATCGTCAAATGAATTCACAAAATAGTGCATGACTCAATGTATCGAAATCGTTTATGCAGCAAAGGCATTGTAAATCCACTCAGTTCCAAGTCCCGCCCATACAAAACTTGCAACATGTGTGTTCACAACCCATTGCCGAAATGTATATATAGTTTATATTCAACCACACATCGTCAAATGAATTCACAATAGTACCTAACTCGACGTAAAACCATAGGTTAAATTAATTCGTTTGAACACAATCATCGTAGTGTGAGTTAAATTGTTTCACACTCATCGTTAAAAACAACATCGTATTTATTTCACTAAGTTCATGACACCAAAGCGTAAACATCGCACCAATAAAAATTGGTAATCATCGTTTCATCGCCGCCCTAATAGGTAAATTGCCAATTTACCTTAATGATTCAAATATAGTGCTCGATTTCTAAATGGGTCAATAGGAGCGGGAGTGTTAATTCCAATAGGCCTATTCACTATACTCGCGCTCACTCGCAAGTGACTAATGGTTCATGATGTAGGGACTTCGAACATGGCAAATACTTAGTGACAATAAAACATCGGATATAACATACAGTTCAAAGCATTTGTGTTCAATTTAAAATGTAGCATGTATCTCCCCCAAGAGTTTGTAAAACAGTTAAAAGAGTAAAAGTGGGGCTATGAACTCACAGAAATCCTTAAATGATTAGAGTAACTATGAAAGTAATTGAAAATAGTCGAGCATGTATCTCCCCCAAAACAGTTATGAAAACAATTAAAAGCAGGGGCTATGAAAAACTCACCTGTTGCAATGATTATGATGACAAAAGTGGGTACACCGAGGTATAATGTAATGCTTTACCCTTGACCTATTGTGAATGATATGATACGTCATGAGTTGCAATGTAATGTTATGCATGCATTTCGTATGTTATTTATACCATTTGCGAGTTTTGAAAATATTACTTATCGTCGAAAAATACTCGTTTGACGTCTTGACCAATCCAAAATCACTTTTCAAGTTTTTACGTCAAAATGTCATCCTACAATGGTTTTATAATGATTTATGGTGAAATTTTCACTTTTCGTCGCAAAACAATGTCGTCGGAATATTCATGAAATTAACAAAAATGGCTTTGGAAAACTAGTCGTAAAACGGTGTACGTCGATCGTTAGAGAACGAACTCGACGGTTTTGGAAAGTTGGTATCGATATCTAGAAGTTTCAGTTCAGGAGTTTTCGTCCAAAAGGTCTCGATCATAAAGATATTAAGGGTTAAATATGGTGATTTTAGTTACCGTACACTTATTTCTAAAAATAATAGTTACGGCAATTTTATGAAAACGTGTATATCTTAGTCGATTCAAATCCGTTTTCTGTATTATACGCCTTAGCTTCGTATCAAGTAAACTAATATATTTTGAGAAGTCGAAATAATTGTAGCTTAAGGCTCATTTTTGACCCAAACAATATAAAAACAGTTTGCTGAAAATTCTGAAAATAATATAATTCGTCGTCAAACTTGTAAAATCCATAACTTCTTCGTTATAACTCCGTTTTAATCCGTTCATGCGGCCACGGATTCGTTTTAAAGTATATTTTCTAAATATCAAGGCCAAAATTTCATGCCTACTGTCGGATTTTCCAGAAAATCAAAATAAGGACAGACCACTTTTAATACTTATCGAAAATAGTTTTTCTCGTACTAAACCTATTCCAATCCCTTCAAATCAACTCCAAAGCTAATCTAATCCTACCATACACCTTCTTAGGGTGTCATGGGTTCCTAGACATCATCAAGACCAACATATATCAAGGGGATAATTATAGGATGACCTTAATATATATAACTCTAAAATCATGTAAAAATGGTATAAACAACACAAGTCTTGCATGTTTTTGCTCAAAAATGATGAGATGAGTATGAAATGAATATGTAAGATGAAAAATAAATATGAGATGCTTACAAGTGATATGATGAGGTGATAGTAACAAGGATTAACTTAAATATCCTTGGTTTTTATTTCAAAACCATATAAAGGATATATACTAGATTGTAAACACTTGGACTTGCAAAACTTGTGATCTCTTGCTCTCTTGATGTTAGAACCGGTTTTGAGGAGCCAAAAAGGAAGAGAGAAAATCTTTGATAGTGTGTGAAAATTTTGAGGTGATGTGAAGGATTGAATGAACTTGAGATAATGTACAAATACATACCATTGAAAATTTTGTCCACTCTTAAATGCAATACTCCCCCCCTAACCGGTTTTTGGGGGGATCTTGTCCTCAAAAATATCTTTTTTTTTTTTTAAATTGTATATATATATTTACTTGTATATAATTTGTCAAAGGTGTGTAAGTAATTGTGTAGAAAATGTACAAGTAAGGGTAAATGGAAATTTTTGGTACAAGTAAGTTTTTAATAGGTCAAAATAGAATGTAATGAAATAATAAAAATTGTAAAAATACTTTCCTTGTGAAAATTGAGTGATAAAAATAATTATCGTATAATTTTTAAGAAAAACGACGTAATAATTAAACTTTAATAATTTAAGTACCAAATAAATTTGAAACACTAGGAAAACTAAAATATAGTTTTTATAAACTAAATGTAAGTTTAAAAATACATCGGGATCATTTTGAAAGTAATGGATTAAATATTTAAAATAATAACTCACGCGATAAAGATTATTAAATATAAAAAATTACGCGTAAAATATGAAATGAAATGTCATGAATGTACTAATGAGATGCACATGATGTCAATGAAATGTAGACTAATCTTAGTCCATATGAAATGTTAGTGATGATATGATCATGAATTCGCCGCTAAACCATTAAGGTTACGCGAATCTGAAACAAGTAAACCAAGTTTACTATAAATGTTGAAATAGTGAGGCATAAATTGTGTCGAGAAATGACCTGAAAGTACGGGTTGTCACAGCTAAGCACCTAGTTCCATTGAAATTGAGGAACTACTACCACACTACACCAACGACTAATCCCAAAGGAGATCTTTTACAACATCATCAAGGATATCAATATCCTTGGATCTAATACTAGTCTATCTTGTACATCGAAACACACCATATTGAATGTACATCTAAGGCACCTTTCACTAATGCCTTTGACTAGATCTACAAGACACCTTTCCCTAATGTCTTGTGTCTTCACTTCTAAGCACCTTTCACTAATGCTTCTTTTTCTTGACTTCTAAGCACCTTTCACTAATGCTTCTTTGTCTTGACTTCCAAGCACCTACCACAAGTGCTTTATCCTATAGAAGATAGATACCCTTCACTAATATCTTCGTCTTGACTCTTGAGACATCTTTCACTAATGTCTTCAACACTACACTTCTTTGGAGAAAGAAAGGAATTATCAACAAGAAGACTTCAGTAGCCTTGATGATGAGGAAGCATGGCAACTCATGGACTTGAGCTTGCTCGACTTCAAAGGTGGTGATCTTGCCTTTAATAGGAACCTAAAAGATCACACAAAAACAAAACTACAAGAATAGATCTCTTGGATCTAAGGTTAGTGAGATTTAACTCAGGGGGGAAAGTGTGTTTGAAAGGGATGAGAAATAATGAAGAAATGGCTCACTATTTATAGAGGAAAAATCCTACTATTCCCCGGATCCCACGGATCCCTACCACAAGGGATCCGGCTAGCACAAAGCTAGGGATCCATGGTACGCTCCTCTTTGCCCATGGGTATTTTTGGTTATGGGTCATGGGTCATGGGTTATGGGTTGATCCATGGTTTTCTTTCTAGATACAATGTATCTTAAGGATACAATGAACTTGGTTAAGTGGTATAAATAAAACCATGGGTTATGGGTCAAAACCATTAGCTAGTTTTTACCTCTACACTTGTTTTTACCCATTTTAGTATATACTTGTTTTTACCCATTTTAGTGTATACATGTTTTTACCCATTTATGTTACCCAATATACTACATACTAGTTATGTGTATATTTTAACCAAATATGTAAACACTAGTTGTTGTACATATATATTACTAAATCATAAACTCACTTATACTGGTTTTAGTGTTTTATGTGAAAATGTGAATATGTTAGAAAGTATTAGTTCAAACCATTTACATATTTTATTTGTTTCGTTAATATGATTTTACGTTTGTTATCGATAAAACATTAGAAGATCGTAAAATATAAATAAACGTTTTTACGGCTTATTTGTATTAACAGATATTGATATCCTTGTTGATATTATCATAAGGAGTGGATCTCCTTAGGGATAGGATTTGTGTAGTGTTGGGTAGTAGTTCCCCCTTTGTAATGGAAATCGGTATCTAGCCTTATACCGGATAAAGGGTAGGCGACGTTGTGATAGGTTTGGTTCTACCTTGTGGAAGAACCCGGTATATAACCTTGTACTGGATAAAGAGTAGGCGACGTTGTGAAGGCTTCTCCGCCACAAGGAGTTGGTGTTGTGTAGTGATTACAAACTCTCGAGTAGGTGACTCGGGGAGTGAAGTAGGGCAAGAAAGGTGTCCTTGTAGCCGAACCACTATAAATACTCGCGTTATGGTTTTGTGCTTCTTACTCTTTGTCTTAGCTTTTATTTATCTATATGTTTGTCTATCAAAATCAAATAAACACGTTCTTATAGATTGACTCCTACAAATACTCGCGTTGTGGTTTTGTGCTTCTTACTCTTTGTCTTAGCTTTTATTTATCTATATGTTTGTCTATCAACATCAAATAAACACGTTCTTATAGATTGACATAAGTCGATCTAAATATTTTAAAACCAAGTTTTAATCGGTAAAACTATTCAACCCCCCCCCCTTCTAGTTTTTCACACGGACCAAGGGGTTCAACCGGGAACCGGTGTCGCCACCGGTTCTGCTAACCAATAAAAGCCATCCGAAAATGAACCAAAGCGGACATGTTGCTTATCTTATGA
>OU343220.1:142210668-142263664 GCA_910596185.1 Chrysanthemum makinoi
GAAAACCGGATTGACGGGGGTCGCTTCAAAACCGACGGGTTGATCCGGTTTAATTTGACCCGTCTTTTCGACCCAACCCGGCTTTTCGACTGGAACGGTTAAACCGGTTGAACGCCAGAGTCAAAACGGGTAGGATACCATAAGGAAACTATGGGTTACTACTTCTACTACCCAGCTGAGAAAAAAGTCATAGTAGCTTGGTATGGAGACTTCCTTGAAAGGAATCTCATATCTCAAGTGTTAGGTTCCCAAATATGCAACACAAGTAACAATAGAAAGAATAGAGAAGAGAGTGATCGGTTGAACAACGAACCGAACAAACACACACGTATGAATAGAGAAAGGTTATGCGTATAGAGTGAATGAGAGATAAATTGAACAACCAACCTTCAAGTGAAGGTTTACAAGAGTATTTATAGGAGGGAAGCTAGGGCAACACTCCTAGTTCCCATCCTTTTCCTTATTGGACTAGGCCTAGGCTTATGGGCCTTCTACATAAGCCTAAGGCTAATAACTAACATAAAGGTCATATTAAGCTAACTATTACATATGAATTACCAACACTTGAATTAAGGTTTAGGAGTGATTCCAACAATCTCCCCCTCAAGTGTTGGTGATGAAAACTATAAACGGTGAAGGCGTTGATGTAATAGTAGCTTTGACGTCTTCTGACATTCTTCTTTCTTGTGAGAAGAATTGCCTTGATTTGAACAATCTCCCGGTGTAGAAATTTTTAAAGCAGTTACGCTTTGGCGTCATATTTATCTTTGTTCTTTGATCATTGTTCTTTGTGATGGTAGTGATAGTATGTTGTTGTTGTATGCATCAAGTCTGCCTCAAGTCGCCCGCTTCTTTGCTCCGGTGACTCCGTCATTCTTCAACATGCTCACACGCTCTTTGGCGTTGGATTTGATCGATGAAGTTCTTTAAGTTTTTTAACTTTGTAGATTCTTTGGTTTGACGAAGAATCATTCTGACTTTGTGTTGCTTTTAAGTAGAACTTCCATTAGTGATGATGTTGGCATGAGCATGTGAAGAATCTGCGATCATTCCTCTCGAGCTTCCATAAGAAAAAATACATGAAAACGGTTAGTAATAAGCGGATTCGGCACTTACAAGTTTGAACCGAGGAGTGTTAACAACATAGTGTGAAAACACGACTCTAATTCTCACAAGGCCGTTCTGAGCTGGAGTCCCACAAGTGAGATAGCGATGTATAGAAGTACACCTCACGTTCGAGATGAGTGTGAGGTACACAGAAGCATCACCTCACGACTGTAGACCGTTTGAGACACACTAAGCGTAATCCACGGGGAGTTACAGAAGTGACTGTACTGTTGCACGTTTGATGTTGACCACAGGCGGAGTTTCCATTCAATCACTGAGGATCACAAATGTAAACCTCTCATAAATGTTCTCGACAGATTGCTAAGATCACGTGAAGGATTCGATAATGTACCACTGATGTTCTTATTGTTGAACACCAAGTGATGAAATGTCAAGTGTACCTAAGAGATCTTTTGATGAATCTGGTGGCTCTAGACTCAATAGTGCGTTTTGATTTTCTGGCGGAGACTAGGGAGAGGGTCTCCTTCTTCAATACCCGCAATCTCTAAGAGGCCGATAGTTTCGTAGGGTTCCCTGTGAGAATGAAACAAGCTTCTATTGAGAGAAACTTGAGTGGCTAAGAAGGTTTAGTGCATGCGTCCTTGGGTCCATGACGACTTTTAATCTTCAATACCGGTGTCATCTAGTGACAACCGGTAGCATATGAATTGAACGGTGTGCGCCTAAGTTGAATAATTTGGAGGGCTATTTCTTTTCACACTTTTCTTTACATTTCTTTTTAATTCTTCAACTCCTTCTTTCTCCGATTCTCATTTTCTCCTTTTTACAATCATACCTAAGGACTTCTAATTCTAACTATTGGTAGTGTCCTTGGGTAGATCCCTCCGACTCTGGCGGATCATAGGACGGTTATTCCTAACCTTTATCTCCTTATAACTCCATTGCCATAAAACCATTTTCAAGAAAATCTCTCGTAGTGTTTGTGAATGAAAAACATTTTGTACCACTTTGAGAGTTTTATCTTTTAGCATAAATACTCCCCTCCACGTGCTTAATAGTTAAGGCAATGCGCGGTGAGAGAAGGCCCACTTTTGAATTGATCGACTCAAGATAGACACTCCCTTGAGACACATTACGTTGAATAGTTAAAGAGTTACATTGTCAGGTTTTAGGTGACAACTAGCTCTAATAACTATCTTGAAGGTGTGGACAAACCTCGAAAGGTTGTCAAACCCGTCAAAGATCATGTCTACCAGGAATTTCTCGAATGGTACATTCTACTCGGACAAGTCCTTTGCGAGACACGTTTACATCACTAGCGAACTAGCTTGAAATTATTACCCGTCCAAGACAAGTCTTTTCGAGTTACTAACAGTTAAGATCTCGTCAATTAGTTGGTTAAGTCTATAGCACAAAGATTCATTTGCCGTTACACAACATATTTCTTATCACATAAATTTTCTCCCCTAAAAAAATAGCATATAAATGTTATTTTTGGCCGAAATGTTGAGAATAAATATGACCATTTTGAGTTTTATGGGAAGATGACCACTTGTGAACAATTTGTGAACAAAGTTTTAATTCAAATACTCCCCCTCAACTAGTGATATAAGCGGTTGAGGTTTTGAAAATCATAAGGGGAAGTACTTGTTCTTTTGAGCAAAACCTTGAAAAGTGAAAGGTTTGATAGGTTTTACTCAAAAGTAAGAAGCTTTAAACTTCTTTTATAAGGATTGTGGCACGGCGTACCACGGGGTCCTTTATTTACAAGCGGGTTGTACACTGCTGTAATTTGTGCACAAGCCATAGACATATAAATCACACATCAAAATATTATGAAATAGAAGCGTTCTAGGGGTACCGGGAAGTCCATCAATGTTTCGGGGAGTGCGGCTGGGCGTTGATAGCGGCGAGAGCAATCACGGGGCGACCACCTACAAAGCTTTCCGGTGTTACGAGGCTGATCCATTCGATACAACCTTTCATCAATCATGGTGATGATCCTCTTCACATCCCGTCTTTCCTTAGAATTCCATCGCTTTTAGACCCAATTCCTTCATGAATATCCTTCAACCTATAAGCTAATCCGTCCTTAACCTTCTTCAATGTGTGATCCCCAAACTTGTGAAGATCTCTACACGCCATCAAGCGGTTCGTAGTGTTTCACTAAGGTAAACCACTCGAATGGTTGGTTGATGAGTGTGTATTGCGAATTTGGTTAATGTCGGGAAGATCTAGAGAGGTGGAGTAGAAGTTGACACGCAGTGCGATATGATTCAACTGCAAGGAGATCTTCTACCGCGTTCTTTGATGACTATGCGTCGATGAAGATCGGCAAGGACTTGATGAATTCGCGTTGTACTTAGGTTGAAAATTGTCTCATACGACCCTGTACTTTGGCAAGGTACATGTCTTCAATGTCGTTGAGAGACAAATTTTCAAAGTCCGCTTTAGAGAATGCATAATCTCTTTCGTCTTGCCTTTTGACCACAATATTCTTGAGAAAGTGTAGTCCCATTTGGACGAAAGGTCAACATGTTTGATGGCAGCGATATTCTTATGCTTGAACACTTCATGTTGAGACTACGAACTGACTACGTAGTAGATTCTCGGCGTTCGGCCAATGGTGAATCCCATCACGATGCATCACGGTCATACTCTTCCACATTGTTGGAGAACATGTGGTTAGCTCTTTCCTTGATGGCTATGCAGTTAGATTATATGGCTGCCGTGAATGGAAGTGTCAGTGATGTAGCGTATTTCCTTGAACCATCGCCACCGTGAAGAAGAAATTCCAAGTCTTTGTTGAAGAAATATCTGAATGGAATCCTAGGATCCGGGTTGGAATTGTTGGTAGAGTTTGGACCGATCGGTGTAATATGGAGGGCTGTCCCGTTTGGTGAAGTCGATGTTTGCTTCGGGGTTGAGCCAATCCATGTTGTTAGACATGGCTCGTGCTATATTATCAAGGTGATACTCAACTTCTATAGCACTTTAAACAGTCTTTGAGAAGTTGAAATGCTTCATTCTTGATTCGCTTCAACACGGATTTCGTCATCTTCTTCACAGAATTTTTCTTGCGTAGTTTCCATGCTCCAATGTACTACATTACTGTAACCTCTTGACCTTGGATGGGTAGGGATTGGAATCAACAAGCTTCGAGAACCATTCAAATTCCGTATCATCCTCGTCCAGCCATGATAAGGCGTCAGTCATTAGAGCCTTTTCTTTGGCTTTGGTTGAAGATTACGGTTTCTTAGCGTGTCGAGGAGAGATGGGTTGTTGTTGGGGCTCGGGGATTTCCTCATCGTCACCACCCGTATACTCAAAGTGATCACCGGTTTTCGTGCAGGGGTGGTGTCTCGAGAATCTGAGGTTTTGTTGAAGAAGCGAGGAGGAGATCTTTGTTGAGTGGAGTCCTTTGAGGTGGAGGCTGCATTGAGTCTTGAATGGAGGATGATTCACTTGACTTCTTCGTGCGTTTGGGCTTGTTATCCTTATCCGATCTTTGTCTTATTAAATTAGAGCTTGAGCGTTTAGGCCTTACAGACCTTCTCGTATGTTGGCTGACACGAGTTGGTATTCGGCAATGCTTCAAACAATTTAGCTTCATGGGAGGCAAAAGCGTTGCGAGGCGTTTGACATTTGAGCTACTAGCGGTTCTGCGATTCATCATGAGAAGATTGTGAGTTAAACTGGATTGATGCTCAAATTCATTGGAGTTGATTTCATGGCTTGCTTGGCTAGATGTAAGATTAGATAAAGTTATGCAGGGTATACATCTCCTTTGTCAGTTTAGGAACGACCTCCATAAGTGTAACAATTCGCACTTTTCCAGATATCTATTTCTCGAGAAATTATGTCAGTTTTTCCTTTACGAACTCTCCTGAGCTCATTTGACTCGAAAACAAGAAGTTATCTTGCAAAATCGTGAAATTTAGACACAACACGTACTGGCACAACCCACGACTTAATTTAATTTTGATTTTTACGGCGAGAATTATTCATGTGAACACTTCGTTTTGATGGGAAAATTGTTACGAGCATAGCAGTAAGATTTTTGTAATGTGAATTGGGCGTTTGCTAGTCCAAATGAGCTCCGATCCTATATCTTACGCAAGTTTAATAAAATTACCCTCGGGCCAATTTTGTGGTTAAATTACATTTGTGCCCCACGATTTTCGAAATGTACACTTTGGCCTTATGCGATAAAGAGATTAGAAACTCTCATTTGAGAGTATCTTTCTTTATGCAAACCCTAACACACCTCCTCTCCACATACCAGCCGCCACCCAAAGCACAGCCACCATCCAGCCACCCCCATGCCGCCGCCTCCACCACAGCCGTCCACCACCATCCTTGTCTCATCTCTCTCTTCCTCTTGATAATACCACGGCTGTCACCTCAACTATCATGCCGCCGCTGTTATCACCATCAACATGGCGAGGAGATCAAGAAGGTGCTCTTGTTTTTGGATCGGGTTAGTGTGAAGGTCACGATTAGGGTGTTTTTGATTCGTCCTGAGTCCGTGCGTTCGCCCTCATCTCTCGTTTTCTCTCTATCTCCTCTCGTTAGTGGTATGTTAAAATGAAAACTCACCTTTACTAATAAATTGCTAAAAACCGATTGTTCAACAAGTTTTTATGTTTTCGTGGATGGAAAAATGAATTTGAAACGAGCTGATTTGAATTCGTATGGTTAAAATGTTTGGATATAAAAGCATCATGGTTTTCGTGGAAGTAAAATTTTAGAAACGTTTTCTTAATCAGATTCGTGTGGTATTAAAACTGGTCTCGTGTGTTAAACTTAATATAATATCTCTATTTCAGTTTTGTGTGGTAAAAATTGAAATAAAACGTGTTTCCATGTGGTGTTGATCTTTTTGAATAGTGCATATGGTGTTCTTGATGTTCTGGTAACTCGAGTCGGGTCAGATTGAATTGTCAATAGTCTTGCGGATTAGTGGTGCTAACGGATTGGGTCAAACCCGTATGACCCGATTTGGTTCTTTTGTTCATATCCCGTGACACACACGAGTTGGAGTTGGATTTGCTTTGCTAAGGGTTGAAACCTTCGTGTGGTAACTTGTGGTATATGACATTTGTAGTAGCAGCAGTTGTGTCTCAAATTGGAATGGGATTATTTGTTGTCCGTTTTGGTCTCGACATGGGTTGAAATTTTTGAGTTACTAATTTTTGTGCTATAGTCGTTGGCTGCGTCTTTTGTTTGGGTACACTAACAGTAACGTCAAGAGACGTTAGTAATTCCATATTTTCTTTTTAGAAGTATAGTGAATCTAGTCGTGTTGTTGTTTAAGCTTATATGGGTGTGTTGATTTAAAAATGTGTTATACTCAAATTAATATTTATCAGATATCGGTTATCAGAACTAACGTTAATTATTGGTTTCGGCTCTCGTGATATTGGTATGTTTCGGATTATATTGGGGGTTGTGACTTGGAATTGGATACGTATTATGATTTGACAAGAAAAATGTATAATTGGATTGAAACTATTATTTCGGATACTAATGGGAAAAACGGTAACAATAATTAAAAAGATAACAATAGTTAAGGGATATATTGCAACCGAGGAGACATTGATTTCTTGGACTCATTTACGAGCATTGTGACATTATATATATTGTTGGACAAGGATTGGGCGTATTGGATTCGGTATTGGTTATTTGGACATTATGGACCCTTTGGTACCTTGACGGAAGGTATGTTAGACTCATAAGAGTATAACATATCGGACGAACTTTACAAAATGGTCGATAAATCTAAACAACTAATATATCTTGCGAATAATATGTTCAATTGTATATTTTAAATTGTAGCATTTGACGAATTGGGAAACTTAACGATAAATTTTATATTATTCAAGAGTCATTATGACTTGGAAATGTCTTCTAAATGGTTACGTCATGCCAAAATTTCGTAAAATCTTTTATAAACTTAAATCATTTATGATTTCTTTAACATCCTGAAAACTTTTCAAAACTCATACGTTTTGACGATATATCAACTATTTGGGATTATGGGTAAACACCGAAACTTACCAATCAACTTACTTGCTTGTCATAGTTATGAGTCGTTATTTCCTAAACGTCTTTCTTATCGTTTTCTACTCGAGTTGAGTCTTGGTCAATATTACTTGACTATTCCTTATAATGTATTGGGATATACATTATGCTTTAGCGTGAGTTATACCTTTGGTGTAGGTTACATTTTAGTATACTTTTGGCGTGAGTTGTATGTCGAATCTTGATTTCTTACCACCACACGAAACGTTAAAACTAAACTTTTGAGATATTTATACTGGAATTTTTGGAAATGTTTGATACGAGTATTCCACGAAAACTAAGACACGTTGTCTTTCGGAAATTATTTTGCTTTGCTCATCGTATTCTGAGATAGCGAATTTCTATTAGATTGTGCCGATGTCGTACCGTTGTGCTTTCCTTTTTGGATATCGTTGTGCTTTTCTTGTGAGATTGTTGTGCTTTGCTCATGTAGGATATTGGATTTCACATACACATCAAACCATAACTCAAAGTGGGCGTATAAAGGTGAGTTCTAGAGAGAGAAAGTTAGATGTTTAGAGAACTTAGTGAGAGAAAGAAAAATCTTATTATGAGCTCCAACTCTCTACCTTGGAAGGTAGAGAGTATTTATAGTCTTACAATAAAACGCCACACAACGTGTGGATCGGGCATACAGTGGGTAAAGACCCGTCCGTCCTCCACGGTGTTACTAAACTAAATACTACTTAACATAAAAGTACTATGACTACGAGCTTTCTAACGATTACATATACTTGAGGTGACCGACTCTTTAATACATGGAATTTCTAATTCCTAACAATCTCCCCTAAGGGAGGTCACCTCAAACATATACTAAAATTACATTGAATACAAACAGATATTACATTAACAATTGATCTTGCATTCTTGATGTAGTACTTTGCTCAAAAGCTCGTAGTCATTGATTCTTCTCATTGCATGTTTGGTTAATCTAAGTGGAGGTCTTTTACTGATCCACGTGATAATAATTTTGAGCCAGCTTTTGAGATCATCAGCTAATAGAAAATCTCTGAGACATCCATTGTGGTGTTGGTATTATGTGATGTTGTGACATTCGGACCGACATGCTCACATTCGGGATCATGATATCTTCTCATCAGAGTAGCGGAAGCTTTAGTTGATTCATGATATTGGCGGCGTGCCAGAAAGCATGGAGTGAAATATCAGAGTCATTGATGCACTAATCATGATTTCTTTTGAGATGAATGTGTTAGGTGAGCATGCGGCTATGGATTGACCGCTTCATTACGATCATTTTGCAAGCGTCGGGTGTACCTGCATAAAACAGTTAGCAATAAAGCGCACGAAAGTGTCTTTGATCACTTCGATGAATTGAGTACACGGCCCACGGTTCCCGTTGATCGATTACAAATGCCTGTGATCGGTATAATTCGAAGAATTTCCTTGACTTCGCAGCTGCTCTAGCTGTTCTCAAACCGGAACGTCTCAAAGAAGACAACACGGAGTGAGTGAACCAAATTCGTCCACGATTGATGAAAAGAGATTTGAAAAACAATCGTGTATTGCTCAATAGAAATTGTTTTGCAATATAACGAAGGTTTTAATGAAAATCAATTATCAATCATAAAACACCTTTTGATTTGAAAAATTAGTACACGGTCGACGTGCTAATGAAAAGAGTTTTAAAGCACAAAGACCGGTTTTTCAAAGGTATCCGTCAATCCATAACCTGAACCAGGATTGATTCAAAAGATTGAATCGCCCCATTGTTTCGTTCGGTTGTCACATGGTTGATCTGTATAATAGATCTCACATGCCACCTACCAGGAGCTTGTTAGATGTTGGCTCGAGAAGGCTTTCCATCTTCACAGTGAATATGTAAACACATCACTCAGATGTTATGGCAATACCACAAGGATAATGCGTAGGACTCAAGATATAATCTCTCTTTCCACATTGTGTGAAACAGAGAGTCTTCATTGAAAGTGTCCTAATGAGATTTATTGATGATCTCGTGGCACTAGACTCAATTTGTGCATATTTGGATCCTATATCGGAGACTAGGGAGAGGGTCTCCTCCTTCAATATCAACAATCTCTAAGAGAAAGTCGATAGATAATGTCGGTTCCCCCGTGAGAATGAAACAAGTCCTTTTAAGAGGAACTTGAGTAGTTTGGAAAGTTGAAGTGCAGGTGCGTCCTGGGTCCATGACGTCTTTGTCTTCAATACCGATGTTACCATCAGTAGCATATGAATTGAACCGGTTTCTGCCCTAAGGTTGAATAAATGGAGGGCTATTTGTTTTCACCCTTTTCTCATTCAATTCTTTTTAATTCTTCAACCCCTTCAGATGCTTACCGAGACTTCATAACTAGAACCTTGTTGGGTTTATTCCATTACTAGCTCAGTCTCAGTCCGCACTCTTCCCATATCTCATTTTCTCCTTTTATCATCATACCTAAGAACTCTACACTAACTAGTGGATAGTCCCTGGGTAGATCCCTCCGGTTCTGGCGGATCATGGGAACATATACCTAACCTTATCGTCCTTATATCACCATACATAATGTAAAGTTGGTCGGTCTTTTTGGTATTGTTCATCTGCCATAGGAACCAATTGAAAACCATTTGAAAATCAATCCAGATACTTATGATATTTTATCAAAGCATTTTGTACCTGAATTGTTTTGATATTTTTAGAATAAGAGCTCCCCTCAACATGTGCATCAAATGTTTGAAATCGTTTTGCACACGGAGGCAAGAGGAAGAATTAACTTCTTTGATTACCATTTTCTAAAAGATATCAACATCACTTCCCTAACCAAGACAAGTAGATAAAGCATTTTGGGGAAGGATGAGGTTTTCATGATTTTGCTCCCCCTCAATATGTGCCTCAAGATTTGAAAAGAGTTTTGCACATACTAGAGGGAAGCTGCACATTGAGATAAGTGATCACGTTTCAAATCATAGGTTTAAGATAGATGCTCCCCTCAACATGTGCATGGAAAATTTGAAATCGTTTGTCACATGTGGGAGGGAGAGCTTGTACATCCTTATAAAACCATTTACCGAATTATCAGTTTAAATCCAATTTAAATCACACATTCTCCCCCGATCACAATTATCAAATCATTTGAGATTTGTGATCTCTTATAGATTTAAATTGATTTTGAAAGCTTTTAAGGAGAATTGTGACTTGATTATGAAAGCGTTTTAACGGATAATGATCGGATTTTAAGACTTTAAACTCCATTGATAAAACATGCATGAATATCTTTTGAAAACAATTGAATGCCAAATAACTTTTTAATTTAATTGAAATCATTCTCCCCTCAATCAATGACATAGGTTGTTGATTGAGAAATTGATATTTTGACAAATAAGTCCAGATGATTATCAAAAATAGAGACTGAGTTATTTTTCAAAGCAGTTAGTTTTCAGAGATAAATGTTTAAAAAATCAGAGCATGGAATTTTGAAAACATGATAAAGTATGGCTCTGTTCTTTCTTTGAAAAAGCGGGTTCTGCACGAAATGACAATAAACCATTGTTTCTCTTTCTCCCAAAAATATATATATATATATATATATTATATATATATATATATATATATATATATATATATATATATATATATTTTTTATTTTATTTTTTAAGAATTCGAACAACATCTAAAGTCCCGTGTCATTCTTTGAATGACAGCACAAAGACCGTAGATATTGACGAACCGAGAAAAAGCATGACAAATTGACAATATTTTTGAAGATTTTTCGAATTTTTATGGTTTTTGAAGGTTTTATAATTTTGTATTTTGTTTTTCGAATAGATATATACAAGAGATAGATGAAGATAGACCTTTACTCCTCGTCTTCCTCCTGAAGACGTTTGAGTGTTTCTGGTTGAAGACTTTTCAAGCCAAGACGTGGAAGAATAAACTCAAAACGTTCTCTTGGAAGAGCTTTGGTGAAGATGTCGCTAACCGATATTCAGACCTCACAAAATAGAGTTCCACCACACCTTTTTCCACTTGTTCCCCGATGAAATGATGTCGAATGTCGATATGCTTTGCTCTTGAGTGTTGAACGTTGTTGCATGAGAGAGCAATAGCACTTTTATTATCACAAGATGAGAGGATTTTGTTGAATATAAAGCCATAGTCAGATAATTGAGATCTCATCCATAAGACTTGAGCACAACAAGATGACATGGCTATGTATTCACCTCTGTAGAGGAAATAGAAGTACTCATTTGCTTCTTTGAAGACCAGCTCACAAGCTTATCACCCAAAAACGAGCACCTCCAGATGTACTTCGACGAGTATCTTGACACCCTGCATGATCGGCATCTGCATAGGCTGTTAGTAACATACCGGTGTCCTTCGGGTACCAAAGACCCATATTGATGGTTCCTTGGAGATACCGAAAGACCCGTTTAACCGCTTCAAGGTGCTTTTTAGTAGGCTTAGCATGGTATCTAGCACACATGCAAACAGCGAACAAGATGTCTGGTCTACTAGCTGTGAGGTACATCGGGGATCCAATCATACTACGATATTTTGTTTGGTCAATCATGATCCTGAGTGGTCCTCATCTAGTTTGGTTCGATCAATCATGGGAGTGTCAACAGGGTCACTTGAATCAAATCCAAATTTCTTTAAGATCTCAGTTGCATATTTAGATTGATTTATGAAAATGCCTCGGGGACTTTGCGAAATTTGTAATCCCAAGAAAAATGACATTTGTCCCATCATTGACATTTGAAATTTTGAACTCATTTCATTAGAAAAACGATCACATTCCATTGGGTCTGACGAGGCAAAAATAATATCATCAACATAAATTTGAACATGAATTAAATGTTTGCCTGACTTCTGGTGAACAATGTTGGATCAACTGCTCCTTTGCTAAATCCGGTTGATAGAAGAAACTTTGACAGTGTATCATACCATGCCCTTGGAGCTTGCTTTAAACCGTAAAGGGCCTTCTTCAAACGATAAACGTGAGTAGGATGCTCTTGATTTACAAATCCTTCAGGTTGGCTGACGTAGACGACTTCTTTAAGATCTCCGTTCAGAAATACCGTCTTCACATCCATCTGATACACTACCATGTTCTTACTAGCAGCGTTAGCCAGAAAGATTCGGATTGCCTCGATTCGAGCAACTGGAGCAAAAGATTCTTCAAAGTCAATACCCTCCTCTTGACGGTATCCTTTAGCAACTAATCGAGCCTTGTTCTTCAACACATCACCATGCTCATCAAGTTTCACTTTGAAGATCCATTTTAGAGCAATAATCATAGCACATTCTGGAGCAGGTACTAACTCCCATACATCAAGTCGATCAAACTCATGAATTTCATCTTGCATAGCATTGAACCAACTATCTTCATTCATGGCGGTTTTAACATCCTTTGGTTCGATCTTTGATAGTACGGAGTTGAAGAAACACCATAAGGCATCGGTTGCAAGTTGTTTCCGTGTGGATACTGGACGAGAGGGATTTCCAATGATGTTGTCTAATGGATGATCGTGAGTCCATTTTCTGAGGTGTTCATGTGGTAGTTGTTGAGGGAAGTAGCAGAGTCGCTGTCTCCTGAAGAGGATGGTTCTGAAGAAGATTCAGGAGCAAATATGTTTTCAAATGGAGCATCTTCAGGATTAGCAAAGGGATTAACTTCATCATTGATGCCAGAAACAGTTCCATGATGTACATTTGAAGAATGATGATTTGTTGATGAGACGGAAGGATCACAGGCGAAGAGCTTCTTGACTTAAAAATATTGAGACTGAGGGATTGACTTCATTCACTGGAATATGAGCAGCCTCTGTTGTAGGGATCAACACCTCATTAGTACTTGGATCATAAAGTTCATCAAACATAGGATCAAACAATTTCCTTAAATCATCTTCAGATGGAGGTACATATGGAGTTTCTTGAGAAGAGTTTGGAACAAGGGATGAACCAATTGGACTGATTTGAAGTGCGGTCCGAACTGAATTGTTCAGGAGCCGTTTGACCGGAAAGCTCATCAAACGTAACGTGAATTGTTTCCATGATGTTTCGGGTTCTTTTGTTGTAGATTCGGTATCCCTTTTTGTTTGGTGCATACCTACAAATACTCCAATGTCTGCTTTAGCTCTAAGTTTGCCTAAGTCTTGACCCTCATTAGTTGGATAGCACAATGCTCCAAACACACGAAGGAAAGAGAGATTAGGTTTTCTGTTGTGGACAAGTTCATATGGTGTCTTTCCATGAACAGTGTGAATCGGGGAACGATTTTGTGTGTAGCATGCAGTGGCAATAGCTTCAGACAAGAGAAACATTGGAACTTTTGAGTAAATCAGCATTGTTCTAGCGGCTTCTACAAGAGTTCGATTTAGTCTTTCAACTACACCGTTCTGTTGAGGAGTTCGTGGAACACTTCTTTGATGGTGATTCCAATGCTTTCATAGAATTCACTAAGTTGTTTGTTAACAAACTCGGTTCCATTGTCTGTCCGGATAATTCTGACGGTTTTGTTAAGTCGAACCTGCAGCTGTTTGATAAGTTTGATGATGATATGAGGAGTTTCATCCTTTGTCCTTAAGAACTTGACCCAGGTGAATCTAGAGTAATCATCAACTATAACTAACACATATTTCTTCCCAAAGATATTCTGCACTCTCATTGGTCCACATAAATCCATATGAATTGTATGAAGAACTTCTGTGATAGAGTTAGTAGGTTTGGGTTTATGGGCATACTTCTTGCTTTTTCCCAATTGACATGCTGAACAAAGATGATCCTTTTCATACTTTAGTCGAGGTAAACCTACAACTAAGTCCTTTCTGGAGAGATCATTGATGGTGCCGAAGTTCAAGTGATTGAGACGTCGATGCCATAACCATGACTTTGTTTTTGAAGCCTTTGACAGCAAGCAAATTGGAGAAGACTTCATCATATCTTCTATAGAGATGGTGTAAAGATTTGAACCACGAGTTCCTCTTAAAAGTTCCTTACCATCAAGTTCTCTAACAAAACAAGTATGTTTTCTGAAGGCTACTTCTAGATCAGAATCACAGAATTGACCGACAGAGAACGGATTATGACCAAGACCTTCCACATAGTATACTCTAGAGATAACACTATCACCAACAACATAATCACCATAACCCATAATTGCACCGAAATGATCATTACCGAATCTAACTGTCCCGATGAATTTGCTCACGAAGTTCATGAGCATGCGACCGGTCTCGGTCATATGCTTGAAACAGCTGAGTCCGGTACCACGAAGCGATTTGAACGATCTGTTGTTGAACACAGACAAGAATGGATAACTGGATAATTGGGATCCCCATGCAAGAATGGGTTCCACTTGGTTAGTAACAGTAATGGGAACACCCACATCAGAAATAGAAACATCCATATCAGAAGTAGAAGCAATGGAATCATTGGGAATAGATGCAATGCTTGTGTCTGTATTTGACCTATTCAAAGTATGTTCACTTCTTAAGGGAATAGTTCTACCAGTAGGCATCCATTTTCTAGTGGGCATAATCTTAGCAGTTTGAGAGCAAAAATGATTATTCTTATGGCCAAAAGGTATCCAATAATAACCTATCTTTATAAAAGTTCTTCCTGTGGGTTTCCACTGTTTTCTAACAATCTTTCGTTTTTGCCTTTTGCCTTATTTGCACGATTATTAGCATTAACAATTTTAACTGGGCATTTGACAACATTAGACAAAGCATTCACACCACATTCATGATTAGCAATGAATTCAAGCGGACATCATTACAAGGTTTGCAAATAGTATCGAATTGAATTAATTACTGATGCGCCTAAGGCTAATACTTGAATCAACACGATTCGTTTTATTCAACTCAAGCTTAAAGTTCCTAGATTGGTCTTCTACTCTCTTCCAATGCACATTCTTAGCTTGCAAGGTCCTATCATTCCTTGTATTGTCTTGAGACTTTGACCTTCTCGCTTTAAAGTCACTGATTACTCCTGTAGAGGGAATGGGAACATTAGTTGGTTGATCTAATTTTTGCATTCCTGAACTTGATGTGCAAGGATCTGAAGTACTAGAAGGCACATTAGTGTATACTTTCTTAAGACTGTGATTTGAGCTTTTTGCAGGCACACTAAAGTTCACTTTCTTAGCACTAACATATCTGGAATCTGAACTACTTGAAGGCACATTAGTGTTTCCTTTCTTAAGACTGGGCATAGAACGGATTTCTGCTTGGCACTAGGCATAGAACAAGGCTTCACAGCCTTGCCTTTTTCACCTAAGGGTTTTGGACATGTTGCAATTACACATTCAAGCAACTCTTGAGATCGTTTGGCCTGGAAGCAAGCAAACCTAATTTCTCTATCAAGAGGTTTATTAATGAAATCCTCTTCGACAATCTCACGGAGACATTCTAGACTATCCTTAAGGTGAGCACAATAGTCATGAAAAGCATGTTCATTATTCCTAAGATGAGGAGGAATATATTTAACTGTCACAGTGTATTTGCAGTCTATGGGTGACTTTGAGACAACATTCTTATTGAAAACAAGTGGCAGTTTCCCATTTCCCTGACTTTTCAGATTCTCAATTTCCTTTTGTAAAGACGTTATTTTTTCGTTGTTTTGGTCACGGGTGACTTTCATTGAATCATATAACTCTTTAAAGTGTCGTTTAACTTTTTCATTTTCTTCTAGAAAACTCTCGTTTTCCTTTTGTAAGGCATTAACTAAGTTTTGAAGATGAAAAGTTTGAGAGTACTGAGAATCTAAAGGAGGAGGCATTTGGGATCCAGTCACATTGTTCTTTTCACCCTTCAATTGAGAGATTTGGGCTTTCAACTTTTTGATCGTGTTACAATGAGCTCGAATCTGTTCATCACGTTTGTTAATTTGAAAAGCGCATCAAATTCAGGATCACCCAAGGATGTCTTGATATTTGAGGTTTTAACATTTTCTTTTAGATGTTGATATTTTAGTTGTAAATCAAAATGTTCAACTTCTAGTTTAGAAAGATGTTTACCAAATTATCGTGATCATCCTGATCAATTTTCTCATTAAGTTTTGAATTAATCTTTTCAAGCTCAATGACACGATCATGGGAGACTTTCAGTGCAACAGATAATTCATGAAATTGAGAAGCATTAATGGAGCAATTTATAGCAGTGTAAAACACATCTTGAGCAATACATTCAGAAATAAGATTCTCATTCAAGGTATGCAAGTTCTTCCTCTCAATCTCATTATATTTTAATGCTCGCTCATAGTCACTAACCTCAACTATCATTGCATCAAATTCCTTTTCCATTTCTTTAATGTCTGAATTCATTCCCTTTTTAAGACTCTCAAAGTGATCTTTTAGTTGTTTAAAGAAAGGCATGACTTCAGTTAAATAACATTCTTTAGTTTGCTCAAAACCTCTTTCTCCTTCAGTTATACCAATGGGTGTGATCCTTTTCTTGCAAGTTTTCTCAAAATCAACAAATAGTTGAAAGATAACATATTGACTGATTAAGGTCTTGCTTTTAGTGGCAATTGTTCTAGGAACTAGATGCATTGGTGTATTTGGAGGATACACATCGCTCTAGGCATTTTCCAAAGGGGGTTGGTTACAACAATATTTTCACTTTCGCTTATCTAAATCCAATTTCCAGAACACTTGTTCGGGAGTTAACAATGTCTGAGGCTTAAACTTGTTTAAGGCAATCCAATTCTCCTTTTGTAATCATGGGTTGTGATGATTACTTTCTTTTCTTTACATTTTGGATCAGCTAGTTTCTTGTTTAACTTTTCCCTAGTGATTTCATCGGATTTCTTATCTTCCTCTGTGCACTCAGCATAACTAGGTTTCTGTATAGGTTTAAGGATTTCCTTGCCATCATAAAGAACCTTATGAGCATTTCTAGCCTTTTAATGACCTCTGGATTTGGTTCCTCAATAAGGGGAATGCTATGCTTATCGCTTAGGACTCTATGCTTAGTGATCATGTGAGCAATCTGAATGGTGTTTCCTTGTATGTACAACTTATTTTCAAGCTTGTTTTTCAAGGTTTTAGATTAGAAAAATCATTCAAAAGTTTTGATTCCTTAGCACTTAATTCTTGCTTAAGCATTTTAACATTTTCTTGAAGTTCTTGTTTTTGCTTAGCAGTTTTAGAAAGCTTTTCTTGCAAGGAGTTTAACTCTTGTTTTAATACTTCTTCTCTAAACCTACTTTTTCTAATAGTTGTATGCATTTGGTCATCCATTTCCTGCTCACGAGTGGTCTACTCAAATTTAGCACGTTGTTCATAAATAGCAACACGTTCTTTATAGGCATTAAGTTCAGAGATTACAGACTCATCAGGGCCACAGGCAGTGTATTCATCAAAAATATAGTCATTGTTGACTGCAGGAGATGCATCACTTGGCACAACTTCACTTTCACTTTGTTTCACATATTGATCATATGGGACAACATTGATATTACCCATATTTTCAATATTTGATACAAAAGTTTCAGTTGATAGTACTTTGTCATGCATCTTTTGCACATCAGCATCATCGTATAGTTTTAGTACCTCTGAGATGAGTTTGTCTTTGGATGGGCCAACTTGTGGTGAAGAGGAGACCTTGGGAGAAACCATTGGAGAAATGCTAGCCATAAAGATTGTGTGTGCAGAAGGTCCATCATCCACATCAGAGTCGTATGCATCACAATCAGCGACTTGAAAGGCATTCTGATGATTGTGACCTATTTCTTGAATAGGCTGCTCATCCACATCTGCATCATAGGTCTTGGCATTGCCCTCAGCTAGAAACAACAATTCCTCTTCATCCAAAGCAGCACCATTATCCTGAGCTTGCACAAGCAACATCTTATCTCTGAAGTAATCAGCATTCTGTGGACGCTTTGGAGATATGCAGTTCCTTGCAATGTGTCCCTCACCACCACAATTATAACATTTGATCAGCTTAGCTTGACCTTGATTACCATTCCTTCCTCGATTCTGATTACCAACATAACCTCTACCAGCTCCACCTCTTCCCTGATCATACTTTCTTTCCTGAACTGGTTGCACCACGATCCTCCCATCTTTAACAATAGCTTGATTGTGTGGGTTAGATGCTGTTCTGAGGTTGTTATTGGTTTGTGGGAGAGAATTCATGTTTTGACTAATCAGAAGAGCTAGTTGATTAATGAAATTACCCACGTGTGCATCAGCATCAGCTTGTTTGAACATAGGATCAGGAATTAGTTTGTGATTACCATTTCCCATGGGTATGACTTGTGAGGCTTTGGTTGTGATTCCGATGTTTGAGTAGAAGGCGGTTGAGTCATTAGACGAGCTTGTCTCTCCCTGGTTGGTTTTGAACTGATTAAGAACCAATTTTTCAAACATCGCATGTCTCTCATTCTGAAGGAGGAAGGCATAGAGTTGCTCATAGTTTGTATTCTTCAATCCTTTAGTGAGCTTCACAGAGGTGACAAACTTGTGCCATTCGGGATTCATGTTGTTCACAAATTTTGAGTTCGTTGAATGTTAGGCATTTTCATTCTGATGTTCCTCATGTCATTCACCAACTTATGAAATCTCACATAGTACTCATAGACACTCTCATCTGGTTTCATCTTGAAGTGTTCAAATTCGTCATAGAGTTGTGATTCTCTGTCTTCCATAGTTAATTCTGAACCTGAGAGAAGCATCTTGACATTATCCCATACTGCCTTTGCTTCGGTGTTGTGATTGATCAGCTTGTAGATGTCTTTAGGAAGACCTTGAAGAACAATGTTAGAAGCCCTGATATCAGCATCGAATCTCTTTTTCTCCTTATCATCAAGCTCATCATACATCTTTGGTCTGTCCATTCCGTAAATCGGAGTTCCATCTTCAGCAGTATCAAGTACATCTCTAGTCGTCTCAACTCGATACGGTCCTTCATCAATGGATTTGAGAATGTTGACACCATTTTCCTTTCCAAGGCAGTACAATCTGATTCGTTGAGCCCAAGAATCGAAGTCAGTTCTGTCAAGCATGGGTGGACGAGTATCTGAACCAGCTGCTTGAACATCCTCGGCAAAGTGGAGATGATAGTAGGAACGTTTGTAGACATGTTTCAAGCTCTACGGGATTTTGCAATTCTTTGATTAAACCGGAAAATTGATTCTTTCACGGGATTTTACTAAACCAAAAGAACAACCGTAAGAATGTAACACGAAGAAGAAAAAGGTCTAAATGAACAAGTCGCTAAACACACAACTCGCATAAGCAGTCAACACGCAACACACTCAACTCGCTAAATTAATCAAGTCGCTAAATAGCCAACTCGCTTTAGTCTCAAGTCGCTATATAACAACTCGCTACAATCCAAGTCGCTAGCAAAATTTTGGCAGAAATTCGCTAAGCACCAAGTCGCTAAATAATCAAGTCGCTAAATAGCAACTCGCTAGGTACCAACTCGCTAACACCAAGTCGCTAACAATATAAAGTACAAGTCGCTAACTTACACCAAGTCGCTACGTGTAGTGGAGAATCCACTACTTGTACTTTTTGTCGGCTTGTCTCACTAGACAAGTCGCTAACCCAACTCGCTAAGACTTTCAACTACAACTCGCTACCAAATTGTAAAGCAAGTCGCTACCAAGAAAACTTTTCCGTGGCTCAAGTCGCTAGCATGAAAAACACATGAACACCACTTTTCAATCCAAAAACAACCCAACAACTATGATTCAAACCTTCTAAATCAAAACCTAAACACTTGTGATGATTCAAAACACAAAAGTACTACCAAAATCGAAACTTTAACACTAGAAATCAACCAAATGATGCAAAAACCACTAAACTTTTTCAAACTCAAAACCACCTAAAACCACTAGAAATCCAAAGATATGTAAGAGATGATCTAACCATGGCTCTTGATACCAATTGTAGGATATTGGATTTCACATACACATCAAACCATAACTCAAAGTGGGCGTATAAAGGTGAGTTCTAGAGAGAGAAAGTTAGAGGTTTAGGGAACTTAGTGAGAGAAAGAAAAATCTTATTATGAGCTCCAACTCTCTACCTTGGAAGGTAGAGAGTATTTATAGTCTTACAATAAAACGCCACACAACGGGCTGTGGATCAGGCATACAGTGGGTAAAGACCCGTCCATCCTCCACGGTGTTACTAAACTAAATACTACTTAACATAAAAGTACTATGACTACGAGCTTTCTAACGATTACATATACTTGAGGTGACCGACTCTTTAATACCTGGAATTTTTAATTTTTAACAGCTCACTAATGCCAGTTGTGATTCTTGCGTTGCTTCGTATCGAGGTGAGTTCATGGCCCCTACTTTTACTTGCTTTTAAACTGTTTTGGGGGAGAATACATGCTCGTTTTTATTAAATGCAAATGCTCGATTTATTTGAAAAAAATGATTGTTACTTGGTTTGATGAAATTCATGATTTGGTTTAAATATGTTTTATGTGGACACAAGTGCTTGAACTGTTTTGGATTGGACCTGAAAATGTTTTGTGAGCTATTACGTGCTAGGTTAAGGTTAGAAACCCAAGCGTTGTTATGAATTGTTACATCCTGGCTCAGGATGGTGCGAATGTTATGGATAGATCTATTGGGAATGGCCACCCCGTCCGACTAACATGGCTCATGTGGGGGACGTATAACATGTCGATTGTTAGTGTGTTTAGAGATAGTCACGGCTCGTGCTATCTAGTGATGGTTTCATGACTTAACCTGCGTAATAGTTAAGCTTGCGTGACACTATATTCGTTGTAGTGTTTGATTTTGATATGGTCCAAGTGGTTGTTTATGAGCTATTTTTATGGATAAATATTTTGATACTGTGAATTAGGCAGGATATGCTTCGAATAAATTTGATTTGTTTATGAGAATTGATTTGCACTTGAAAACCTTGTGGTCCACCTTTTTATTCTTTGCTTAAAGGTAAACCTTGTTTTCACGACATTGTGAGCGCCACAATGATCGAAAGGATCTTTTGAACTCGCAATACTTTTATGAAAACCTATGAACTCACCAACCTCGTGTTGACACTTTTAGCGTGTATTCTCAGGTATTGAGGCGATTTTTTTACTTTTGGAGGCGCTTGGGCAATGGCAAGGCATGGTCATAGACGACTCTGATATTTCTATTTGGGGACCTCTTATTTATTATGGGCCTATTTCCGTATTAAATTTTATTGTAAACATTGATTTTATTAAATAAATGAGTTTTCTAAAGAAAAACCTTTTATTCTATGCTTGTGTTGTGATACCGATTAGTAGCACCTAAAACTTGTATGCTTCCGGTAAAACCCGATTTTTGAGGGTGTTACAGATTGGTATCAGAGCCTAGGTTATAGAGAACTGGGTAAATATTCAAAACCTAGACTATAACCACTTTTATGAAAATTTAACCCTATGACCGATACGTGCCTGCCTGCCAAGCTGATGCCTCACTTGTGACTTTGATTGCTAATATATTTGATGAGATGTGTGCCTTACTATTGGATGAGTATATCCATTTATCTTTCACTATCTGTTATAAGTATCTTCGACATACTTATGTTTACGCATCGTATCTGTTGTAGCGTTGCGTCTCTTCCCTGAACAATCTCATCACTCGTCCTCGCGTGTGGACACTGGTTTTAATCTTTTGAAAATGGATTTTTGGAAAGTGAAAGACATGAGGCTAGAGTAACTAAGTCAAGTATATCAAAATTCATTGAACCTCGGGTGAATATAGCCTGATCACCTATATTCAACCAGGGACAGTGGGACATAGCCTGATCACCTATGTCCGACTCAGAGGTGAATTTTGTGATACTTGGAGTAGTTATAATAGAATTATGTCCGGTTGGTTTTTGGTTTGATTTCGGGAAATGGAAAAGTTTTGGTGTGTGTATACGAGCATGAAATTTTATAAAAGCTTTCCTTCACACACAACATGTCACACCCCCAAATTACCTGTTTTGCAGCGGAATGGAATTTCTGGGGATTGACTGTCATAGCATCACAATCACAGTTATATTGAACGACCAAAAGTGTCGTTTTAGAAACACATCGTTTGATATTTATATAAAACATACAGAGTTACAAGATAGGTCCCAAAAGTTGATAAAGTTTGCGGAAAATAAGTTTATTACAAGTCCAAATGATGTTTTGAAAAGAAAACCATAATATACAATGAAACAAGTCGACGCCGCGACTCTATGAGGTTCCTTAATCGTGCCATGATGCGAATGTCTAGTTACCTGAAAATACATTGCTAAAACGGTCAACACAAAGGTTGGTGAGAAATCATAGGTTTATGAAAAATAATTTATACGACCACACAAGTATAGACCATATATGACAAACATGCCACATAAAAATGTTACAATTGCTATAAGTCCATGACACCGAAACTAGACTTATTATGATGTTCGCCCCAACAGAGTGTTTGCCAAACAACTCAAATAATGATATTAAATGAAATGCATCCGTTTAACCAGTTAGAATCCACCAACCCGGATGGAGGAGTCACCCTCGATAGATCTATCCACTCACCCTCGCTTCTATGAAATTAACGGTTCATGTTATATAATGGGGACATTCAATTGGCATGAGGTAACTTAAGCAATGTAATGAATTTGATATACTTGGTATCGTAATAAAAATGATGTGCAATGTATTCTCCCCCGTAGGTTTGAAAATAAGTATAAACGTATACAACGGGGCTATGAAAACTCACTTGATGAATTGATGCGATGACAAAAGTGTGTACACCGAAATGTAGCGTGAATCTCAAAACTCGACCTATTATGAATGATATGATACGTAATAAGTTATGGTGTAATGTTATGCATGCAATTCGGATGATATCTATACCACTTATGAATTTTTGAAAATAATACTATTCGTCGAAAAATAATCTTTTAACGTCTTGACCATTTTTAAATTACTCCACATGTTTTTACGTTGAAATGATATCCGACGATAATCATTTAGTGATTTATTAAGAAATTATAACTTTTCGTCGTAAAATAATGTCGTTGAAATATTCATGAAAGTGACAAAACGGTCTCTAAAAATTAGTCGTAAAATGGTGCACATCGAGTATTAGGAAACGTACTCAATGGTTTTGGGAAGCTTGTATCATTATCTCAAAGTTTTAGTACAAGAGTTTCCATCCTAGAGGTCTTGAACATAAAGAAAAATAAAGGTTAAGTATGGTACTTGTGTCCCAAAATATAGTTAAGGATGGTTTTCGGCAAATTTTTAAGTAGCCATAATTAATTCATTACAACTCCGCTAGTCAAACGGTTGGACATTTTGGAAAATATACTTGGCAAACTCACTTTTACTAGAAGACATCACTTTGTAAAAAGTTCTACATCAATGTTAAAAACAACCTTCAACATGGTCACTTGTTTTGCCGTAAAACTTGCCTATTAGAAATTGACTAGTTTTCTTATTTATTAAAGTTACGACAACTTTTGTAAACGGGTATAATTTAATCGTTACAAATCCGTTTTCTACGTTTTATATGTCCTTAGCTTTGTATCAAAGTATACTAATATATTTTTGATAAGTCGACATAATTTATAACGCCTAAGTTTCATTTTTGACTCGTACAAAATAAATATAACATGCTGAAATTTCCAGAAAATTATAGTTTTCGTCGCCAACTTGAAAAATTCATAACTTCTTCGTTATAACTCCGTTTTAATCCGTTCAAGCGGCCACGTTCTCGTTTTAAAGTGTATTTTCTAATTATCTAGGCCAAAAATTTTTATCTACTGTCGGATTTTCCAGATTTTAAAAATAAGGACAGACCCTTTTGCAAACTTGTCGAAATGAGTTTTTCTCGCGCCAAACCTATTCTAACCCATTCAAAACAACTCCGAAGCTATTCTAATCCTACCATACACCTTCTTAGGGTGTCATGGGTTCCTAGACATCACCAAAAGTGATTTATAACAAGGAGTAATTATAGGATGACTAATATATATATAACTCTTAAAAATCAATGAAAAAGTGGTATAAACCTCATGAGACTTGCATGTTTTCTCAAGTAAAATGAAATGACCATAACAATGAATATGAAATAAACACATGAATATGGATGCTTACTAGTAACTTGATGAGGTTTATGGACAATGGATTTTTCCTAATCACCTTAGGTTTTTATTGCAAAACCTTAACAATAAGTGATACTAGAGTGTAAGAAAATCTTGTCTTGAAAATTTGGATGAAATCCTCCTTGGTCTATGTGGTTGCCGGTTTTGGAGAGAAGAGAGGAAGCAAAATATGTTTTTTTTTCACCTTGAGATATTGAATGAATGTGTTAGTTTAATTGTATAATACTTACTAGATGAGATATTTAGGCAAGTCATACACATGACTCACCCCTTGTGTCGACAAGGGGTGTTAGTCACCTCTTTGTTATGTTTTTTTTTTTAATTATGTACAAGAGTAGTTTAGTGTAAGTAAATTGAGGATATGTGGTAAGTTAAATACACATTTGAGTATTTAGGATAGCGTTAGATAAAAATAACTTTTAACGGGTCAAGATAAAATATTTTAAGGTCATAAAATTATAAAAATATATTTCTTGCAAAATTTGAGTGAAATAATAATTATCGTGTAGTATTTAAGAAAAACGTCGTAATTATATAAATATAACAATTTAGATACAAAATAAATTTAAAACACTGGGTAAACTCATAATATTATTTTTATAAACTTAATATGAGCATAAAAATATATTGGAATAATTTTTGAAAGTAATGAGTCAATTGTTCAAAATAATTAATTACGCGATAACATTTATTTAATATGAAATTATACGGTTAATGTAAAAATGCAAGACCATGCATGAACTAATATGATGATAATGATGATAATGATATGTAGACTAAACTTAGTCCATATGAAATGTCCTTGATGATTATTTATGAATTCACAGCTAAACCATTACGGTTACGTGAATTTGATGCTCGTAAACCTAGTTTACGATAAATGATAAATGATGAAGCATTAGTAATGTTTTGAAATAATGACATGAAAATACGAATTGTCACATTCGCCCATCCAAAAAGGAATTCAGTCCCTGAATTCAGTCCTTGTTGGGTCCTACAGTGTTGTCGGTGAAAAGATGAGGATATTTGAGGCGCATCTGGTCTTCCCGTTCCCAAGTAAACTCAGGACCTCTTCGAGAATTCCAGCGAACCTTCACAATAGGAATACGACTCTGTTTCAACTGCTTGACCTCGCGGTCCATGATTTCTACAGGTTCCTCCACGAAATTGAGTTTATCATCGAGTTGAATTTCTTCCAATGGAATAACGAGTGATTCGTCTGAAAGACATTTCTTCAGGTTTGAAACGTGAAACGTGTTGTGTACGTGACTAAGTTCTGTCGGAAGATCAAGTCGATAAGCTACAGGGCCGACTCTACTCAAAATTTTGAATGGCCCAATGTACCTCGGGTTCAACTTCCCGCGTTTTCCAAATCGTACCACGCCTTTCCAAGGCGATACTTTCAACATCACTTTGTCGCCGACTTGAAATTCTAACGGTTTGCGTCTAACATCTGCGTAACTTTTCTGTCGACTCTTGGCAGTTCTGAGTCTATCTCGGATTTGGACTATCTTTTCTGTTGTTTCCCGTACCATTTCTGGACCAGTGAGTTGTGCGTCTCCAACCTCGGCCCAACAAACAGGTGATCGGCATTTTCGACCATAAAGTGCTTCGAATGGTGCCGCTTTTATACTGGTGTGATAACTATTGTTGTACGAGAATTCGATTAATGGCAAATGGTTAGCCCAACCATTTCCAAAATCAATCACACATGCTCTCAACATATCTTCCAATGTTTGAATTGTCCTTTCACTTTGACCATCGGTTTGTGGATGATATGCTGTGCTCATCTCTAATTTGGTTCCAAATGAATCTTGTAATGATTTCCAGAAGTTTGAAGTGAATCGACTATCTCTGTCGGAAATGATGGAAATTGGTGCTCCATGCCTTGAGACTATTTCCTTGACATAAAGTCTAGTAAGTTGTTCCATGGAATAAGTCTCTCTAATTGGTATGAAATGAGCTGATTTGGTAAGACGATCGACGATTACCCATATAGCATCGTAACCTCCCGATGTCTTTGGAAGTTTCGTGACAAAGTCCATCGTAATGCGTTCCCATTTCCATTGGGGAATCTCTGGTTGTTGGAGTAACCTTGAAGGTTTCTGATATTCGACTTTTACTTTAGAACAAGTAAGACATTTGCTCACGTACGTGGCAATCTCCGCTTTCATGTTCGGCCACCAATAAAGTTTCTTGAGATCCTTATACATCTTATCAGATCCTGGGTGAATAGAATACTTTGACTTATGCGACTCATGCATAATCAATTCTCGTATCCCGCCATAAAATGGTACCCACATTCTTTCCTTGAAGCATAATACTCCATCTGCTCTCTTTACAAAGCCATTTGCATTTTCAGGCATACCATAAAGCTTTTCACTTGGTCGGTTTACCTCCTTAAGTGCCTCGATTTGTGCCTCGAGTATTTTTGATGGTAAAGGTGAACTGATCGTCATTCCTAATGATCGAACTCTTAAAGGTTTGGGTCTTTCTTTCCGGCTAAGAGCATCAGCCACAACATTGGCTTTTCCCGGATGATACTTGATTTCACAATCATAATCGCTGAGTAATTCCAACCAACGACGTTGCCTCATGTTAAGTTCCTTCTGATCAAGAACATATTGCAAACTCTTGTGGTCCGTAAACACTGTGCACTTTGTACCGTAAAGGTAGTGTCTCCAAATCTTGAGTGCAAAAACTATGGCCCCCAACTCAAGATCATGAGTGGTGTAATTCTTCTCATGTACCTTAAGTTTTCGAGAAGCATAAGCTATCACCTTCTCGTTTTGCATTAAAACAGCTCCAAGCCCTTTATGTGAAGCATCGCAGTATACAACGAAGTTCTCAATTCCTTCGGGTAGTGCCAAAATTGGCGCACTGCAAAGCTTTTGCTTCAACAACTGAAAAGCAGCTTCTTGTTTCTTTCCCCATTCGTACCTCTTGTTTTTCTGTGTCAACTTGGTCAAAGCTTTAGCTATCTTTGAAAAACCTTCGATGAATCTTTGGTAATACCCGGCAAGTCCTAGAAATTGTCGGATTTCCGTAGGATTTGTCGGAGTAGCCCAATCTTTTACGGCTTCAATCTTTGCAGGATCAACTTGTAGTCCTTGACTATCAATGACATGACCAAGAAATTGTACTTTGCGATTCCAAAAATCACACTTCGAAAATTTGGCATACAACTTCTCATCCTTGAGTAGTCCTAAAATCGTTCTCAAATGCCCTTCGTGCTCTTCCTTGCTCTTCGAGTAAATCAATATGTCGTCGATGAATACTATGACAAACTTGTCCAAATACGGTTTGCATACCCTATTCATGAGATCCATGAATACTGCAGGTGCATTAGTTAATCCGAACAGCATTACTTGAAACTCATAATGTCCATAACGTGTTCTAAACGCTGTTTTCGGAATATCCTCCTCCCGTACTCTAAGTTGATGATAACCTGATCTTAGGTCAATCTTTGAATAGATACTAGAGCCTTGCAACTGATCAAACAAGTCGTCGATTCTGGGGAGTGGGTAACGATTCTTCACCGTTAACTTGTTCAGCTCTCTATAATCTATACACATTTTGAAGGATCCATCTTTCTTCTTCACAAACAAGACCGGTGCTCCCCAAGGCGAGGAACTTGGCCTAATGAATCATTTGTCTAAAAGTTCTTGCAACTGATTAGACAACTCTTGCATTTCCGATGGTGCTAATCGATAAGGTGCTCGCGCAATTGGTGCAGCTTCGGGCACTAAGTCAATATGAAATTCTACTTGACGTGCCGGTGGGAGTCCTGGGAAGTCTTCGGGAAAGACTTCCGGAAATTCTCGAGCAATCGGTACATCCTCAAGTCGCTTCTCCTCCGACTTCTTCTCGGTTATATATGCTAAGAAAGCAAAACAACCTTTCTTTATGTACTTCTCCGTTCCCCACGAATGATCAAAGTTTCGCCGTTATAAGGAAGATGAACAACTTTTTCATCACAAATGATTCTTGCACGATGTTTGGATAACCAATCCATACCAATGATGACGTCGAAACTACCTAGTTCTACGGGCATAAGGTCTATATTGAAGGGATGATTTAGAAAATTGAGTGTACAACCACGGACAATGGTGTCGGTGCTAATTAAGTTACCATTAGCTAATTCAATGTTGTATGATGTGTCTAATGTGGTTGGTTTGATATTGAGTAAAGGTGCAAATATAGTGGACACAAAACTCTTATCGGCTCCCGAATCAAATAAAACTGATGCATAACGATTATTGATAAGGAACGTACCCGTAACGACATTCGGGTCCTCCCTAGCTTCTCCACCTCCCATGACATAGGCTCTTCCTTGTGCCATTCCTCCTTGATTCTTGTTTCCTTGGTTCCTTCCCTTTGGACACTCACTCTTGTAGTGTCCCCTTTCTCCACAACCAAAACATGTCACTGGTGGTTTCTGATTTTCCCCCGTAGCTTGCATCTTGCATTCCCTAGTTTGATGTCCCACTTTCTTACAATTCCCGCATGGTTCAGGACAACGTCCCGGCTTGTGATGACTAGAACACATTTCACACTTAGGCAAAATCCCCGTGTACCCCTTTTTCTCCTTTGAACCTGCAACATAGGCCTTTGCCACCTCTTGCCTCTTAGGTGGTTGTTGAGTGACATTTCCACCTCTGTTGTTGTCCCACTTCCGTTTGTTGTTGTTATTGTTGTTATAGTTGGTGTAATTGTTTCGGTTATTGTTGAAATTTGAGCGGTTGTTGGTATTGTTGTTTCGGTTAGTGTTGGTGATGTTGCTTCTCTTCACTACTTGCGCCATGAGATTTTGAGTCACTCGAATGGATTCCTCAATCGTTTGCGGATCAAAAGAAATCACGTCTCCTTGAACAACCTGGGGAAGTCCCCCGATGAAAGCCTCCAGTAGCTTTTCATTATCCGAAACCATAGATGGGCATAACGCGGCCAATTCTTGGAACCTTCGAATATAAGTATCAATATCATACCCAATAGCTACCAGTTCATAAAATTCGGTCTCCAACTTCTTCACCTCCGTAGGCGGACAATACTTCCTCGTTAGCAACCTTTTGAATTGCTCCCAAGTGAGCTTGTACGCATTTTCCATTCCCATTGGTTGAGCATACGAATTCCACCATGACATTGCCCCATCAAGTAGTGTACTTGTAGCAAACTTAACCTTGCTATCCTCTGGGCAATTACATAACAGAAACACGGATTCCATTTTCTCGAACCATCTAACCATGGCAGTTGCCCCTTCAGTACCCTTGAACTTAGTGGGATCCCCACTTTTAAAATCCTTATACGTACAACTTCTAACTCCGGACCCTCCTGCAATGCCTGCAGCAGCAGCATGTCTAGTGGCCTCGGCAGTTGCCGCAGCCTCAGCAGCAGCCGCCACTGATGCTCTCTCAGTCCTTAATGCCTCGGCTATGCTATCGTTCACATACTTCTGCATAGCAGCTTGTGTCAATTCAGGTGTGGCTTTCTTTGGCGCCATTGCTCTTCAAAACCATAAGATGAAACAATTATGAGAACTCGTAAGTAGAAACAAACATTACACATATATATCCACAACCACAACATGCATAATATAAATGAAATCACAACGGAACAACCACGAAATATCACAAATATAATCACAACACACGTGGATAATATATATGAAAATTTCGGCCTTCATGGACCGATATCATAGATAGTAAAACCATTCCTACATAGTTGAGTCAATACTTGATATTTTGTTTGTACAACAACCAAAAGACAACAAGTTCTTTAAACTATGTCACACACCTTGTGACTAGGATAATAGTAAATAAAAACTATACATGATATAAGTCTACACTAGGCACCTCCTGGTGCTCCGCCAGCTCGATCCTGTAGATCTCGAACCTGTGCAACCAAACTAGCAACCAAACTCCTCAACTCGCTAATCTGACCATGTGCGGTAACCATGCTCTCACGTGCTAATGTCAATTCCTGAGCCTGACGCTGAAGTTCGTCCTGTGCCATCTCGGCTCTGTCATATAACTCAGGTATCTCTTGCCTCAACTCAACAATATGCCCCCGGTTCTCTAACTGTCTAGACTCTAAACCCTGGTGTGACAAATCAATCGAAACTCTACCTATCACGAGGCCTTCAACCTCCTCCTCAATGGTCTCCACTCGATCCAACGACAATTCCTCCAACTGTCCTAACATCCTATTAATCTGAACCTGTTGGCTATCAATACGTGCCCCTAGTGTCTCAGTGGAAGGCTGTCTAGCAGCAGCAGCCTTTGAGCTCTCACCTATCTCGAACCTAGCTGGTGGTTCGGGCTCTGTAGAGGGTGATGCAGGGATGTCAAAACGTGCACGCTTTTTGAGCGGCAAGTCCAACGTAGGTATAGGCTCCCTAAGATAGTATGATGAAGATGATTATGATAATAGTGGTGATGGTGGGTGAATCGGGCCATGTGTAGGGCTAACAGGTGGTGTAGGTGCAACTTCGCCCTCCTCAAAGGGTTCGGTCTCAGTGTCAGTCACTATAAGTGGTAAGTCTGAAGTAGAGCCAATAGAAGATAAAACTATAGTGTGCGATAAGGCATCATTCATGTTGGTGTCGGATGAGACATCCTCCATGTTCGTGTCAGATGATATGGGGATAGGGTCGGAATCTGAAGACATCTCTGTGACAACCGATGTAAAATAAAAGTAAATAACTCGAATAAAATGTATATGAATCCGTATGTAAAGTGAACATGCACTTGTGATGAAATGATGAGATGCTATGATGATGTAGTTATAGTCTAGGGTCAATGATGCAACCTAGTTCTCTATAACTGAAGCTCTGATGCCAATCTGTCACACCCCCAAATTACCTGTTTTGCAGCGGAATGGAATTCCTGGGGATTGACTGTCATAGCATCACAATCACAGTTATATTGAACGACCAAAAGTGTCATTTTAGAAACACATCGTTTGATATTTATATAAAACATACAGAGTTACAAGATAGGTCCCAAAAGTTGATAAAGTTTGCGGAAAATAAGTTTATTACAAGTCCAAACGATGTTTTGAAAAGAAAACCATAATATACAATGAAACAAGTCGACGCCGCGACTCTATGAGGTTCCTTAATCGTGCCATGATGCGAATGTCTAGTTACCTGAAAATACATTGCTAAAACGGTCAACACAAAGGTTGGTGAGAAATCATAGGTTTATGAAAAATAATTTATACGACCACACAAGTATAGACCATATATGACAAACATGCCACATAAAAATGTTACAATTGCTATAAGTCCATGACACCGAAACTAGACTGATTATGATGTTCGCCCCAACAGAGTGTTTGCCAAACAACTCAAATAATGATATTAAATGAAATGCATCCGTTTAACCAGTTGGAATCCACCAACCCGGATGGAGGAGTCACCCTCGATAGATCTATCCACTCACCCTCGCTTCTATGAAATTAACGGTTCATGTTATATAATGGGGACATTCAATTGGCATGAGGTAACTTAAGCAATGTAATGAATTTGATATACTTGGTATCGTAATAAAAATGATGTGCAATGTATTCTCCCCCGTAGGTTTGAAAATAAGTATAAACGTATACAACGGGGCTATGAAAACTCACTTGATGAATTGATGCGATGACAAAAGTGTGTACACCGAAATGTAGCGTGAATCTCAAAACTCGACCTATTATGAATGATATGATACGTAATAAGTTATGATGTAATGTTATGCATGCAATTCGGATGATATCTATACCACTTATGAATTTTTGAAAATAATACTTTTCGTCGAAAAATAATCTTTTAACGTCTTGACCATTTTTAAATTACTCCACATGTTTTTACGTTGAAATGATATCCGACGATAATCATTTAGTGATTTATTAAGAAATTATAACTTTTCGTCGTAAAATAATGTCGTTGAAATATTCATGAAAGTGACAAAACGGTCTCTAAAAATTAGTCGTAAAATGGTGCACATCGAGTATTAGGAAACGTACTCAATGGTTTTGGGAAGCTTGTATCATTATCTCAAAGTTTTAGTACAAGAGTTTCCATCCTAGAGGTCTCGAACATAAAGAAAAATAAAGGTTAAGTATGGTACTTGTGTCCCAAAATATAGTTAAGGATGGTTTTCGGCAAATTTTTAAGTAGCCATAATTAATTCATTACAACTCCGCTAGTCAAACGGTCGGACATTTTGGAAAATATACTTGGCAAACTCACTTTTACTAGAAGACATCACTTTGTAAAAAGTTCTACATCAATGTTAAAAACAACCTTCAACATGGTCACTTGTTTTGCCGTAAAACTTGCCTATTAGAAATTGACTAGTTTTTCTTATTTATTAAAGTTACGACAACTTTTGTAAACGGGTATAATTTAATCGTTACAAATCCGTTTTCTACGTTTTATATGTCCTTAGCTTTGTATCAAAGTATACTAATATATTTTTGATAAGTCGACATAATTTATAACGCCTAAGTTTCATTTTTGACTCGTACAAAATAAATATAACATGCTGAAATTTCCAGAAAATTATAGTTTTCGTCGCCAACTTGAAAAATTCATAACTTCTTCGTTATAACTCCGTTTTAATCCGTTCAAGCGTCCACGTTCTCGTTTTAAAGTGTATTTTCTAATTATCTAGGCCAAAAAATTTTATCTACTGTCGGATTTTCCAGATTTTAAAAATAAGGACAGACCCTTTTGCAAACTTGTCGAAATGAGTTTTTCTCGCGCCAAACCTATTCTAATCCATTCAAAACAACTCCGAAGCTATTCTAATCCTACCATACACCTTCTTAGGGTGTCATGGGTTCCTAGAAATCACCAAAAGTGATTTATAACAAGGAGTAATTATAGGATGACTAATATATATATAACTCTTAAAAATCAATGAAAAAGTGGTATAAACCTCATGAGACTTGCATGTTTTCTCAAGTAAAATGAAATGACCATAACAATGAATATGAAATAAACACATGAATATGGATGCTTACTAGTAACTTGATGAGGTTTATGGACAATGGATTTTTCCTAATCACCTTAGGTTTTTATTGCAAAACCTTCACAATAAGTGATACTAGAGTGTAAGAAAATCTTGTCTTGAAAATTTAGATGAAATCCTCCTTGGTCTATGTGGTTGCCGGTTTTGGAGAGAAGAGAGGAAGCAAAATATGTTTTTTTTTCACCTTGAGATATTGAATGAATGTGTTAGTTTAATTGTATAATACTTACTAGATGAGATATTTAGGCAAGTCATACACATGACTCACCCCTTGTGTCGACAAGGGGTGTTAGTCACCTCTTTGTTATGTTTTTTTTTTAATTATGTACAAGAGTAGTTTAGTGTAAGTAAATTGAGGATATGTGGTAAGTTAAATACACATTTGAGTATTTAGGATAGCGTTAGATAAAAATAACTTTTAACGGGTCAAGATAAAATATTTTAAGGTCATAAAAATTATAAAAATATATTTCTTGCAAAATTTGAGTGAAATAATAATTATCGTGTAGTATTTAAGAAAAACGTCGTAATTATATAAATATAACAATTTAGATACAAAATAAATTTAAAACACTGGGTAAACTCATAATATTATTTTTATAAACTTAATATGAGTATAAAAATATATTGGAATAATTTTTGAAAGTAATGAATCAAATTTTCAAAATAATTAATTACGCGATAACATTTATTTAATATGAAATTATACGGTTAATGTAAAAATGCAAAACCATGCATGAACTAATATGATGATAATGATGATAATGATATGTAGACTAAACTTAGTCCATATGAAATGTCCTTGATGATTATTTATGAATTCACAGCTAAACCATTACGGTTACGTGAATTTGATGCTCGTAAACCTAGTTTACGATAAATGATAAATGATGAAGCATAAGTAATGTTTTGAAATAATGACCTGAAAATACGAATTGTCACACAACACATTGGCATCACAAATTCTTGTTTATCGCGATATCCTTCCTTTGTTATGAACCGCTATTCGTCCCCGTCTAATCATCATTTGACTTCGGATTATTTTTGGAATCGTTGGAACTGTAAGACCTTGTTTTGAATCGGGTCAGGTTAGACCCGATTGGTCACAAGTTTGCATTTGGGTTGCGCGAAGTTGTAATAAGCTCATCAGGCTTCTTGGAATATTTGGAATCGATCTTGGCTACGTTGAATTTGGATTGTTAGATTCTGCGATTTTGGTTCCTATGGTGAAAATGGATTCGCTTATTCTCGTGGTTTTGTTTTGGTCTTGTTGTAGATGCCTCTACTCCAAGCCTTATCTTCGATCGATGATTATCCCATTGATGTTGTTCTTTTGTTGTTGCACCTTGCGCTCTATCGATGTGTATGCTTTTAGCATAACTTTTTGGAACCATCGTAGTTCAATTGTATTTAGAATTTGATTTGATATCGATTGGTAGTCGAATTTCTTTTGGAAAGTATGACGTTGGATTTGAATGTTGTATCTTTATGCGTTAGGTATTAAGTGTACTACGGAATCAATCTATTGATTGCTAGTTGTAATTAATGCTCTCCTTCAGAGTCGTACTCTGAATTTGCTTAACTCTCTTTTCGACGGAGATTCTGTTGGCCCAACAGAAACCTTAAGACTTTAAGGAGTAACTTGAACCGCGATCCTTGGAGCTGTCGTTAAATCTTTCGCTCGCCCTTTGGGAATCTCTGTGATTCTTGCTACCTCCTTTTGATATATTGAGCCCTGCCGTTATTGTCTTTCAAACTGCTTTCAACCTTCCGACAAATCATTCTGTGGTCACCCTACGAAATGTTTTGGCTGCTGTATTATGAACTGAAACCTGGAAGTGAATTCCGCGTCTCCATCTGGGTAATTGTTGGTCGTGTCACCAAACCTACTCAGTTCCTACTAATCAAAGAAACAGACACTAATGGACAACTTTGCTCACTCACACGTGAAGGAGACTTTTGTACATTCTGGAGTGTCGATTTCTATCACCTCTAATCTGATAATCGTTTCACATCAAATTTCTGGTCATCACTCCAAGAGCCATGAGAACAAGTTGTGGTATGAGTACTGGGTATCATTTACGGACTGTTGGCTGAAGTGAAAGGATCATCCAAACGTTAAAGGACATGTTGCGTGTCCGCGTGATCGATTACGACAATGGTTGGAATAGACACCTCCTATTGGTTGAAATCTCTTACAACTATAGCCACGTTGTACGAGGCACTTCATGGTTGAAAATGCCGCTCAACGATTGGTTGGATTGAAGTGGGGGATACCCAACTTGATATCCTAAAACTGTTCATGATAATGTCGAGAGTTTGTTTAGATCAAAAGCAGAATGCAAACTGCTTACGATCATCAGAAGAGCTAAGATGGACGAATGACATGAATCTTTGAGACTCCATGATTAGAGACGAGGCTATGCTTAAAAATATCACCATGGATTGTGTGATGCGTTTAGTAAACGTGGAAAGCTTAATCGTTATTGTGTTTATCCTTTTAAGACTCTTGCTAGAGTTAGACTGGTAGCTTAGAGACTTGAGCTACCGCTAGAACTTAGCTATTCATGCCGTTTTCATGTGCGTAATCAGAGGTAATGCCTCGCTGCTGAAGGAAATTGTTGTCCCTGCTGGAAGATATCCATATCGACAAACGCCTAAGCTGTGTTGAGGAACCTATCGAAATCGTGAACCGTGAGGTCAAATGACTTGAGCAAAGTCGTTTTCCTATTTTTACTAATCGGTGGAAACTCTAAGAAACATCTCGAATTCGCTTGAGAACGTGAAAATTGAACCTTGAGAAAGTATCTATATCTCTTTTCAAATCTAACGGATAACTCGAATTGAATCGCGAGGATGCGATTCCGATAAGGAGGGAAGTATGTAACAATTCGCACTTTTCCAGATATCTATTTCTCGAGAAATTATGTCAGTTTTTCCTTTACGAACTCTCCTGAGCTCATTTGACTCGAAAACAAGAAGTTATCTTGCAAAATCGTGAAATTTAGACACAACGCGTACTGGCACAACCCACGACTTGATTTAATTTTGATTTTTACACGAGAAATTATTCATGTGAACACTCGTTTTGATCGGGAAAATTGTTCTGAACGCAACGGCGCAAGTTTTGTAATGTGAATTGGGCGTTTGCTAGTCCAAATGAGCTCCGATCCTATATCTTACGCAAGTTTAATAAAATTACCCTACAGGCCCCTGTGGTTAAATTCTGTTGTGCCCCCTGATTTTCCAGAAATGTACACTTTGGCCCTTATGCCAATAAAAGAGATTAGAAACTCTCATTTGAGAGTATCTTTGCTGCAAACCCTAACCCACCTCCTCTCCACATACCAGCCGCAACCCAAAGCGCAGCCACCATCCAGCCACCCCCATGCCGCCGCCTCCACCACAGCCGTCCACCACCATGGCTCATGTGGGGGACGTATAACATGTCGATTGTTAGTGTGTTTAGAGATAGTCACGGCTCGTGCTATCTAGTGATGGTTTCATGACTTAACCTGCGTAATAGTTAAGCTTGCGTGACACTATATTCGTTGTAGTGTTTGATTTTGATATGGTCCAAGTGGTTGTTTATGAGCTATTTTTACGGATAAATATTTTGATACTGTGAATTAGGCAGGATATGCTTCGAATAAATTTGATTTGTTTATGAGAATTGATTTGCACTTGAAAACCTTGTGGTCCACCTTTCTATTCTTTTGCTTAAAGGTAAACCTTGTTTTCACGACATTGTGAGCGCCATAATGATCGAAAGGATCTTTTGAACTCGCAATACTTTTATGAAAACCTATGAACTCACCAACCCCGTGTTGACACTTTTAGCGTGTATTCTCAGGTATTGAGGCGATTGTTTACTTTTGGAGGCGCTTGGGCAATGGCAAGGCATGGTCATAGACGACTCTAATATTTCTATTTGGGGACCTCTTATTTATTATGGGCCTATTTCCGTATTAAGTTTTATTGTAAACATTGATTTTATTAAATATATGAGTTTTCTAAAGAAAAACCTTTTATTCTATGCTTGTGTTGTGATACCGATTAGTAGCACCTAAAACTTGTATGCTTCCGCTAAAACCAGATTTTTGAGGGTGTTACAATAAGGAACTTGTGAGAGTATCCTTTGATCATCTCGTCCATGCTCCCTTGAAGATCATCTTTCATGAGCTTCTGGACATACTCCCTTTCAACTTGCATCTTGTCATTCTCATCATGAAGATACGTTATCTGATCAGCGAGAAAATTCAGCTTTTTGTAGAGTATGTCTTTCTTTCTGACCTGCTTGACAGCTTTGACGATTCGAATCTTTGCATGAGAGATCCAAGATGCAGTTGGCTTCTTCACTGATCTGGGTGTGGATCGGTTGTTCTTTTGATGGTGGTGGTGAAGAGTGAGAAGAAGAATCTGATGATGATGAGATGTGAGGAGACTCGGGGTCCTTTGGTGGTTCAGAAGTTTCTTCCTTTGACCGTGCAGGACTATCTAGAAGAAACTTATCATACTCAACATCTTCTTCATTTCCAGACTTAGCTTGTTCATCAGCTTTGGCTTTAGCTGCAGCTTCTTCATCAGCTTTTACCTTCTCTAACTTCTCAGATTCTGGTTCTTCAATGTTGTAATCAATAGAATCTTCCACGCGCATTTTGTTGTTGCTCAAGAGTGGTGGCACCGGATCCCTTATCGGGTTGATTAACCGCATCAGGACCTGGTGAAGATTGAACTCCACCACTCGATCCTCCGAGGCCACCCATTTGATCTTTAGCAAATTCTTTCGCAACGTGTTGGAGTCTAAGGAATTTGAACTTTTTCTTGTATGATGTATCCAGTTGCTCTTCATCTGAGCTTTCTTCATAAGGCACAAGTACTGGAGTCTTCCCTTTTCCTTGGTCAGCTGGAGGACTGGGAGGTTTAGGTACTGTTGTAGTGTCATCTTTAGCAGTTTCAGAGTAGAAAGTCTCTTCATCTGATGCAGTACCCTCCGAGTCCTCGTCAATTAGCTTTCTCTGCGGTTCAGGCTTAGGTACGGGAATAGGAACAACTTCCTTGGCGGGAACTGTCCTCTTTCGTGGAGGATTCCTCCTGGGGAACTTCCTCTGACTCTCAGTGCTTGCAGCACTTCCTGCACTTCCTCTTCTGGTTTTTCTTGTAGGCGTACCAGAAGATTTTTCATCGAGGAAACCAACTTTGTTCTCTTCCACCGCAACCAAATATCTTTTATAAGAATAGAGCTGTTTGAGTTCATCTGAGAGAAGGTGATCTGGCAACACAGCACCTTGTTTCTTAGTCGTTGACTCCTTAAATCTGACTGTAAGAGTAGGTTCAGACATCATGTCGAGATTGTCGGGGTCATTGATTCTCTTGGGGATATCTGGGTTATACCCAAGTGCTCTCTGGATCAACAGTTTAGTGTATCTGATGTAAGGAATCTTTGAGCTAAGCTTTTTGAGGAATGTCATCATGTCATCCCAAATCAGAGCTTCCACTTCAATGTGCTTCATGTTGATCAAAGCCCAAAAAATTTGAAGTTCCACGAGCTTGGGATGCTCATAGCCGCTGTCACGACCAGAAATGGATTTTGTGATGACGATATAAAGGGTTCTCCAAGGCTGAGGGATGTTCTTGAGATCCACGTGAGAATGCTTAATGATAACCCCTGAAGCTTCGTCGTACCCAATATTGATCAAGAATTGCAGAACCGTCTCTTCAGTAGGTGCAGCAGAGAATTCAGTTGGTATGATGTCGGGAATGAGGAGAACAGCCCTTAAGTCTGCAGGAGTGATGGTGAGTTGCTTGTGATTGAGCGTCACCGTCACAGCATTTTGACCTTTGACCATCTGCATTGTATTCCAGAATTGCTGTATGTAGATCTCCGGAACAGTGGCAGAGTTGGTGAGCATGTTCTGATAGGGATGATTCTTCAGAATATCCACTGCAATGAGACAAGAAGATTCCGAGCAGGTGAGAGTTTCAAAGTCAACTCTGAGATTGTTCTTTCCAATCTTCATAGGATAGCCATGTGGGAAGATATCAGCAATGGTGAGGACATTTGGTGCATCCACATTCATTTGAGCAGCCATGTCGTGATCTGAAATAACATTAGCCAAAAGAACCAACATATCGAAAGACATAATGTTAGTCAACAAAAGGTTTTATTGTCTAATTATTGAATGTGCAATGTCAATGATAGTTACGAGTCCAAAGTCACTTGTTTGTTCAATAGTCCAATGACGTCGCGATAAGTTTCGTGAGTTAGTTAACTTTAAGTTTTAAAGTTTATGTTATCACTTATTTAACACAACATATTGAACGTTTAAGCTTATTAGTGACATTATTGGTTTCGTGACGTAATGATTTATTTATTTACAAGTTTGCACGCGTAACAATTCATAATGAAGGTTTGATCAAGGCTTATGCGTAGAAATGGTAGCTTATGCGTAAACAGGAGAAATATACGCGTAGATGCAAGCTTATGCGTAGGATCCTTGCTTACGCGTAAGAAATATTACGCGTAGGAAAAGGGGACCTTATGCGTAAAGCTTACGCGTAGGCGTATATAAAACCTTACGCGTAAGGCTTACTCGTAAGAGTAGACCTTATGCGTAGAGGTCACTGTTTACGCATATCCTTCACAGGATACGCGTAGTCCCTTTGTAGAACCTTACGCGTAACGCTACGCGTAAGATTTCTCTTACGCATAACATGCTACGCGTAAGGTGATCCTTATGCGTAGATGGTTAACAACCTTGATTCTGAGTTTTACGAGTAGCAAGCCTGAAATAACATCACCATAACATCAATATTAACATTAACATTCATTCTACAACAGATCATGGCATGAAACTCATCAAACAGTTTACGCGTAAAAAGTCTTACGCGTAGACCAAAAACCCTAATAGTTCATAGATTACGCTTAAGATTTTTAGCCATGGATTTTGCACAAAACTTTTTCTGGTAGTTCTTAGATGTCATGTGAGTGTAATAACCAAGTTTTAACATCAAATTCGTAGTGAATTAAAAATACCCAATTCTCAAGAACATTAAACCCTAATTTCTAATTTATAATCAATTAGTGTTTCTGGGTTGTTTTAAAGCCTAGATATCATCAATTCACCATGATAACAACATCACACAACTATCTTTTTGACCAAAAAACATTCACATTTGTAAATACCCAAAACCACGCATAAACCCTGGTTTTCCAGATTCAATCAATACATGTTTCTGGGTGTGTTTTGTGTTTAAGAATCGTATTAGTGATGTAAAATAACCGTTTTGACACAATCTTTTTAACCACTAACACACAAAACATGATCATGTGTTCTAACCCTTACGCGTAAAACACAAAAGTCTTTGAATCTTAAGTTTTAACCGTTGGATTCGCATGAAATTCAAAATCATTGTTTAAAAACTTGTTAAGAACACAAAATCACTTACAAATTGAAGATCAGATAACCGGGTTTGAAGAAGGATTTTTGTGCGTAGGATTTGTTTGGTTATGAGTAATAAATGTGTGGATTATGTTAGGTGGAGGTGTTTTTATTAAAATAACTTTAATCTTTAGGCAGTTTTAGTCCCTCCACCTTTTCCATTTTCATCCAAAGCCTTTTAACTTCCATTTTGGTTACCAAACGAAGGATTTTAAGACAGAAACTTGACAACACTCCCCCTCGACTTAAGAAATAATGAAAGTTTATAAATTTTAGTTCGAGGAATGTCAGAAACCATAGATGTGACCACCATAATTTAAAGAAATAACCAGGATAGGCTAACATGCAAGTACACAGTTATTTTGAAACAGTTAAGTATTTATTTTCTCCCCCTCAACACTTGATCGAAAAAAATACTGAATTTTGAAAGATTTGAGTGTTGACGGAAGAGTTGTACTTGCCATGTTAAAAGAAATATAGATAGAAGAATATTTTTGTTGTTTTATCGGATTTTATATTTTTGTATTTTGTTTTTGAAATTTTTTTACAAAAGAAGTTTTGGTGTTTGACTGGTTTTTAAGAATGTTTTAAGAGTTCATCCAGTTCCTCTTGAGTCAAACACCTCATACCAATTCGGTGGACCAACTCATTAAACCTAGCAGGAGCTAAGGCTTTGGTGAGAAGATCTGCCAATTGGTATTCTGTACCCACGAAGTATAATTCAACAGTACCCTGTTCCACGTGGTCCTTGATGAAGTGATATCGAAGATCGATGTGCTTTGATTTCGAATGCTGAACTGAGTTGCATGAGATCGCAATAGCACTCCGATTGTCGCAGTACATCGGTATTCTGTCAAATACGTAACCATAGTCTTTGAGTTGTGTTCTCATCCAAATGACTTGAGCACAACACGCCGACATGGCTACATATTCTGCTTCGGTTGAGGACAGCGATGTACAATCCTGCTTCTTCGATTGCCAAGATACCAATTTGTCACCAAGAAATTGTAGTGCTCCTGAAGTACTTTTCCGAGAGTCTAAGCATCCTGCGTGGTCAGCGTCTGAAAAAGCGATTAGTTCAAAACCAGAATCCTTCGGATACCAGATCCCCAAATTAATGGTTCCCTTTATGTATCGGAGGATTCTTTTAGCCTCTGAGAGGTGGGTTTCAGTTGGTCGCGACTGATAACGGGAGCAAAGATAAACAACAAAGACAATATCAGGTCTGCTAGCTGTTAGATACATGAGAGACCCAATAATACTACGGTATTTGGTAGGGTCAACCAATTTCCCATGCAAATCAACGTCCAGCTTCTTGGTATGTGCCATTGGTGTGGCATAAGTATCACAAGTATTCATTCCGAATTTGTTCAGAATTTCAAGGGCATATTTGGACTGATTCAAGAAAATACCACGGGGTGATTGATGAACTTGTAGTCCTAGAAAGAACGTAAGTTCACCCATCATGGACATTTCAAAATGTTTCTTCATTAGTTTTGCAAAAGCGATTGAGTAATTTTTATGAGTTGACCCAAAAATGATGTCATCCACATAAATTTGAACAATTAAAATATGTTCCCCGTGATATTGTATGAAAAGAGTTGGGTCGACCGAACCTTTGGTAAAATTATTGGCAATGAGGAAAGATGATAGCTTATCATACCATGCCCGAGGAGCTTGTTTGAGACCATACAGAGCCTTGTTCAGTTTGTAAACATGGTTCGGAACCGCGGGATCAACGAATCCTTCTAGCTGGCTGACATAAACCGTTTCTTTCAGTTGACCATTCAGAAAGGCAGTTTTGACGTCCATTTGAAAGACCGTTATGTTCAATTGAGCTGCGAACGCCAGAAATATCCGAACAGCCTCAAGACGAGCAACCGGAGCAAATGATTGTTCAAAGTCAATACCCTCTTCCTGTCTATAACCCTTAGCCACCAGACGTGACTTGTTTCTGATGACATTCCCTTCAGCATCCAATTTGTTCTTCCAAATCCATTTTAGACCAATGACGTAGACCCCTGATGGCCTTTCAACCAGTTCCCATACTTCAAGACGTTTGAATTGGTTGAGTTCTTCTTGCATGGATTTAATCCAGTTATATTTTGTCATTGCATCCTTAATGTTTTTGGGTTCAGTTTGGCAGACAGTGAGTGCATAAATGCAATGTTCACCGTCTGTGTGAAGACGTTGTCTCGTAACGACTGGTTGATTCGGGTAGCCAATAATATTTTCCAGAGGATGGTCTTTTGTCCATCGATGTGTAGAGGTTGATGTTGATATACATTATGCAGATTCTGAGGATTCAAATTGCTTGTAGATGATTCCGCGACATCAGGTGCAGCAGTTTCATTAGCAAACGGATTAAAGAACGCATTTGGATAAAAATCTGCAGGTGGGGGTACTTCATTCAGAACATCATCAGCTGGTTCTGCGTCGTTGGATGCAGTTTGTTCAACTGTTGTAGTAGAGTCAACTGGTGGTGCATCTTCAACAGTAATTGTTGTAGCAGGTGTATCAGGTATTAGAGTATTATCAGGTTGAGCAGCGGAAACAACGGATACACCTTGAGCACGTTCATCAATATCGTCACTGAACAGAGGAGCAAATAGTCTTTCCATTTGTTGACGAGTAAGCTGAGGGCTTGTATCAGCTGATGATGGGGTTTGGGGGAAGTTTAAGCGGTTGTGACCGGGTTCCAAGCTGTTATACTCAGAAGCCATTTCAGTAAGTTCATCAAAATTAGCATGAATCGTTTCCATAACTTGCTTTGTACGACGATTCCATATCCGATAACCTTTTGAATTCTCACAATATCCAATAAAGACTCCAATGTCAGCTTTGGCTTTGAGCTTTCCAAAGTCATCACGATCATTATTCGAATAACAAAGAGATCCAAAGACATGAAATTGTTTGAGATTCGGTTTACGGTTGTGGAGAAGCTCAAATGGTGTTTTGTTGTGGCGTTTTGTAATCATTGAACGGTTTTGAGTGTAGCATGCAGTTGAGACAGCTTCAGCCCATAAGTAATTTGGAAGTTTAGCATTGATTAACATCGTTCTGGCAGCTTCCACTAACGTACGGTTTCATCTTTCAACAACTCCGTTTTGTTCTGGTGTGCGGGCAATAGATGTTTGATGCTCAATTCACACTTTCTCATAGTATTCCCGAAGAGTTTGATTCACAAATTCAGTTCCTTTGCCTGTTCGAATTTGTCTAACGGTGTTTCGGAGCTGAATTTGAATTTTCATGAGAAAGGTGATGATCATCTGTGGAGCTTGATCTTTACTTTGAAGAAAATAAACCCAAGTCCATCTTGAGTAGTCATCACCAATTACCAAGATGTAGCGTTTGCCATTTATCATCTGCACGCGCATCGGGCCACACAAATCCATGTGAAGAAGATGAAGCACATGCTGAGAGCTGTGTTCCACCTTTGAAGGAAAATGAGCACGAGTGCTTTTCCCTTGTTCACAAGCTGAGCATAGGTGATCTTTAGAATACCGGAATCGCGGGAGACCTTCAACGAGTTTGTGTCGTGCAAGATTGGTGATGGTTTGAAAGTTTAGATGTGAGAGACGACGGTGCCATAGCCAAGATTTTGTAGATGTAGCCTTTGAGAGTAAACAAATGGGAGATGAAGCGATCATGTCTTGCATGGAGATAGTGTAAAGACTGGATGAGCGTTGGCCAGACATAAGATCATTTCCTTGAAGATCACGAATGAAACAAGTTTTCTCCCTGAAAGCTACTTCCAAGTCTCCATCACAAAATTGACCAACTGAGAATAGATTGTGACCGAGGCCTTCCACATAATAAACCCTGCTAATTTCGATGTTGCCATTAATGTAATCTCCGTAGCCCATGATAGCTGCGAAGTGATCATTCCGAATCTGACAGTGCCAATGAACTTTGAAACAAAGTTTGATAACAGTTTAAGGTTGCCTGTCATGTGTCGGGAACATCCGCTATCAACAATCCAGAGGATGATCTGTATCACCTGCATTAGACACAGACGACACAGATGGAATAGAAGTAGATGTGGAACCCGAAGTGTTAGAGGGTTCCTCAGCAGTTATAGTTGAAATACACACATCAATGATTTTAGGCATCCATTTAAATCCTAGTGTATTATGTAACCATTTCTGCCATCTCCAACTAGTCTTAGCTTTAGTCTTAGTGAATGTGCTAGGTGGTACAACAATCCTTGGAGGTGATACTGGAACTACAGGGACATCAATACGTTTCTTAGAATCTAAAGAAGGCGGTTTACCAAGCACAGACTTAGAAGCATTAGTGGGCCTAGAGGTATTTCAAATCTTAGGATTCCGTAAACGAGAGATGATAGCTTTAGCAACACATTTGTCATGACAATCAGAATTCATACTTTTACGACAAATAACACAAGGTGCATCAGACTGAATATCAAAAGTACTTAAAGGTTTTGCATTTGTTACATCACTATTCCTATTACATTTGCCAGACGCAATATTTATAGTGGAAGCAACATGAGTTTTATTCATAGTCCTAGGGTGTTCTTCTACTTTAGCATTCTTTATTGTTCTTTTCTTAGGTCGCAACTTCCTATTCTTCCTTGTATTGCTCCTAGGCTGTGAAGTGCGGACGTTTGGAAAAGAGGCAACTATTCCTGTTTCAGTAGAAGGAAGCACGTTAGCAACTTGTGATTTGGCAGTAGGGATTCTAGGTTCACGATTACTAAGTGTTACTGGTGCTATTCTCTTAATCATAGTAGGCGGAAGTTGTTCATACTTTCCTAACATTTCCCTTAACTTAGTGATAGTGTGCACCAAATCTTGATTTTCAGAACGAAGATTTCCAGCATAATTCATGACTTCTTTAGTGTGTGCAAGATAATGATCAAGTTCGTTTGATGCTTCATCACGAGTCTGTTTGAGTAAATCAAATATGACACCATATTCCTTTTTAACTTTTGCAAGTTGTTGTTCATATTTTGAGATTTGACACTTAAAAGACACGTTTTGATCATCCAGTTGCTCAATTTTAGGATCAGAAGATTTTGCACGCAACTGGGCGATTTTGTGTTGAAAAACAAGTTGTTGATCGTGAATATCTTTTTGACACCAATTAAGACGACGTATTGCATTTGAAAGTTCGTTTGACAATCGTTTATTTTCAACTGTTAAAGACTCGATCTGATGCACCATATCAGTATTCACACCATTATCAACAGAATCAACATAATCAACAGAGATATTATCAGATGCATATGGCAAAGAAAGTAATAACACAACATTTTGGATATCAGCACAGATAACATCTTCCAAGAGTCGATCAACATCTTTTCTCAACAGTTTCTTTTTACGTTTAGTATTAGAAATAGATGTTTCTGTTTTCTCGAAAACTATTTTCATGAGACCAAGTTCCTTGTGAAAATCCTTTTCCCAATATAGTGCACAAATTTTCAAAATTTTGACATGGGGTAAAATTCTTTTCTGAAGAATATCTCTATGTTCTCGCGCCATTGGCGAGGTAAAATGTTGAACTTTTATTTCAGAATGAAATTCAATCTCACGTTCCAAAATTTTGAGGTCAGATAAGAAAGTGTCAAAGTATTTGATAACGCGACAACTTTCTGCATTAGTTTTCACTTCACTAAGTGAAGGTAAATGACCATTAATTTGTGCACCTTTTGGTTGAGGACTGACTTCAGAAACTGGTGTGATAACCAAAGGGTTGTTAGAAGTATCTTGTTGTGTGACAAAAGTTACGGCTTTTGAATAGTTAAATGGTTTGTTGTAAACGACATTTTCCATTTTTGACCGACTCTCGTCATCAGCATCTAATTCCTCCATCCGATTATATTCAACAATAGTCATAATGGAATCATCAATTCTATGTTCTGCACTGTAAACTTCAGGATTTGGTTTGAATGCTCTGTGTGAAAACTTAGGTTTGTAATCAGCAAGATTCGGTCCATATCCATTTGGATTTGGTTTGAAAGAAAACTTTTGAATCGTTGTGATTGATTCACCATGTTTATAAACAACATTTTTAAACTCTTTGATTTTGCTTTGTAAGTCGACAATTTCCTCAAGATAGTCATCTATTCGTTTCGTTGAATGCTTTTTGTACTCAGAGAACTGTTTTTGACAAGTTAACAACTCAGCCTTGGCTTTTGAGTTTCCAAAGTAAGAGCGTTAAGTTGTTGTTTATGTTCATGTTTCATTTGTTCTATTTGAGACAACAAAGCATTCTTCGAAGCGGCTAGATCACAAATCTGTCGTTCCAAATATTTTTCATTTTGGTGTGATTTGGCAAAAGCGGCTTCAAAACCTTTTTCATGGTTTTCTTGAGTTTTGAAGAAGTTGAGTTGTCGAATTAAGCATTCATTATCCCTGGTTAACAGTGCATTTTTCTCTTTTAATTTCGTGCAAATTTCCAAACGAGAATGTTGGTCTTTAATTAAGGTCAAGAGCTCAGTTTCTCTGTCAGACAAAAGCTCATCTTGTTCAACGAGATTCTCAACATGATCATTCTTTAGATCCTCAAATATAATGACGGAGTCAACTTGATTATCAATATTAACCATACGGTCATCTTGATCATCAAATATAACTACGGGATCTATTTGATAATCATCGGAATGAGATGTGGAGGACTCATGTTGAACACTCTGATCCTTGTCAGATAGAGAAAGTGGCGGAGATATCAGCTCATTGATGATAATTGTTTGTTCAGGTACCTGAGACAAGCCATCAGTGTCATACACTGGGCCTGTGTCACTCATGTGTAGAGCTTGCATTTGTGCCATCAACATCACTGCTGCATTAGCTTGCAAGTCCTCCATATCATCATCAGAATCTGCATCTGCCATAAAGCTCTGTTCCTTGTTGGTGAGAGTTCCACCAGCTTCATCCTTAAGAGCCAAGAGCAAAGCCTCTTTGAAATAAGCACTGCCTCTTGTTCTCGGTTTAGGACATGCATTAGCCAGATGACCCTTCTCATTACAGTTATAGCATCGAAGACCATTAACCCCATTCTGAGCATTTCCTTGTTCAACCACTTGAGCCCTTTGCTGCTGCGGAGCACCCATATTATTCCTTCCCATAGCATTGAACCCTTGACCACCTCCCATCTGACGACCATAACCACGATTTTGAACTTCAACGCGTCCATTGTTCACAACAGCCTGATTCCTTGTATTAGATGAAGAACGAATGCGATTGTTGGATTTGTTTGTATAACGGCCAAATGCTTTAGCAATCATAACAAATCCTTTTTGCAGTTCATCGAAGGCATTGGAGTCCTCATCAGCTTCACTGTAAAGAGCTTGAGCAGTGTTGTTGTATGGAACCAATTGATTTTGTTGAGGTTGTTGCTGTGATGGATCAGAAGGTTTGATGGTTGTAGTTGTTTGAAGAGCTTGTTGAGGAGGAATATTGGTTTGAGCCCACAAAGCAAGTTGTTGATTATCCAGAAGTGATGGTGAAACAGTTTGACCACGAAGAATCCTTTCCTTATCAACTTCTTTTTGATGAGGCTTCAGATAGTCGTACAACAATCCGTAGGTAGCATGATGCATATCTTTAGCTTGATGGAGAAAAATGACATACTTCTTCCATTCCGGACCAAGACTACTTAGGAACTTTGTGTTGACAGCAATTCGTGGCATGATGATATTGTGTTTGTCCAAATCATTAATGATGTCTGAAAGCGATGATGATAAGATTCTAATGACTCCTGGTTCAATCATGAAGTGTTCATAAGCCAAGTAGATTTTGGATTCCATGTCTTCCTGATTGAGTGTTGTGCCTTGTATAAGAAGATGAATCTGTTCCCACATTGCTTTGGCAGTCTTTTGAGCATCAACACTTTGAAGGATTGGATTGGGTAATCCTAAGAGGATGTATTGCATTGCAAGTTCGTTGGCTTCAAAGTGTAGAAGTTGATCACCCGTGAGTTCTGCAATAGTTGCAATGTTGGTGACATCATCTCTTGGTGGAACAGCATTAGGATCTCCGGGTGTAACGATAGTAGGCATCTGAAATGGACCTTCCATAATGACCTTCTTTAAAACTTTCCATGTGGCTTCTTTAGATCACAAAACCTAAAGAACCGAATCACCCATTGATCATAATTACCGGGAGTGAGCATTGGAGGTCTATCAAGTGAGCCAGCTTCATGAATTGATTGTTGGCTACTCAAGGCTTCACACATCTTGCCAAATCATGCTGGTTCCTTCATAGTATTCCTGGGTGGATGTTGATTGTAGAAGTTTGTGTAAGGTTGTACTTGAAGACTAGGTGGTGGTTGTACCATTTGAGGTTGTGGAATTGCTGCAAGTAGTGGAGTATGTTGTTGATTAAATTGTTGTTGATAAATTGCTTGTTGTTGATTCCATTGTTGATGTTGTGGACTTAGTTGTTGTTGTTGTTGTTGATGTTGATTATAAGTGTAAGGAAAATAGTTAGAGTATGGTGGTTGTGACATGTTGAAAACTTGTGTTGTTAAATGGATCTTTGTAGTCGAGTGAACCTTTGTTGATGAAGTATCCTTAGGCGTAGAAATCACAATAGCCAAGTAGCACTTATGCGTAAAAACACCAAAGTTACGCGTAACAGCAAGAGTTACGCGTAGGTTTAGCTTACGCGTAAGAGAGGAAAAAAAACACTAAAGTTATGCGTAAAACAAGAAGTTAGGCGTAGAAAACTTAGGCGTAGGATTACCTTATGCGTAAGACTAAGCTTAGGCGTAAGATAAATCTTATGCGTAGGATTTTCTACGCGTAAGCTTTATGCTTATGCGTAATTTTAGGGTTTTATCCCAAATGATCTTTTACACTATCACAGTGCAAAAGATATCCAAAGTCGACGTATTTTCAGGCTTATCCAAGCAAGAAAACACGGAGTAAACCACGAAACTGAAGATCAAACCAAGGATAAAGTTACGCGTAAAACTAGGGTTTTGATACGCGTAGCTTTACTCGTAAAATTGATTTTGCCCAAAGATGTTTCTAAACCATATTTTTGTGATGAGATAGCTTCAATATCACCAAAATAACACAAAAGTATGAAACTTGATGAAACAAAACGTCTAAACAGGTTACGCGTAGGACGAAACCCTCGAACAAAAACTAGCATAAAAACGTAGATCCACGCGTAAAGTTTGAAACTTTTTGCCAAAAACAGATATTTTAACACCTTAAAACGTTGAAAGGACAAGAATCTTGGATTAAAAAGTGTAAAAAACGTGTTTTTAAGCGAACCAAAGTATCAATACCGAAGCGTATGTTCTACGCGTAGGACCAAAACCCACTTCAAGAAACAATACGTTCACCCAACTATTTGGCGATTGATACCACTGTTAGGTTCCTAAATATGCAACACAAGTAACAATAGAAAGAATAGAGAAGAGAGTGATCGGTTGAACAACGAACCAAACAAACACACACGTATGAATAGAGAAAGGTTATGCGTATAGAGTGAATGAGAGATAAATTGAACAACCAACCTTCAAGTGAAGGTTTACAAGAGTATTTATAGGAGGGAAGCTAGGGCAACACTCCTAGTTCCCATCCTTTTCCTTATTGGACTAGGCCTAGGCTTATGGGCCTTCTACATAAGCCTAAGGCTAATAACTAACATAAAGGCCATATTAAGCTAACTATTACATATGAATTACCAACACTTGAATTAAGGTTTAGGAGTGATTCCAACATCAAGAACTCAGTGGGAGAGTATATGATCTGGAATATGATCAAGAAGATACAACACCTTCTGATAATACTAGCCAACTTCAAGAAGAGCCTGAAAGCTTGGGCGCTCCTCCTGAAGTTGTTCCCATTCGTAAGTCTGAAAGGACTATACGTGCAGCTGACCGTCTATGTCTTAACGTAGAGGTGGAGGAAAATATGGCTGGGGATCTTAATGAACCCGCCAACTATAAGGCTGCCATGGCTGATCCTGAAAAGGATAAATTGCAGATTGCTATGAATGGGGAAATGCAATCCATGAAGGATAATGATGTTTGGATTGAAGTTGACCTTCCTCCCAATGCTAAAGTCGTTGGAAGTAAGTGGATCTTCAAGAAGAAAACTGATGATATTCCAAGGACTGGAGATGCTCAACCTTCTAATGATTCTGGAAAAGAAGGAGATAGCAATATGAACACTCTAAATCCTGAAAGACGTGGAAATTCAGATTCCACTGCTATGCCAGAAGTTTCCACTGCAACACCAGAAGTGGAAAATACAACTTGTCGAAATCTGAAAAGTCTGGACGGGTGGCAAAATGGGCCATCGAGCTTGGAGAGTACGAGATAGAGTTCAAAGGTTGAAACTCTGTCAAAGGGCAGATTTTTGCAGACTTCTTAGCGGAAAGTATTGTACTGAGTTATTATCCGATTTTGGAATGCTTGGTTGTAAACCTTTTAGTACTCCAATTGAAGTTAATCATGATGATAAGAAAGTTGTTTCTAAGTTTAGTAATAATGAACCTTTAATTGGTGTTACTAACTATCAAAAGTTAGTAGGGAAGTTGATTTACTTAACTATGATAAGGCACTATATATGAAATATCAGGCCTTATCAATACTTTATATTTTAATTATTTATAACATTATTTATACAATTTATTTATATTATTATTTTATATTATTATATTATTATTTTATATTATTTTATAAATACAAATTTATATTATTTATATTAATAATATATTTGTAAAGACATTTTTCTCAAAGTCAATATTTTAATCCGAATTTTGAAATGTTTTCTATTATTATTTTATATTGTCTTCATTACTTTGATACTTTCGGGGAACACAATCAATGAAGACTCACTGTTTCACACAATGTGGAAAGTGAGAATACATCTTTAGAGTCCTACGCATTATCCTTGTGGTATTGCCAGAACATCTGAGTGATATGCTCACATATTCACCATGAAGATGGAAAACCTTCTAGAGCCAACATCAAACAAGCTCTTGGTAGGTGGCATGTGAGATCTATCCAATAGATCAAACATGTGACAACTGGACAGAAACGATGGGATGATTCATTCCTAATCTTAGTAGTTCTCCCCGGTGGGAAAAATTGGGCAAGGAAACGAGTGGTGAGATCATCCCAACTTGAGATGGAGCCGGCGGGAAGTCGCTCAAGCCAATTACTAGCTTGGTCCCGTAGAGAGAATTGGAAGAGACACAAGCGCGTGGTCTCCCGAGTAGTAGCATCAAGGTCGATGGAATCAATGATTTTAAGGGTTCATACCACATGACACCCAGGTTAGATTTATTGTTTGATTTTCTGGAATGCGATGGGGGCAGAGTACTATTGGGTGATAAGAGGGAGTGCAAAATCAGAGGTATTGGCAAGGTAAGGATACAACTGAAAGATGGGTCAAGTTTTGTGTTACACAATGTCAGGTATATTCCTGAATTGAAAAGAAACTTGATATCGCTGGGAACTCTTGAAAAGAGGATATACCATAAAATTTCGGTCGGGCAAAATCAAGGTGATTAATGGTTCCAGGGTTATTTTATCTAGAACCCGAAGGGATAATTGCGTATACTCTTTGGATGGCCATGCAGTGGAAGGTGAGCTTAATGCTAGTGTTGAAGAAAAGACAGTCTTGCGCAGGTTTGGCACAAAAGACTGGGACATATCAGTGAGGCAGGACTACAGACTGGAAAAGCGGGGAGTGTTTGGCAAGAAAAGTCTAGGTAAGCTCGATTTTTGTGAGAATTGTGTTTTGGGAAAGTCGCACCGAGTCAGTTTCGGTGTAGGAAGGCACACTACTCAGGGAGTGATAGACTATGTTCATTCAGACTTATGGGGTTCGTCTAAGGTGGAATCATTGGGAGGTAAGAGGTATTTCTTATCTATCGTTGATGATTATTCCAGGAGGGTATGGGTTTATATTCTCAGGTTCAAACATGAAGCATTTGGAAAGTTTAAAGAGTGGAAGCAGTTAGTAGAGAATCAGACTGGGAGGACGGTTAAGAAGCTTAGGATAGATAATGGTGTTGAGTTCTGTAACCGGGATTTTGATCAGCTATGCACTGAGAGTGGGATTGCTAGACATTTGACAGTTGTCAGGACGCCGCAGTAGAATGGGTTAGTAGAACGGATGAACATAACTCTCATGGATAAGGTACGCTGTTTAATAATTCAGTCTGGATAGCCCAAGACCTTCTGGGCGGTAGCGGCATGTACGACTGCATATCTCATAAATAGGTCACCATCAACAGCGATTGAGAAAAAGACACCCATGGAGATGTGGTCGGGACATCCAAGTGATTATGGGATGTTAAGGATTTTCGGCTGTTTCGCATATTCA
>OU343220.1:142263764-142339267 GCA_910596185.1 Chrysanthemum makinoi
CACGTTAAACAAGGTAAGCTCGAGCTGAGAGTGATAAAATGCGTTCTTTTGGGGTATCCTGAGGGGGAAGGGAAAAGGAAAGGGTAAAGGTAAGCAGCAGGTTATGGCTTATCAACCGAATCCTAAAAAGAACCCTCCTAAGAAGAAAGATCATCCTAGAAAGGAGATGGCTTGCCACCACTGCACCGAGGTAGGACACTGGAAGAGGAACTATCCACTCTACCTCTCAAAGTTGCGAGAAAATTTATATAATTCAATAAGTTTACTATATTTATAATAAATTTATTGTTAATATATTATTATTTATAATATATCAGAGTAAATAATAAAGATATTTAGTCAATTGGTGAAACGGTTATCATTTAATTGCCATATTCGGTTCGGTTTTGTGTCAATTCGGTTCGGATTGTATGGTTTATGTGTGTTTTTTGTCGGTTTTGGGTCGAACCAAACTGAAACCGAAAACCGTTAAGATACAAAAACGAAACTGAACCAAATATGGTTGGTTTGGTTCTGTTTGGTCCGGTTTGTCTCGGTGTTCCCGTTCGGTTTGGTTTACGGTCCGATATGCTCAGTCCTAGTCTAAACTATAAAGTTGTAGCTCTCTGAGTCATGTACATGTCAATAAAAATTAAACTCCTAACTCCTTTTGGGGGGGGGGATGATATGTAATTATATACAATTTTGTTATGGAATGAATGAACTTATGTTAATATAGTCATGTGATTATTTTTTCTTTTTGATTGTTTTGTGATTCTTTTGATTCTAATCATTGTTGTTAGATGTTTAGTCCTTGCAGAAACATTGTATTTATATCCAGATAAGGATTCAACTGGTTTACTATTGATGAGTGTGTAAATACTCATCATTTTTGTCCCTTCTACACTGCAAAAACAGTCAAAAACACTTTGAAAAGTCTTGAAAAGACAAAAAAAATATTTAGACTGTATTTTATGCATAAATTGTCAAATCTAGTCCCTGGTTATTCAAAACAAGTTAATTTTTCACAAAAGGCCCTCAGGAATTTTCAAGTTGTCAAAATTAGCCTTATAAAACTCAATTTTGCAAAATGGCAACTTTAGTCCCTGAAGTTTCAAAGATTGACAGAAATTACCCCTGGACATTTTAAATTTGAAAATTATTATTTTTGGTCCTTGGGTAAATTAAACTTGTCAAAAAATGGTCCTTATAATAAATTTTGGAAAATTACAGTTTCGGTCCCTTGGTTTTTATGGAATTGCAATTTTGGTCCTTGTTATTAATACCAAATCCCTTTTGACCTAGCCAAAACCCTGTGAACCCCCCCTTATTTGAACCCTTTGTCTATTAATAAAACCCCGGTCAAACACTCGGTCAAAGCCTGCCCATTGTTTTTCCCTCCTTCTTCAACCACTCTGCAACACTCACCATCACCTTACCTCCTGCTCATCCTCACCATTCCTTTTCCCCTCCACCTCCACAACACAACAAGATGCATTTATTGCTCTCTCACCTGTCAAGCTATCGATCCGGTTGCTATATCTTTTTGGCGCCAAAAAGCTCATCAACGGCTAAAAAGGGTTCCACTCATCCAACGGCTCAAATAAGAAGTGGGAAATGATCAGAGTACAAGTGGGAAGACATCTTGTTGAATAAATAGAGGAAAAAAAGGAGAGATGAGTAGTAGTTTTTAGTTTTCATTTTTCATATATGTCATTTTTTTTAAATTTTATGTCTTAATTAAGTTCTAAATTGTAATTTTAATCTTCCTTGTACTGAACTAAGGCATTTTAGCCAGTTGTAACTCATTTTCGGTAATAATTCAAAGTTTGATAAAGTTCCATGTTTTACATTTTCTCAATAATATCAGTTTTAAATTTGCTAAAGCTCAAGCTCCAAGTAGCTTAATTCTAATCCAAATAAGCTTACTAAAGCTGTCTGTAGCTTTTAGTGAGCTTAGAAATCCCTTTCAAGCAATATTATACCATGGTCAACGAAAGTCAAAGGAGGGGGCTAACCTGTTCTTGGACATTGGAGCAGGTCTGGAAATGTTTATAGGGAACTTGTGATCTTGTTTGAGCCAATTCCAGATAATAGTCAAGGTTTTCAGCTTGTTTCTTTAATTTTCAATTTTTAGCATAAAATTAGCTTAACTAGTTCTTGTTTATTAATGTTGTTTAACCTTGTTTCTTTGTGTTAATTTATATTTAATTTAAGTTATTACATGTCTATTTCATGATTGCATGGCCTAATTCTTTTTTTTGCTCTGTAAAATCTCATTTTAGTAATATAAAGGGGTGTTTGGCACTAGCATTAATTCCGTGTTTAAGGTCCGAGTAGGAGTTAGGTGTTATTGCTTTAGGTTCATGCATGTTAGTATTACTCAGTTTAGTCACTAAATTGCATTCATTAACTCTAAAAGTCAATATCACTTTTAATCTGATCTATGGTTCATATCAGATAGGATTTTAGTAGTGATAATCTGCAATTAGGTTTAAATTTAGATAATCTAGCTTAGATTAGTTACATTTCATCTTATTTTTACATAATCAGTTCACAAATTGATATCAAATCTCATATTAGTCAAAATACCAAATCTATCTTCAAAAGTCAAAAGTAGAAAAAGTGATTTTTCACAAAACTTTGTGGAATTTTCATTGATTCGTTTTTGGTTCAAATTAAGTGATATTTTGGGATTTTTTAGTTTAGTTGGTTTATTGTTTGAAACTGATTTTTTGAATTTTTATAAAAATTTTAAAGCTTCAAATCAGCTTGTGTTTCGGACCTAAAATCCCCTGTGCACAAATTCAGCTTAAACTTAGTGTGCATAGGCATTTTGCAGAAGCTCTAGAAAGCTTATTATAGCTTCTCTAAGGCTAAATTTTGGTACAACTAATCTTTGGTTGGTGGTCTTGAGGTCCATAGAATGGGTTTTCACTTTGGCTTATTAGATAAGCTGGCACAAGTGCTTAAAGTAGCTAGTTAGGGCCGTTTGGTGTGTTGAGACTTGAATTCGGTCTCGAGCTTTTTGGTAGCTTGTGCTTTTTAGGTCCCAATCAATTGCATTAGCTCATTTTAGGTTAGATTTAGGCTTTAGTAGCTTATGGTAGCTTTTGGATAGCTTATTGCTTATTTCAAGTGCTTATTCATATTAGTAGCGTGCCCAAATCATAGTTCCTGATCTCCAAAGTTATTTCTGTTATTTTTCCCTGCATCTTAGTATTATTTTATATTATTCTGGAAGTTTTCATGTTTTTCCATGTTCTTTTGATATTTTTCTGCATTTAAATTGAGTTTTAAGCATTTTTAATTAGCATTTAATACAAATAAATCAGAAAAAGGTCAGAAAAATATGTTTTCAATTTTCCTAGATTAAGAAAAATATAAAAAGCCAAAAAAAATATTTTTCCAGAATTTTCCTTGTTTAAATAGTATTTTTTAGCATTTAAATTAGTTTTAAATAGCTTTTAATTCATAGAAAATAGAAAAATAATCATAAAAATACAAAATTAGTTTTGAAAATTCTATTTAGTCATTTTAGATTTTTGAAAAATAGTTTCACAATTTTCCTCTTTAATTTCATAATTTCTAGTATTTTAGATTAGTTTTAAAAGTTTAAAATTAGTTTTTAAATCAAATAAATAAAAGAAAAATCATAAAAATTAGTTTTAAATCATAATAAAGCTTTAAATTGCATTTTTAGAGTAAAAGTTATTTTAGATCATTTTTAGGTTTTAATCGTTAAACGATTTTAAATATAGAATTAAAATGACTTCAAAGTCTTTATTAGATTTAATTTCCTTAGTGTAATCAATCATACCCCTTTCCTGTTCAATATCACTCGATCACTATGCGTTTAGCTTCACTCGCACAGCTCGTTGGGACTTAACGACCCGGGGAAACACTAAACTCCTTTGGACTTAATTGCATTTTGTTCTGAGCTGTTTGACTTTTATGGTTGACCATTAACAAGTTGTTGACTAATAAAAGATAGACCGTTCGGACCGAATCAAATTTTGGCGCCGCTGCCGGGGAGCTGTGCTAATAGTATTACGTTTAGCAGATTAGTGATTTGAATATTCACTCCTTGTTCATACCATCTATATATATTTATATTTTCTTATAAAAATACAAAAATCCAAAAACATCTTAAAACCATAAAACCCAAAAAGATTCTTCTTTCCCCATTTTCATAATTCCCTTGACTCTGAGATTTCTTAGAGTTAACTCTTGTGTATGCGCACTCGATCTTCTAGGTCTGTGAGCCCATTTCGTGAGCTTGTCAGGATTCCAAGAAGGCGTATCCGTAGACGTTCGCCTCCATCATCGGATCTGAGATCCGGATGCTTCGCTACTTCCGTTATCATGGCGGATGAGCGTCCTATGTGCGAGCTTATCCAAGCACCCATCGATGGGTATGGAGATGCTATTGTTATTCCACCATTGTGGTGAAAATTTTGAACTCACAACCGGGTTACTAAATCTTGTAACCTCAAGTCAATTCTATGGTTTTGAGAGGGATGATCCTCATGCTCATATTCGATGGTTTAACAAGATTGCATCTACCATCAAATACAAGAATGTCCCTACCGATGTGTCAAACTTCTTCGTTCCCATTTTCCTCGAGGACAAGCCCGGATTTAGCTTGAAAAACAACCCCCTCAATCAATCGAAACATGGGAAGACCTGGTAAAGAAATTTGTGAACGAGTTCTATCCACCTTCCAAAACCACGAGTCTTAAAAACGAAATCATCAAGTTCACACAAAAGTTTGATGAATCCTTCAGTGAATCGTGGGATCGTTTTAAGGAGTTGCTCCGCAAATGTCCTCACCATGGTTTCTCCGAGTTGATGCAACTCGATACTTTCTATAATGGAGTGAGTCAATCGGATCAAGATTCTCTCAATTCCTCCGCTGGAGGAAATTTCTTGAGCAAAACCGTAAAAGAAGCTTTAACGATAATTGAAAACAAGTCTAAAGTCCGCATTGCACGAAGCAAACCGGTTGTTTCCAAGTCGTGTTGGTCCTTCTATTTCATCGCCCGTGAGTCAATCTAGCACCGATGCTAAGATTGACAAACTCACGGAAGCAATTCAAGCTTTGGTTCTCTCCAACCAAAAGAAAGTTTCTTTTCCACAAACTTCACCTCCTGCTGAAGTCAAGAAAGTGGAAGTATGTGTTACTTGCGGTGGCCCCATGCCTATTACAACTGTATGGCCACCGATGGTAACCCTTTTGAAGCAAACGCTGTGGCGGGATTACCAATTCAGGAGGCAACCAATACCGTGCTCCTATGGACCCGAACCACCGTCCTAACCACTACCTGGACCACCCGGTTTCAACCAAAACCAAAACCGTAATCAAAATCAGAATAGAACGAACCAAGGTTTTCAAAACCAAGGTAATTTTAGTCAGAATAACGTTTTTCAAAATCAAAGTCAAAATTTCCAAAACCAAGGAAATTTTAATAGAAACCAAGGTCAAGGAAATTTCAACCCAGGGTATTTTCATGGCAATAATCAAGGAAATTTCCAAAATCAAGGCCCTAATCCAAACAATAGAGGCCATAATTTTCCCACACAAAATCAAGCCATTGTTCCAACTGGACCATCATCTGATGAGTTGTTGAAGCAATTCATGAAATCCCAAGAGGAAATGAATAGGTTGTTGGTTAGCGATTTCGACATTAAGAAGTCTTTAAATGATCGACCCTCGGGCTCAGGGACTTTACCTAGCAACACGATCGCTAATCCGAGGGGCGATGCAAAGGCAATCACAACCAGAAGTGGTGCTTCATATGATGAACCCGCTATTCCTACTACCTCTTCTTCTTCTCTCCCGAAGGTAGTGGAAAGTGAACCTGAGGCGACAAAGGACCAAGTGCAACCCACTAGCTCACAGAGCACAACACATGTCCATCCTCAAGTTGTCCCGAAACCCAAATCCAAACCAGGAGTTGTTTTTGAACCTCCAGTTGAAAACCCCAAATCCAAAACTTCTATTCCTTACCCATCACGTTTAAATGAGCAAAAGCTCCGCGAAAAAGCCAGTCATCAAATGGAAAAATTTTTTCAAATTTTCCAAGAACTACATTTTGACATAAGCTTTGCGGATGCAATCATGCTGATGCCCAAGTTTGCATCAACTCTCAAACACATGTTAAGCAACAAGGAAAAACTGTTTGAAATGGCTAAAACTCCTCGAATGAGCTTTCCAGCAGTTCTGTTAAAAAAGCTTCCCGAGAAGCTTGGAGATCCTGGAAAATTTCTTCTACCTTGTGTTTTTCCAGGAATGATTGAATGCTTTGCCCTCGCCGATCTTGGTGCAAGCATCAATCTGATGCCTTATTCAATATGGAAGAAACTTTCTCTTCCAGAACTTATTCCTACCTGCATGACTCTTGAGCTTGCAGATCGTTCACTATCGCGTCCTATTAGCATCGCCGATGATGTATTCGTGAAAGTAGGAAAGTTCCATTTTCCAGCTGACTTTGTGGTTGTTGACTTCGATGCCGATCATCGGGTTCCCCTCATTGTTGGACGAGGATTCCCGAGAACGGGCCGTGCTCTCATTGATGTATTTGAGCAAGAAATCACATTACGTGTGGGTAATGAAGTTGTCACCTTTAACCTTGATCAAACTTCGAGGTACTCCTCAAACTATGATGCGGAATCGGTTAATCGAATCGATGTAATTGATATTGCTTCAGAGGAGTACTCTCAAGAGTTTCTTGGTTATTTTCATAATTCTGTGAGTGGGGATCCCACCACATCTTCTCAACCAATTATTGCCGATTCTTCCCCATCTCTTACTCCGTTTGAGGGAGGTGACTTCTTTTTAGAAGAGATCGATGAATTTCTTGCTAATGATGAACCGATTCCGCCGGGAATTGATGATGGTGTTTATGATTTGGAGGGAGATATCCTTTATCTTGAGCAATTGTTAAATGAAGATCCATTACCGGCACTCCCTCCGAAAGAGATCACGATTGAAGAAATCAAATCCGTACAAACATCTACTAAAGAATTTCCCGAGGTTGAACTTAAGGACCTACCTCCTCATCTCGAGTATGCATTCTTGGAGGGTGATGATAAATTACCCGTCATAATTGCTAAGGACTTAACGGAGGAGGAGAGGACTGCTCTCATAAAGGTTTTGAAGTTGCACAAGCAAGCAATTGCTTGGAGACTCTCCGACATCAAGGGTATTAACCTTGAATTTTGTACGCACAAGATTTTATTGGAGGATGATTTCAAACCAGCAGTCCAACATCAGAGAAGGGTGAATCCTAAGATTCATGAGGTTATCAAACAGGAGGTTCTCAAACTTCTTGATGCCGGTTTAATTTACCCGATCTCTAATAGTCCTTGGGTCAGTCCCATCCACTGTGTTCCAAAAAAGGGTGGCATAACTGTTGTCACAAATGAAGAAAACGAGTTAATTCCAACTCGATTGGTTACAAGATGGCGTGTGTGTATTGACTATCGCAAGTTAAACGAAGCCACCCGTAAAGACCATTTTCCTCTACCCTTCATGGACCAAATGCTTGAGAGATTAGCAGGGAACGAATACTATTGTTTCCTAGATGGTTTCTCGGGGTATTTTCAGATCCCCATTGATCCACAGGATCAAGAAAAGACCACATTCACCAGCCCATACGGAACTTTTGCCTACAGACGTATGCCTTTTGGCCTATGTAACGCCCCCGCACGCTCCAACGATGTATGATGGCAATTTTCCACGACATGATCGGGGAAACAATGGAGGTGTTTATGGATGACTTCTCGGTCATTGGGGACTCATTTCAAACATGTCTCTCCCATTTAGAAAAATGCTCAAACGGTGTGAAGACACCAATCTTTGTCTAAACTGGGAAAAGAGCCATTTTATGGTCAAGGAAGGAATTGTCCTAGGCCATAAGATTTCAAAAACGGGATTGAGGTTGACAAAGCGAAAGTGGATGTCATTGCCAAATTGCCTCATCCTACTACCGTCAAAGGTATTAGGAGTTTTTAGGTCATGCGGTTTTATCGCAGATTCATACAAGATTTTTCTAAAATCGCCAGGCCTATGACTCATCTCCTTGAGAAGGATGCTCCTTTTATCTTCTCACATGAGTGCATCGAAGCTTTTGAAACATTAAAGAAAAATCTTACTGAAGCACCCATTCTCGTTGCCCCGACCGATTTACCCTTTGAACTCATGTGCGACGCAAGTGATTTTGCTATTGGTGCAATCCTGGGGCAACGTAAAACCAAGCATTTTCAGCCTATCCACTACGCGAGTAAGACTATGACTGAAGCTCAAACCCATTACACCACTACAGAAAAAGAGCTACTAGCCGTGGTGTATGCGTTTGAGAAGTTTCGACCATACCTAATCTTGACCAAATGCGTGGTGTATACGGATCACTCGGCTCTCAAATATCTCTTTGCAAAACAAGATGCAAAGCCGAGATTGCTCCATTGGGTTCTCCTCCCGCAAGAATTTGATATCATTATACGTGATAAAAAAGGAGTTGAGAACCTGGCTGCTAATCATCTGTCCCATCTAGAAAACCCTCACCAGGATGTGTTGGAGAAAAAGGAAATAAACGAAACATTTCCTCTCGAAACACTCAATGTGGTTTCTTTTCGTGGAGACTCTTCTACCCCATGGTTTCTGACTTTGCAAATTACCATGCGGGTAACTTTGTGGTGAAAGGGATGTCGTCCCAACAGAAAAACAAATTCTTTAAAGATGTAAAACATTACTTCGGGGACGACCCCTACTTATTCAAAATTTGCGCGGATCAAGTCATCAGGCGATGTGTGTATGGTCGGGAAGCCAATGACATTCTTAAGGCTTGCCATTCGGACCTCCACTGGGGACATCATAACCCCAACTACACTGCCAAGAAGGTGTTTGATTCCGGATTTTATTGGCCCACGATTTACAAGGATGCCTACGAATTTGTCAAAACCTGTGACGCTTGTCAACGTCACGGAAATATCTCACAAAGAAATGAAATGCCGCAAAACGCCATTCAAGTGTGTGAGATTTTTGACATCTGGGGCATTGACTTTATGGGGCCATTTCCTTCATCTCGAGGAAATAAATACATACTCGTGGCCGTTGACTATTTGTCAAAATGGGTTGAAGCGAAAGGTTTGCCTACCAACGATGCCCGAGTTGTTGTGAAATTCTTAAAATCTCTTTTTTCTACGTTTGGAACTCCACGAGCTATAATCAGTGATCGTGGTATGCATTTCTGCAATGACCAATTTGATCGAGTCATGCAAAAGTATGGTGTAACTCACCGTCTCTCTACTGCGTACCACCCCCAAACAAGTGGGCAAGTGGAAGTTTCCAACCGAGGGATTAAAAGAATTCGGAGAGGGACGAGTGGCAAAACCGTGCCTCTTGGTCGGATAAGCTAGATGACGCACTCCGGGCCTTCCGTACAGCTTATAAAACACCCATCGGGTGTACTCCATACAAGCTAGTGTACGGAAAGGCGTGTCATCTGCCGATTGAGCTTGAGCACAAAGCATACCGGGCTTTGAAACATGCCAACTTCGATATTCAGACAAATGGGTGATCACCGGAAATTTCAAATGAATGAATTAAATGAACTCCGTGATCAAGCATACGAGAACTCTTTGATCTACAAAGAAAAGACAAAGAAGATTCATGACTCCAAATTCAAGAACCGCGTTTTCAACGTCGGTGATCGAGTCCTTCTTTTCAATTCAAGATTGAAGATTTTCTTGGGAAAACTAAAATCCCGCTGGTCTGGACCATTCACCATCACTAAAGTATTTCCTTATGGAACCATTGAGTTATCTCACCCCGATGGTCCAAATTTTAAAGTGAATGGTCATCGATTAAAGCACTATTTTGGAGAGGACATTCCACATGTGGTTGTCCCGGATCTACAAACTTTCCCCATGAACCAATGAATGCGGGATCGAGTCAAGCTAGCGACTTCGGGAATCAAAACACGCCATATGGGTTTTCCCCCATATTTCTGACTTCTTTCTATTTTCTACCACCCTAGTGTGGGGAGTTGCCCTCATTGTTGTATATAAGTTTTATCCACAAAAAAAAAAAAAAAAAAAAATGGCTGTAGTATTTCCCTTTTACGTTCTATGTTTTGGCATAACCGCCGGTACTTTGAATATTGAGGGCAATATTCATTTCTAGTGTGGGGGGGAATTCTCACGAATTTTATCATGTAATTATACCACCCAATTCCCCCATTTTTGGCCAAAATTTTTTTTTTAGTAAGTGTTTTGCACTTACTCAAATTACGGTTATCAGTCCGCCATGTCTAATAAACAAAAGGATTGGCTAATCCAGAGCAAACGGCTCTTAGTAAAGATATCTCAAATCCGTTGACGGCTTGCAATTTGCCCAAAATTGTATGGTGTTCACCTCACCATATCTTTAATTAGTGAAGAGTTGGCTAGCCCGCAAGTTTATGGCTTGTGGTAAAGGCAGTTGGAAAACCATAATTGGTAATCGACTCACCAAAGATAGTATATATTATCTAAGAGTTGGCTAGTCTAGAAGCAAACGGCTTCTGGTAAAGACAAATCAAAACCGCTTGAAAGTCGGTGATTTGCTCAAAAATCATTTGGTTATCATTGTACCAAGGTTCTTACTTGAACTGAAACAATTGGCTACTCGAGAAGTAATGGCTTTTGGTAAAGAGATTCAAATCCATTAAGTTTTCTCAAAAGATTGCTAGGGACTAGCAATGTTTTAGTGTGGGGGATTGATGAGTGTGTAAATACTCATCATTTTTGTCCTTCTACAAAAACATCAAAAACACTTTGAAAAAAGTCTTGAAAAGACAGAAAAAATATTTAGACTGTATTTTATGCAAAAATTGTCAAATCTAGTCCCTGGTTATTCAAAACAAGTTAATTTTTCACAAAAGGCCCTCAGGAATTTTCAAGTTGTCAAAATTAGCCTTATAAAACTCAATTTTGCAAAATGGCAACTTTAGTCCCTGAAGTTTCAAAGATTGATGAAATTACCCTGGACATTTTAAATTTGAAAATTATTATTTTTGGTCCTTGGGTAAATTAAACTTGTCAAAAAATGGTCCTTATAATAAATTTTGGAAAATTACAGTTTCGGTCCCTTGGTTTTTATTGAATTGCAATTTTGGTCCTTGTTATTAATACCAAATCCCTTTTGACCTAGCCAAAACCCTGTGACCCCCCCCTTATTTGAACCCTTTGTCTATTAATAAAACCCCGGTCAAACACTCGGTCAAAGCCCGCCCCTTGTTTTTCCCTCCTTCTTCAACCACTCTGCAACACTCACCATCACCTTACCTCCTGCTCATCCTCACCATTCCTTTTCCCCTCCACCTCCACAACACAACAAGATGCATTTATTGCTCTCTCACCTGTCCAAGCTATCAGAACCAGTTGCTATATCTTTTTGGCGCCAAAAAGCTCATCAACGGCTAAAAAGGGTTCCACTCATCCAACGGCTCAAATAAGAAGTGGGAAATGATCATAGTACAAGTGGGAAGACATCTTGTTGAATAAATAGAGGAAAAAAAAGGAGAGATGGGTAGTAGTTTTTAGTTTTCATTTTTCATATATGTCGTTTTTTTTAAATTTTATGTCTTAATTAAGTTCTAAATTGTAATTTTAATCTTCCTTGTACTGAACTAAGGCATTTTAGCCAGTTGTAACTCATTTTCGGTAATAATTCAAAGTTTGATAAAGTTCCCTGTTTTTACATTTTCTGTCATAAAATCAGTTTTAAATTTGCTAAAGCTCAAGCTCCAAGTAGCTTAATTCTAATCCAAATAAGCTTACTAAAGTTGTCTGTAGCTTTTAGTGAGCTTAGAAATCCCTTTCAAGCAATATTATACCATGGTCAACGAAAGTCAAAGGAGGGGGCTAACCTGTTCTTGGACATTGGAGCAGTCTGAAATGTTTATAGGGAACTTGTGATCTTGTTTGAGCCAATTCCAGATAATAGTCAAGGTTTTCAGCTTGTTTCTTTAATTTTCAATTTTTAGCATAAAATTAGCTTAACTAGTTCTTGTTTATTAATGTTGTTTAACCTTGTTTCTTTGTGTTAATTTATATTTAATTTAAGTTATTAAATGTCTATTTCATGATTGCATGGCCTAATTCTTTGTTTTGCTCTGTAAAATCTCATTTTAGTAATATAAAGGGGTGTTTGGCACTAGCATTAATTACGTGTTTAAGGTCCTGAGTAGGAGTTAGGTGTTATTGCTTTAGGTTCATGCATGTTAGTATTACTCAGTTTAGTCACTAAATTGCATTCATTAACTCTAAAAGTCAATATCACTTTTAATCTGATCTATGGTTCATATCAGATAGGATTTTAGTAGTGATAATCTGCAATTAGGTTTAAATTTAGATAATCTAGCTTAGATTAGTTACATTTCATCTTATTTTTACATAATCAGTTCACAAATTGATATCAAATCTCATATTAGTCAAAATACCAAATCTATCTTCAAAAGTCAAAAGTAGAAAAATGATTTTTCACAAAACTTTGTGGAATTTTCATTGATTCGTTTTTGGTTCAAATTAAGTGATATTTTGGGATTTTCTAGTTCAGTTGGTCTATTGTTTGAAACTGATTTTTGTGAATTTTTTATAAAACTTTTAAAGCTTCAAATCAGCTTCTTGTGTTTCGGACCTAAAATCCCCTTGCACAAATTCACTTAAACTTAGTGTGCACATGCATTTTGCAGAAGCTCTAGAAAGCTTATTATAGCTCCTCTAAGGCTAAATTTTGGTACAACTGATCTTTGGTTGGTGGTCTTGAGGTCCACAGAACTGGTTTTCACTTTGGCTTATTAGATAAGCTGGCACAAGTGCTTAAAGTAGCTAGTTAGGGCCGTTTGGTGTGTTGAGACTTGAATTCTGGTCTCGAGCTTTTTTTCGGTAGCTTGTGCTTTTTAGGTCCCAATCAGTTGCATTAGCTCATTTTAGGTTAGATTTAAGCTTTAGTAGCTTATGGTAGCTTTTGGATAGCTTATTGCTTATTACAAGTGCTTATTCATATTAGTAGCGTGCCCAAATCATAGTTCCTGATCTCCAAAGTTATTTCTATTATTTTTCCCTGCATCTTAGTATTATTTTAATATTATTCGGAAGTTTTCATGTTTTTCCATGTTCTTTTGATATTTTTCTGCATTTAAATTGAGTTTTAAGCATTTTTAATTAGCATTTAATACAAATAAATCAGAAAAAGGTCAGAAAAATATGTTTTCAATTTTCCTAGATTAAGAAAAATATAAAAATCCAAAAAAAAATATTTTTACAGAATTTTCCTAGTTTATATAGTATTTTTTAGCATTTAAATTAGTTTTAAATAGCTTTTAATTCATAGAAAATAGAAAAATAATCATAAAAATACAAAATTAGTTTTGAAAATTCTATTTAGTCATTTTAGATTTTTGAAAAATATTTTCACAATTTTCCTCTTTAGTTTCATAATTTCTAGTATTTTAGATTAGTTTTAAAAGTTTAAAATTAGTTTTTAAATCAAATAAATAAAAGAAAAATCATAAAAATTAGTTTTAAATCATAATAAAGCTTTAAATTGCATTTTTAGAGTAAAAGTAATTTTAGATCATTTTTAGGTTTTAATCGTTAAACGATTTTAAATATAGAATTAAAATGACTTCAAAGTCTTTATTAGATTTAATTTCCTTAGTGTAATCAATCATACCCCCTTTCCTGTTCAATATCACTCGATCACTACGCGTTTAGCTTCACTCGCACTTCGTTGGGACTTAACGCCCCGGGGAAACACTAAACTCCTCTGGACTTAATTGCATTTTGTTCTGAGCTGTTTGACTTTTATGGTTGACCATTCACAAGTGGTTGACTAATAAAAGATAGACCGTTCGGACCGAATTACTATCTAAGAAGTACTTCTCGGAATTCTTAAGAAACCTTATCTCCAGTTATTTCACAAGGCGTTGATAATGACTATCATGATTTTGTAGTTTCACTATTGTTAGGATTTAGTAAATCCAGTTATTAATGTGTTAGTCACCTCAAGTATATGTAATTGTTAGAAAGCTCGTAGTCGTAGTTATTTAATGTTAGGAAGTATTTAGTTAAGTAACACCGTGGAGGACGGACGGGTCTTTACCCACTATATGCCTGATCCACAGCCCGTAGGTGGCGTTTTATGTAAGACTATATATACCCTCTACCTCCCAAGGTAGAGGGTTGGAGCTCATAATAAGATTTTCACTTTCTCTCACTAAGTTCCCAAACCTCTAACTCTTTCTCTCTCTAAAACCTAATATTATACGCCTAGTTGTGATTATGATTTGATGTGTTTGTGAAACCCAATATGTTACAAATGGTATCAAGAGCCATGGTTTGATCATCTCTCTTACATATCCTTGGATTTCTAGTGGTTATATATGGTTTTTGAGTTTGAAAAAGTATAGTGGTTTTTGCATCATTTGGATCAATTCTTGTGTTAAAGTTTGAATTTTAAGTGTACTTTTGTGTTTAGAATCATTGTAAGTGCTTGGGTTTGGATTTGGATAGCTTGAATCACTGTGGTTGAGCTTGTTTTGGATTGAAAAGTGTTGTTTTTAAGTTTTTCTACCTAGCGACTTGAGTCTCGGAGTTGTTTTCATCATAGCGGCTTGCTTTGTTAATTTCCAGCGACTTGTAGTTGAAGTAGTAGCGACTTGAGCCTAGCGACTTGTCTATTGAGACAAGCCGACAAACAGTACAACGTAGTGGAGGTTCCACTTCGGCTAGTGACTTGGTTGGCATAGCGACTTGTCTCTATTATTTCTAGCGACTTGTCCTTATTGGTCTTAGCGAGTTGATCCTCAGCGACTTGGATACTTAGCGAGTTGCTCTTTAGCGACTTGTCAGCTTAGCGATTTGGTGTCTTTAGCGACTTGGATACTTAGCGAGTTGTTCTTTAGCGACTTGCTTGCTTAGCGATTTGGTGCTTTAGCGACTTGTGTTCAACGACTTGGGTCTTAGCGACTTGTGCTTAGCGACTTGATTCACAGCGGCTTGAGGTTTAGCGAGTTGCTACTTAGCAACTTGGTGACTTAGCGACTTGGTTCAAGGATTATAGCGACTTGGTTCAAGGATTATAGCGACTTGGTTGATTTTTTGTTTCTAATACGGTTTTCTCTTGATTTAGTAAAATCCCGTGAAAGAATCTATTTCCCGGTTTAATCATAGAGTTATAAAATCCCGTAAAATATTTAAACATGTCTACCAACGTGCCTACAATCATCTCTATCGAAATGAGGATGTTCAAGCAGTGGTTCAGATACTCGTCCACCCATGCTTGAGAGAACCGACTACGACTCATGGGCTCAACGAATCGATTGTATGCTTCTAGGAAAGGAAAATGGGGTCAACATTCTCAAGTCAATTGATGAAGGACCTTATTAGATTGAGACTACAAGAGACATAATTGATACTGCTGCAGATGGAACAATGATCTTTGGATTGGACATACCAAAGACGTATGCTGAGCTTTGTGATAAGGAGAAAAAGAGATTCGATGCTGATATCAGGGCTTCAAACATTATACTTTAGGGTCTTCCAAAAGATATCTACAAGCTTATCAATCACAACACTGAAGCCAAGGCTATTTGGGATAATGTCAAGATACTTCTCTCAGGTTCTGAATTAACTAAGGAAGATAGAGAATCACAACTGTATGATGAATTTGAGCACTTTAAGATCAAACCAGAAGAGAGTGTGTATGAATATTATGTGAGATTTCACAAGCTTGTGAATGACATGAGAAATATCAAAATGACCATGCCAAATATTCAGCTGAAGTCAAAGTTTGTGAACAACATGAATCTTGAATGCCATAAATTTGTCACCTCTGTGAAGCTAACCAAAGGTCTTAAGAACACCAACTATGAGCAACTGTATGCCTTCCTGCTTCAGAATGAGAGACATGCTATGTTTGAGCGAATGATTATTGATCAGTTCAAAGCTAAATAGGGAGAATCAAGCTCATCAAATGATTCAACAACCTTTTACACCAATGTTGGAATTACCACCAAAGCTTCTCAAGTCATACCCACGGGTAACGGTAACTACAAGCTCATTCCTGATCCAGCATATAAGCCTCCAGACTCAAACACACTCATGGAAAACTTCATCAATCAACTGTCTCTCATGGTTAGTCAAAACATGAATTCTCTCCACACACACAACAATAACCTCAGAACAGCATCCAATCCACACAATCAAGAAACTATCAGAGATGGGAAGGTTATGGTGCAACCAGTTCAAGAAAGGCGTATGAAAGGGAAGAGGTGGAGTTGGCAGAGGATATGTGGCAAATCAGAATCGTGGAAGGAATCCAAATCAAGGACAAGCAAAGCCAATCAAATGCTATAAGCGTGGTGGTGAGGGACATATTGCGAGAAACGCACATCTCCAAAACGCCCACGTAATGCAAACTACTTCGAGATAAGATGTTGCTTGTGCAAGCTCGTGTTAATGGAGCGTTTGGATGAAGAGGAGTTGTTGTTTCTTGCAGAAGGGAATGCAAAGACATATGATGCTGATGTGGATGAGCAGCCAATTCAGGAAATAGGTCACAATCATCAAAATGCCTTTCAAGTTGCAGACTGTGATGCATTTGACTCTGATGTCGATGATGAACCTACAACCCAGAAAATCTTCATGGCTAGCATCTCACCTATGGTCTCTCCAAAGGTTCCTTCACCACAACAGGCTGGTCCATCCAAAGATTCAATCATTTTAGAGGTATTAAAACTATACGATGAAGTTGATGGGCAAAAGATGCATAATGAAGTACAATCTCTTGAAACTTATGAATCAGATATTGATGATGTGGGTAATAGCAATATTGTCCCATATGATCAATATGTAAAGCAAAGTGAAAGTGAGATTGTACCAAGTAATGCATCTTCTGCAGTCAATGATGACTATGTTTTTGATGAATACACTGCATGTGCCCCGATGATTCTTTATCTCTGAACTGAATACCTATAAAGAACAAGTTGCCATTTATGAACAGCGTGCTAAGTTTGAGTTAACTACCCGTGAGCAGGAAATGGATGACCAAATGCGTACAATTATTAGAAAAAGTAATTTTAGAGAAGAAGTATTAAAACAAGAGTTAAACTCCTTACAAGAAAAGCTTTCTAAAACTGCTAAGCAAAAACAAGAACTTCAAGAAAATGTGAAAATGCTTAAGCAAGAATTCAATGCTAAGGAATCAAAACTTTTGAATGACTTTTCCAATCTAAAAACGTTGAAAAACAAGCTTGAAAATAAGTTGTACGTACAAGGGAATACCATTCAGACTGCTCACTTGATCTCTAAGCACAGAGTCCTAAGCGATAAGCATAGTATTCCCCTTGTTGAGGAACCTAATCCAGAGGTCAGTAAAAAGGCTAGAGCTACTAATAAGGTACTATATGATGGTAATGAGATTCTTAAGCCTAGGCAAACACCATTATGTGTTGGAAGCACGGAAGAGGATAGAAAATTAGATGATGCCTCTAGGGAGAAAATGGATAAGAAGCTTAACGATCATGCGTGTAAAAAGAAAAACATAATGATCAAACCCCATGATTACACTAAGGAAAATTGGATCTCCTTAAACAAGTTTAAGCCTCAGACTCTATTAACCCCTGAACAATTGTTAGGAATTAGAAAATTCCATAGTGAAGAGTCGGTCACCCCAAATATTATCTAGGATAAGTTAGCTCGTAGACATATCGTTAGTTACGTTATTTAGTAGTTTATTAGTTATTTAGTAGCGTAGTATAGTTTAGTGTAACACCATGGAGGAAGGACGGGTATTTACCCACTGTATACCTGATCCGTGCCGATAGGAGGTCGTAATATTTGTAAGTATAAATACCCCTTCCATCCATGGAAGGGGTGTGGCTTCTTTGAATCTAACCTTTCATTTGTTTAAGCAACTCTCTTCAAGGAATCTCCTCTCAACTCTCTTCATCTCTCTAAAATGGCTTTCTTATTTAATCACAATCCTAGACCACCCGAATCATCAAACAACATAAATATTGGATCCTAACAATTAGTACCAGAGCCAAGGTTGTGTTGTGTTTGATGATTCGTACGTCTTTGATGCGGTTTTTGTATGGTTGTTTGATGCGGTTTGACATATGTCTTATGGTGTTGTGATTCCTCGTGTATAATGTTTACTGATGTTTGGTTGTGTGTGGTTGTTAAGCCGGTTTTAACTTATTTTGAGCAGTTTTAAAGGGTTTAATGAATCTGTTTCGAAAAGCTTTAACTGATTTTTTGGTTGATGATTAAATCTCTTGCTTGATATAATGTTCTTAAATGGTTTTTAATCTTTGAATCTGCTGGTGATAATAATTCGAAATCTGCTTTTAAGTGTTCATTAATGAGGCTTTTATTGGTTCTTTGCTGCGTTTTGGTCAAGTTTCATCTTAGCGAAGTTTCCTAATTTTACATGCGAAGTTGGTCAGTCATGTTGGCTTGCTTTTGAGCGAGTTGTTATAGCTGCGTGTTGGGTTTACCAAGTTGCGATTCTTTGCATTCTTGAATGCGAAGTTCGGCCATTATCTCCGGATACAATGGTCAGTAATGCGAGTTGGGTTCTTGGTCCTGTTTTAATGCGAGTTACTTAACTCGCATATGGTATAATTGCCCTAGCTTTTGAGCGAGATGCCGTCTTGAAGTTGAGTCAAAAATCACAAGCGACTTATGTGAAACCGATAAGATGAATCAAATGCGACTGCTTAAAGAATGAAGCCACTTTTGGTAGTTTAGTTGTGTGGGTTTTGTACTCGACTTTTGCCATATGCGAGTTCGTTGTTTGTCTTTTGAGTCAACAAGATGCGGGTTGTCATCTATATAGGTCAAAAGCGAGTTGGTCATGCGAGTTGGGAAAGAAGCGTGTTGGGAAAGAAACGAGTTGGGCCAGTTTCGGGTTAATAAAGCGTGTTAATGACGCTAGGAAGAAATGCAAGTTGAGAAAAAATGCGAGTTGACAGATAAGGGGATTATATGAAGCGACTTGTTGACTGGAGAAGACAGGGATGCAACTTGATCAAAGTATGTAAAGAAGATAATGAAAGTAGCTATTTGGTGTCACAATAAAACACTAATGCTAATCTGATTTGAACATGTCTTTGCAAAACCATTACAACTTCTATACACTATCAACTAAACCTCTACAACAATCACATGAATCATCACAACAAGTATAACAACTAAAGATCACAAGTTCTCTTATATCTCGTAGCACTTTCATGTTCTCAGATTCCTTGTTATTCGTGGTGTAAAGTTTTTTCTTTATGACCTTTTCAGATCCAGTCAACCACTAACAAAGCTCACCATAGACAAATAATTTGTTTTTGTTATTATTCGAAGGCTAACGAAAGGACAAAACCTATTACGGTTTCATCCAAACATCATATTCGGTTTTGAAACAAGACTCATGACCATCAAGTATCTATCTCTTTCCGAGCCTACATCATCACTGAACCTCGACTCAAACATAAATCAATCTCAGCATAATTATTTCGTGGTACTAAAAGGTATCATCAAGACTATCTAGAGTCTTTATCACGAAATAATTATTCATCATAGATCTATATGGTTTTGTTAAAATATTCGAATATATAGGAATGATGTTAACAAATCTATTAACTCATTTCCTTTATTCGTTAATAGTTAACATATCAAAATCAAAATCATTAAAAGATGGAACTAGTTAAACCTACCAATGATTTCGTTGTTACTCGTGTGAGATATCTCTACAACTCTATGCCATCCCTGTGGCCCTAATAAACTTCGTTGAGCCATCCCTGTGGCTATGTCTTACCTCGTCCCATTACCATCCATGTGGTTGCAATGGATATAAGATTTGAAAAATATGTGGTGAGATTAGAGGTTATGCTGATAAAAGAAGAGTGAGGCATACTGTTTTGTGATTAGGGTTTCGAATTTGTTATGCTACATTTGATGAGGGGGGCGGATCTAATTGTGAGTGTGTTTAGGGTTTGAGAATTATTAGGGTATGGTTGAGAGTGTGTGGGTTTTTATACCCTGAAACTTAGGGTAAGAGTGATACAAGATCACATGGGCCATGGGGTTATCAGAAATTTGTATGGGCCGTAGATTCAATGTTAACATTGGGCTTATTATACGTGATGAGTTTGATTGATTCACAATTGAAATTTTAGCAGAATGTCGCTTTTTGGTTTTTGGGCTTGAACATGTTTTGGCAAGCGAAGGATTCTTTGTGTGATGTCGACACTTGATTATGAATTTATTTGGATCGGGCCTTTGGTTATCAAGATGTTTGGTAAGGTCAATGTGAAGTTTGTGTGTGATTTGATAAATATGAGATTTGACGATGCGACGTGAGAACATGAAATTTGATGATGATGGGATTTGAGACATGCAATTTGATGATGAGTGTTACTGAAGTGATTTGATTATGAGACTTGTGATAATATGATTTGATCTTGAGATTTGATGGTGATATTCATTGTGTGATTGATACTTTAACGGATACATTTTCACGATGAATATTTTGTCACGACTTGATTTGGTATTGGAACAAAAGTCGACTACATGGTTTTTTTTTTGGACGACGGTATCTCTTATTTGAATTTGAAGTGAGGTGTTTCCGGGCGCGTTTACTTATTTCGTCTTCTTTCCTTCTACCCTTCCGCGAAGATGACTTGTTTGGGAGTTCATTGAGTGTAATAAAGACTTGGCTATTTAATTATGGTTGTGACTCTTTTTCGCTTAACTCACAACGTAACTATCACTTCGGTGTCTTACGCAGTTGAGGATACGCCAAGAGGTTTTGTACATTCGGTACACCGTTTCTTCTTCACAAGGATTAGTAAAAGTTTAAGTAACAAATATGGGGAATTTCACTTCATGATCAAGTTTGGTATATCGGATTTTCTTCTCCATGTGGTCACTAAAATAGCCGACAGAAGCATGAATGATGTGTTTACCAAATTGCTTATTGGATGGTTGTTGATTTTGCTGATGTTGGATAATGAACCATTAATGAACCGCTGCATGTTCCCCTAAAACAGATATTCACCGAAACCAAAGTTGTCATAACACATTCAAGCTGACATTGTTTATGGTTTAGTCTTGATTTTGTAAAATCCCGCGAAAGAAACTATTTCTCAGTTTAAATCATAGACTTGTAAAATCCCGTGATAATGAAAACATCCTGGTAATAGTAAAGTGCATTTCCGGATCTATCTTACGGTTTATTCTTGGTTTTGTAAAATCCCGCGAAAGAAACTATTTCTCGGTTTAAACCATAGAGTTGTAAAATCCCGTAATGATGAAACCATCTTGGAGAAAGGAAAGTGTATTTCGAGATCTCTTTTGATGCTGGTGCTACGGTTTTTGTTTCTAAGAAGAGATAAAAGGGTGAACTTCATGAATTGGATGTGTGTTTGTATATTCGTCATGGCAGTGTGGTTATTATATGATTTTACGGGGTTATGTGTTTTAACCATGGTCAGGATGAAACCATTATCAAAGTTCATTTAAATGTCAAAGCAGGCTAGATTTGCGCTGTTAATAAGAAGATGTGACAACGGCGTCAATTCAGTATTATTTATTTGAGGTTGAAGTGAAATATCACTTGCAAGTGTACTTAGTATCTGAAGGTATCGGGGATGGTTGGATGAAGATTGTTCATGATCCTTGTTCGAGCTTATTATTAAAAACGAAGACTTGGAAATCTAGTTATTGTTGGGTGTCTTTTACCTTTTCTTTTACCACTTGGGGGAATTGGGCTCATACCACTACAAAATAACTATCACTTTAAGGAGTTACGTTGTAGTGCTCAGTGTCACATTCAATTGTGGATTTTCAAGAGGTAATGTACGTCTTATACTTGATGGTTGGTTGGTTGAAGAGTATAGAGTACATAGAGAGTACTTAGAGTTTCTAATGGAAATCGGCACCGCTCTTTGTTACATATGTGCAAGTATAAGTCACGAGTTCAAAGGTTACTTTTACTTCGTGGTCAAATTCATCATATTGGGTTTTCTCCATCAGCTGTCACGACATATAGCCTACTGAATGATAATGGGGTTGATTACAAGTTTGCCAAGAGTAGATGAAAAGAGAGAGATTTATGACGTATGAACACAACAGTTCATGCCTCGTACTCTAAAGAAAAGAAAAGTGTACGTTTCAGTGCGCTTTATCTTCCGAAGAAGAGAAATCTTCTTATGACGTTTGAACACAACAATTCAAGCCTCGATCCTCCAAAGAAAAGAAAAGTGTACGTGTCAGTGCGCTTTATCTTCTGAAGAAGAGAAATCTTCTTATTAATGACCATTCTCATCAACATGCTTCATACTTTTTCCATGCGCTTCAGTCATCAAGTGAACCGGGCTACCATTGATTGTTTTTCTTATTCCACTTGCTCAACTATAATGACGATGGCGACATCATGTGTTGATTTTGTGGGAGAGAAGTGTGAATAGAACATTCGGATGATTTTCACTTATTTAATCAAGAATGGCAACTCCGTATGCAATTCTTGAGGGGGAGAAGAAGTGTGAAATTACTACATGGTTGATTTATTTCTGAGAATAAATGGTCAAACGGCTCCAAAATCATGTAAGAACCGATCTTCTTCTTATCGGGTCATCGTTACATGGAGTTTCTTCTATGAGCCGTTGGTTGACATCTTCACTCGGATTGATGAGTTTATCGACAAAGTGTTTCCGGTTAATGCTTCACGTATACATCAACATGATGATTCCGAACAATCTATCTGTTCTTGCTTGATGTGATTGGTAGTTTGGTGTTACCATCTTGTGTGTTCGTTGCGGCCTGATTGCTGATTTCCTTGATGAACATCTTTCTGTTCTTGTTTGATTGGGAGGGATTTTAGTTAAGGGAGTTTGCAAGATGTAAGTTAATTGGGATGCTTTTTGGTGGGATGCTTTTTGGTGTGAGTTGAAGATGTTAACTATCTATTCCTCAACTGCACAATCTTGAAGAAGGTCGAGTCTACAGTCTGTTCTACATTTTCTGCTACATGTTAGAAGACTAAAGACGAGTTGCATTTAACGATCTAAAGACTTCTTCTTAATCTGGGCATTTATCAAACATATTGTCGTTTTAGGGGAGAGCACTAATTGGGTGAGAGTTATAAGTCAGATTCAATCCCCAATTAGACTTGCTCATATTCTTTAGCAGTGACTCCTCGAGACGTTGATATTGACCATTGTAATATTGCAGTTGCACTATTGAATAATAATCCGCTCTTTGGTATTCCTTTACCAAATCTTCACGGATTATTGTGCACTCTGTAAATCAACCACATGAACATTAAGGAAAATGACTACCTCATCCGCTTGAAGACATTATTGGTGAATCTTCCAGATCAGTCTCTATATGTATATCTTTAGGAAGATGGAATTGATGTTGAGGAATCATTTGTTCTTGTTCATTAAGTGGGTCAATGTACATCCGGTTGTACATTTATTCATGTGTTGGACATTTGACACAAGTTGATTACTTCGGAGTTAATCATTTATCACTTATTTGAGATTGAAGTTGACTTTCACAAAGGCGTGTTCTTATTTGATAACTTGCTCGGGCTTAAGAATTTGAGTTGAAGACTTGGTTTATCTAGTTACCCAGCAGTGAGGTGGATGGTTGAAGACCTAGTTAACTATCACTATTAGGAGTTACTTTGTTTTACTCAGTGTCACACGCATATGACGGTGTGGATAATCGCTAGAGGTGTTAATGTCTCATACTTTGCTTGAGTAGTGAGTACTTAGAGATTTGCTTGAAGCATAAATTCTCGACACCGTTCTTCCACCATTAGGTGCAAGCTTAAGATACAAATATGGGGAATTTGATTTCAATTTAAAGTATGGTATATCTGGTTTTCTTCATCGGTGGTCACTTCAAATTGTCTACATAAGGGTTGATAAAAATAGTCAGAGTAAGTCTTCAGCAAGTTGATTCTTACAAGAGTTCAAGTGTTCTTCTTAACAAATTTCTAGTATACGGGCTTATCATTTGTTGCTGATTCTGAAGTATCAAAACCAGAAATGGGAAAGGATACAAGCATATAAACGCGAGTAAACTTGATGAACTTAATACTTCTAAGTAATTGAAGATATCCCGGGAAGAAAAATGTTATTACCGCAGAGAAACTCAAGGTTTGAATCATGGCGAGTAAACTTGATGAACTTAATTCTTCTAAGTGATTGAAGATATCCCGGGAAAACAAATGTCATGACCGCAGAGAAACTCAAGGTTTTACTCATCAAGGCGTTTAGTGTTCTAATTCCAACTATGTGGGGGAAGAGATGTTAGAGAAAGTTTCTGAAGATAAAAGAGGTACACAAGTACGACATATTCAGGGGAGATAAATGTGTAACATGAGGGAGGTGTTATCAGCTATTCTCTCGTTGGGAATGTGTGTACTTAGGATTCTTGAGCTTCATACACATTCATCAGGGACGAAAGATGTGAACATAGGGGAGGTGTTCTTCATTACCCTCATGATGTGTATTCGGGAGAGTTCTTGGATAGTGGTGAACTCGGTTCTTGAGCTTCATACATGTTCATCATGGAAGAAAAATGTGAACATGGGAAGGTGTTCTTCATTCCCCTCATGAAGTGTATTCGAGAGAGTTCTTGAGCATTATACTAAGAGACTGACTGCATCAACTCAACTACTTGGGGGAATTGTTCTCTTGACACCTTTTGGAATGGAATGCTTCATACTTCAGTGGAAAAGGAATTTGAGAAGATTATTTATGTGTGGGATGATACGTTGCTATTCTTGTTGATGATATAACCTCGAACGAAGAATCACGGTGATTATTCTTGAAAGGAGCAGCGGGATTTATGATAATGGTGTGCGTCTCTGTGCACCTGGCTAAGGCAAGCTTGAAATAGAGCTTCGAATCGCCTCACTAAAGGATTTTCGATTGGGGGGAAGCTGCCAAAGTCTCACTTTCAGATGGTTCAATTTCTTTCTTTGATTCAAGAGCCCTGGAAGCTTTGGTGGTGAATGTTTAAGAGTTGATGACTGATTTGTTCGTTTTCGTACAGATATTTTTTCCAAAGAAATACAAAGGTATGTATTTCCCAGGTCGTTTTCCCAACGAGGGATGAATGGAGTTAACAACTCACGTCGCGTGATTCGGGATCCGAATGGGTAAAAAGGGATTTGGATGATATATTTTGATCTTGTGTGATTTGGATTAGTAATGTGATCCAAGGTATAGTTTAAGGATTAAAAGTGTACATGCTGAAATTTCAGGGACCAAACATGTAAAACTGAAAATGTAATCCAAGGGTTGTTTTTGCCAATCTCAAATAGTCCAAGGGCTGAATTTGCAACTTTTGAAACTTTAGGGTAGATTCTGCCAAATAACTGAAAGTTCAGGGACTATTTCTGACAATTCTTCAAAGTTGATCATATTTTTCAAACATCATCCTCTGAGCATAAAAGTCTTCACAAATGCATAATTCTGACCTTCCGGCTCAGCTTAAGCTCTCTTAATCTCTCGTGCTCGGATTTTCGTCTGATTTAGCTTCTTTTTGTGTGTTTTATCATATCCGTACCTGCACAAGCACAAACTCAAGAAAACAACAAATATTAGCAATAAACGGCTCTTTCTTGGTTATATTGGGTCAGTTTTGATAAATAAAAGATATGCGTTTAAGCACATATCAAAATACCCCAGACGAGACCATTGTCGTGTCCCCACGCAATGCAATCAACTCACGCTTATAAAACCAAGGATTTCAATCTCTTTCTATTAAACCTATGAAGAAGTAGCAAAGATTCCTCAAAAGAGATTAAGAAAGCCTTAATTCTAAAAATGCCCCGTTTACCTTTTATTCACATGTATAGATATTATGATTAAGCACATTCTGATTATGAGTGACGGTTTGCTGAACTTTCATGTCGATCAATAACTCCAACATTTTTCAATCAACACCTTAGGATCACGGAGTAGAAAACACAACACAGCGTGAAGTGACCATACGGATAGAATACATCGTCCCTGATTTTTCACAAGTCCCCAAACTAAGCGTAAAATCGAAATCATTGCTAAATATGATTCTAGATGCTAACACTACCCATGGAAGTTACTTGTGTAATTACTTTTTGCTCCCATTTTCCTATTTTTCCTCTATATTTTTTTATTTTTTTTTGTGAGAAATGAATTTCTTCAGATTTCTCGTTTCGATAACTTTTTATTCCGATAAAGATACAAAGCTAAGTCGCTAATTAGTTATTCATCTTCCCTCGAAAACCATTGCACACAAGAATGAGGTCCACATCAAGGTCCTAATTTCACACGATTTAAGGAGAATATCCTTTTTATGGCGACCGAGACAACTCATCTACGAGTCCAGAAACAGAAGCTTTATTTAGACATCTCCCGGATCCGAAGTTTGGCTTAACACTATTTCAGAACATTTGCATTTTTGCAATTTAGGCCCTTGGTCTTTTCAACCACTAACTCAACGGGATTACCGTTTTATCGAAGTTTTATTATGATTTTGGATTTTTCCTCTACTTTTATAGAAGTCTATGACAACTTTTATAGCTTTGGATTTTTAATTTTAAAACATTTGAGCTTTATTTCATGTTAATTTTTGTGCCAAACTCCAAACCCTACGACTTTTATAACAATAGAAACAATAGCAAACTATTAGGAATCAGCTTGTCTATTACACCGTAACACCGGACTCGATGTGTACCCAACTATCATGGGCAAGGATTCTCTAAAGAAGACAAATAACTAACTATCGCCAAAAACTCAACATCTCTAATTATTTTTAGCAGATATGGGATGAAACAATTTTGTGGGAACAAAAAGCCATAAGTACCTTCGATGGGCTCTAAAGAGAACCAACTACTCCACGCTTAGCATCTAAACTCATAAGTAACTCTATCATTTCTTGATCTCCGCAAATTTAAAATCCCAAATAATGAGATCCGTGGATGCTTAGCCGATAATTAAATTATCTATGGTTAAGGGAACAAGCTAGGCCTCAACACGCCCGGTCAAGTCAGAATTCCATTCCTACTCTCACCAGCGGAAAGTCAAAAAGGTGTCAAAACATATATTAACTTAGCAAATGCTTCGTCTAATGAAATTAAGTCATGCATATTTAAAGTCACTCAGGGAAACTTGCAAAATCTTGGCCTTGTGAGCTAGAATTCGCATTTTATAGCTTCTTGTCTAAGAGACTAGCAAACTTTTCAATCAAAAAGACTTAACAAAAGCTTAAAAATTTTTAAATTTTTTAAATTCTCTCATATATAGCACAATTTTTTCATTTTCTAAGGAAAAACGGGGTTGCGAGAGTTCACGACAAAAATAAGCAAGTGCGGTCAAATCAAATCGAAGATTACCCTACCCCAGACTAGAACGAAACATTGTCCTCAATGTTTAAAATCAAGGGTATCACGAAAATCTAAAAGCCGTTTATTAAGTATGCTCAAAGATAAACGTTAGTCGATAAGATTTCGGATATCGGATTTCCTTCAAAGATCGATCATGAAACTCGAGTGGAGAAAAGACAAACTTCGAAAGCACGGAGTCTTCATATCGAGAAAATCCTACATAACATCACAAACAACCAAACACGAGAAATCGAAGAGGCTAACCCCTTCACGTCACTTATTAGAAAGAAAATAGAAAGGAGATAGAAACGCTTGTTTTGTTATCGAGTCGTTAGCTTGACTCGCCCCGAATTCGTTTGTCCTTGGGGAAGCAAGTGGAAAAGATAATCTCCATCGGACTTTCGTTCAAGAGGTTTGGATAAACATTTAAACATAAGAAAGTTCCACTCCGACGAGATACCCACGGTTCTTAAAAAGGAAAAGCGGTGATACCGGGGTCAAAGATGGTATCCTCATTCCCGCAAGAGTGAAGAAGAGGAGAAATCACATTATATGAAAGAAATGGAATAAAGATTTTTATAACAATTAAGATCCATTCTTCATCTTCAAAAGCAAATTTTATATAATCTTTAATTTGAATTTGATCATTTAAGCTCGTAGGGTGATTTTCAACAAAAATATCGGTAGGAAGAGGTGGTGTGATGTCATCAATAAGGGAATTCTTTAGAGAGAGCTGCTCTCCCCCCAAACTAAAATCTTCCTCAAGATCAAAATAGACACGATCATACTCCGGATGAGATATGATATGAGAGAGTCCACCGGAGAACTTCTCGAGATAATCATCATTAATCTTTCGTGGCGGCTCATTTAACGAATCTTCATTCAACAAACTTTCAATCTCTCTTAAATCGGCTTCAAAATCAAAGTCATCGTCCTCACTTCCCGGTGGAAGAGGATCGATGCGATCGAGTTCATCGGCGAACTCCTCGAGAAGTAAATCAAGAGACGAATCCTTGAGCTCGGGCTCCGGAGGATTTTCTTTAGACGGCTCTACTTCTTTGAATTCTTCAATCGAGATAAACGGAGGTGGGATTTGTGCGGTACTTTGTGAGCTTTGAACTTGTACCTTTTCCATTGTGGTCTCCGTGTCGGACTCATCACTTTCCTTGTCAAATATTTGATTGTCAAAATTAAGAGTATATTCTGAATCGAAGTCGAACAAAGGATTTGTGAAGGTCATTTTGAAAGTTTCTGAAATCGAATCGAAAGGTTTCTCAAATACCCTTGGGATTGGAACAAGGTTATCAATATTCTCAAGAGGAGTGCATTCGACTTCCTTGTCCCCCATTGACAAGGTATCCGAAGGTTCGTTAATAAGCGGATCGATCTTTACGTTCTCTTCTGCAAACGGTTCATCGTCATCACTATCGTCAGAGTCGGAATAATAAAAAGTGGGTGGATGACTCGGTCTTTGTTGATTGATATAGCTTTCAAAGACCTCAATTTGTGCACTCATAACAGAAATTTTCTCGGAATAATGATCACTCAACATAGTGGTAGAATCGTAAGGAACATCAGCATCCCACTGATAATGATGTTGCGTCATATTCTCGATCAAATCATAAGCTTCTTGAGGTGTCTTCCGCATGAGATTTCCACCAGCTGCCAACATGATTTTGTCTCGATCAATCGTAGTGATACCATGATAAAAGGTTAGGATTTGATCAAGAAGCAAAATTCGATGATCGGGACATTTCTGCAATAACGATTTGAATCTTTCCCAAGCTTCAAATACGGATTCCTTAGGTAATTGCTGGAAATTAAGAATTTCTTTCCTCAGCTGCATCGTTTTCGAATATGGAAAGTATTTGGAGAGAAACTTGCGAAACATCTCTTCCCAAGTATGAATTGAACATTTTTTAAGGGTATAAAACCAAGATTCGGCTTTGTGGGTTAATGAGAAGGGGAAGAGATTCAATCGGATATCATCTTGAGAAACGTCACGTTGCTTCATGGATTGAGTAATAGATAAAAACTTGTTCAAGTGCTCATTAGCATTTTCGTCGTGAAATCCATGGAATTGGCAATGCTGTCGAAGAAGACGAACCATACGATTTTTCAATCTAAACTTGGTTCCCGGAACGATCGGTCCTCCTCGACCGATAAGTGACGGACGATAGAAATCCTCCATGGTCCGAGGATCATGGGGATCAAAGGGTGAGAAATCGAGCATAGTGGAGAATTAACAAATTAGAGGGTAAAGAGATAAGAATTAAAGATTTCAGAGGAAAACGAAGATTATTTTTGGGTTTTTAAAGATAGAAAACATAAAAGGAAAAAAAATTTTGAAAAGGAAAATATTTTTGGGTTTTTATAAAGGTAATATGTACAAAAACAAAACGGTAACTTCACGAGGAAGGATCTTCAAAAACCGCGAATCGAGACGGAATACGAAAACTCACTACATGCCCTCCCCGGCAGCGGCGCCATTTTTTGATTTGTTCGTTTTCGTACAGATATTTTTTCCAAAGAAATACAAAGGTATGTATTTCCCAGGTCGTTTTCCCAACGAGGGATGTATGGAGTTAACAACTCACGTCGCGTGATTCGGGATCCGAATGGGTAAAAAGGGATTTGGATGATATATTTTGATCTTGTGTGATTTGGATTAGTAATGTGATCCAAGGTATAGTTTAAGGATTAAAAGTGTACATGCTGAAATTTCAGGGACCAAACATGTAAAACTGAAAATGTAATCCAAGGGTTGTTTTTGCCAATCTCAAATAGTCCAAGGGCTGAATTTGCAACTTTTGAAACTTTAGGGTAGATTCTGCCAAATAACTAAAAGTTCAGGGACTATTTCTGACAATTCTTCAAAGTTGATCATATTTTTCAAACATCATCCTCTGAGCATAAAAGTCTTCACAAATGCATAATTCTGACCTTCCGGCTTAGCTTAAGCTCTCTTAATCTCTCGTACTCGGATTTTCGTCTGATTTAGCTTCTTTTTGTGTGTTTTATCATATCCGTACCTGCACAAGCACAAACTCAAGAAAACAACAAATATTAGCAATAAACGGCTCTTTCTTGGTTATATTGGGTCAGTTTTGATAAATAAAAGATATGTGTTTAAGCACATATCAATGACTTCTATCTTCTATGAAGTGCTGCTCGATATCCTTATCTCGGTACTCGTATCATCATCTTCTTTAACTATGTCATCTTCTCTATCTTTTTATATATTTATTAAAAACAAAATACAAAAATAGAAAACCAACAAAAAGAAAATAAAAAAATATAAAACCTACAAAAACCCATAAAAATCAGAAAATTTGAAAAATACCAAAAATATTTTGTTATCAAGACATGTCTTCTGGTATCGATAACATCTGCGGTCTTAGAAATGTCATTCAATAATGGCACGGGACCATAGATGAAGTTCGAGCAGGAGGTGTAAATATTCTTTTCCAAAAAATGTCTCTTAATATGGCTTACAGTTACTTCAGACTGTAACCTGAGCTTATAACTATGGCTTGCTATTATTTCAGATAGCAACCCGTTCTTTAAAGGAAGGAAAGTGCTGCGCTAAACCTATTTTCAAAATATTTTGTGCACTTATCCTAAAAACAAATATGAGGAAAGTATGTCGAAGGACTACTGTTCCTACACAAATGTTTTTCCGTCTAAAATTCTTCAGAAAAATATTTGTTGTTTTCAAAAATTGGTGGTAAATGAGTTGCTTGTAAATCAATCAGAATCAAGTTTTCATAAAATTACAAAAACTCAATTGATGACTTCAGCGCTTTTAAAACTTTTCAAGAAAAAGAGTCATTGATTGAGGGGAAGAATATTTTTCATATTTACATCATCTAACGGGCTTTCTTAATCATCCTACGTGCTTATCTGAAAAATATAATTGCCTATGTTGAAGGACTAGGTTTCTAGGATGTGACTGTTAGGTTTAGATGATTATAGATTGATGAACATTATTCCCATGCCTTACATGAACTGATTGATATGCTGAATTGACTTGAATTTGTCGATTGTTGTTTGGGTGATGTCGACCACCATATATCTGTATGTGTGTTCACTAACGTATGCAGGTATATTGGTATAAAAGAATGTTCCCGATCCGGATCCCACAATTGAAGATGATTGGATGCCGAAAGGAAAGGGTAACTATATCTTGGGTTGACAAATGAAGAAACGGAGCTTAATTGGACTTCCATGGAGAGTTGGCATTTAAAATGCAACGTAAGAAGAAGTCTCACTGCATCTGCAGACGGTTTTTCTTCCAAGCCCTACAGCAACAACAGAAGCTTCTCAACTACCTAACGTATCTTTGTGCAGGGATAATAGTGATGATACCATTTTTATAAAACTTTGAATAATATTGTTTTGAAAATTGGAAAAATATTGTTTTGAAAATTAATTGGACTTAATTTTGAAAATCACCGGACTTCATTTTATCAAAACATAAGTCACTCAATCAACGACTACGGTCATCGATTGAGGGGGAGAGTGATTTAAAATAAATTATTTTCATACAATATTACTTCATAAAAGTTCGTTTATACAATAATTAAGTGGTGATCTAAAGATTTAATGTTATGTCATAGTATGATTTTTCTTTTGAATCAAGGTCTTTCAAAATGAAATTTTTTCTGTTCTTGTTTGATTGTGAAATTGTTTTATTTTAAATCAAGATCTCATAAAACAATCATACCTGATACTAACAATCTTTAATGTCTTAAAATGGTCCTTATCAGTCATTTTTCAAAATTAAATTTTGCCACGTCTTTCTCTAAAATTTTCTAAATGATTTAAATCAATCGAGATCCAAAATCTCAATTGGTTTGAAAATTTTGATCGGGGGAGAGATCGTGTTTTAAATCTCAAATCTGTTTTAATGGAATTGGTTTTAGTCCTTCAAAAGCACTCCTGCCTCCATGTGCCAAACTATTTCATACACAATGCACATGTTGAGGAGGGAGGATTTATCCAAAAACAAGATGAGTATTTAAACCTGGCCACATTTTCTCCCGTGTTTTCTAAACATAATTAAATCACTTGGGATCCAAAATCTCAAAGGGTTTGATATTTTTGATCGGGGGAGAATTTGTGATTTACTAATGAAAATTGATAAAAGGTGATCGTTTTGATTTAATTGTGCAGGCTGCTCTCTCATATGTGCTAAACGCTTTTGAATCATGAAGCACATATTGAGGGGGAGCAAATAAACTATCGAGGTACAAAAGCTTTTTAAAGTGATTTATAAAGTACCTTGATTGAGTTTTCAAATGGTTTCTTAATGGATTTGTGATTGTGGATGTGCTTCAAATTAACTCTTGCCTCTATGTGTTAAAATGCTTTCTCTTATCCTATGCACATATTGAGGGGGAGAATTTTACCAAGAAAATCAAATGGCTTTTTTCTATGAAAATTGTGATCAAAGAAAATATTTCAAAGTCCTCTTGCCTCCATGTGCTAAACAATTTCTAAATCATATGCACATGTTGAGGGGGAGGTTTTCTAAATGATCAAAACTATTAAGGTACAAAATGCTTTGATCTTGTATCACAAGTACCTTGATTGTTTTTCCAAATAATTTTTCAATTGGTTTCAAGAAGGAATGAACTGTACCAAAAGACCGACCATTTTACTTTATGTATGGAGTTATAAGGATGGTGAGGTTAGGTATTCGTTCCCAGGATCCGCCAGAACCGGAGGGATCTACCCAGGGACAATCCACTAGATAGTGTAGAGTCTTTAGGTATGATGAAAAAAGGAGAAAAGTGAGATATGGGAAGAGTGCGTACTGAGATAGAGCTAGAACTGGAATAAACCCAACAAGGTTCTAGTAATGAAGTCTCGGTAAGCACTGAAGGGGTTGAAGAATGAAAAATAAATGAATGAGAAAAGGGTGAAAAGAAATAGCCCTCCAATAATTCAACCTTAGGGCAGAAACCGGGTTCAATACATATGCTACTGGTGTTTACTAAGGTAACACTGGTATTGAAGACAAGACGTCATGGACCCCAGTGACGCACTGCACTAAAACTTCCCAAGCTACTCAAGTTCCTCTTAAAAGGACTTGTTTCATTCTCACGGGGAACCGACATTATCTATCGACTTTCTCTTAGAGATTGTTGATATTGAAGAAGGAGACCCACTCCCTAGTCTCCGGCATAGGAACCAAATGTGCACAATTGAGTCTAGAGCCAAGAGATAATCCACAATATCTCTTTAGGACACTATATTCTTGAAGACTCACTGTTTCACATAATGTGGAAAGAGAGATATATCTTAAGAGTCCTACGCATTATCCTTGTGGTATTGCCAGAACATCCGAGTGATATGTAAAAATATTCACAATGAAGATGGAAATCCTTCTAGAGCCAACATCAAACAAGCTCTTGGTGGGTGACATGTGAGATCTTTTCTAAAGATTAAGCTTGTGACAACTGGATAGAAACGATGGGGAGATTCATTCTTGAATCAACCTTGGTCCAGGATAGGAATTGACGAATACTTTTGGATAAACCGTTCGATGTGCAAACCTTCTTTTCTCTAGCACGTCGAATGTGTATTCATGTTTTCAAATTCAAAAAGTATCTTTGATTGAAAAAAAATAAAAATAAAATACTTTTGGAAAAACCGTTCGATGTGCGAATCTTCTTTTCTCTAGCACATCGAATGTGTACTCCTATCAAATATAAAAAGTATTTTTGATTGAAAATTGATCTTTCTCATAAAACCTTCGTCGTATTGCAAAACTCTTTCTTCTAAGCAATACGCGATTGTTTTTCAAATCATTTTTCATCAATAAGTGAATCTCAATTCGCTGGTTCACTCACTCCGTGTTGTCTTCTTTGAGACGTTCCGGTTTGAGAACGGCTAGAACAGCTGCGAAACCCTGTCAAGGAGATTCTTAGGAATCCTACCGATCACAGGCAGTACTTGTAATGATCAACGGGAACCGTGGTCGTGTACCTCAATTCAACGAAAGTGATCAAAGACACTTTCGTGTGTTTTATTGCTAACTGTTGTCTGCAGGTACATTTGGACTGTTGCAGCGATCGAATTGAGGAGTCAATCCAAAGCCGCATGCTCACGGCATCCACACTTAATTTGAAGAAATCATGACTGGTGCATATCTACATAACCTGGCTCTGATATTTCATACTATGCTTCTACTTCGCTGCTGCAAATATCATGAACCAGTAAGGCTTCCGCTACTATGATGGAAAGATGTCATGATTCAAAAGTGTGAGCATGTCGGTCCGAAAGTCACAACTTCACATGATGGCAACACAATAAAGGGTGATCCAGAGATTTACTGTGGCTGATGATCTCAAAGAAAGCTCGAAGATCATCAAAGATGTGGATCAGTTCAAAGACCTCCACTGAAAGTACAAAGCACTCGGACTTTGAAGTTGCACTACAAAAGCACAAAGATTGCGGAATTGAAGAATTGAAGTCTACGAGCTCAAGAACAAAGTCAAGAATATAATGCTAGGATTCAAAATGTAAAACATGGGGTGACCTCCCTTAGGGGGAGATTGTTAGGAATTAGAAAATTCCATAGTGAAGAGTCGGTCACCCCAAATATTATCTAGCATAAGTTAGCTCGTAGACATATCGTTAGTTACATTATTTAGTAGTTTATTAGTTATTTAGTAGCGTAGTATAGTTTAGTGTAACACCGTGGAGGAAGGACGGGTCTTTACCCACTGTATACCTGATCCACAGGCCGATAGGAGGTCGTGTAGTTTTTAAGTATAAATACCCCTTCCATCCATGGAAGGGGTGTGGCTTCTTTGAATCTAACCTTTCATTTGTTTAAGCAACTCTCTTCAAGGAACCTCCTCTCAACTCTCTTCATCTCTCTAAAATGGCTTTCTTATTTAATCACAATCCTAGACCACCCGAATCATCAAACAACATAAATATTGGATCCTAACAACAATTATTCTGGAAAAAGGATATGGATATGCAAAAAGCTGAAAATCTTGTTGAAAAGAATCCCCCTTGTAGAAATTGCCTCCCAGCAACTGTGTATCCTCAAAATACACCAATGCATTTAGTTCCTAGATCTATTGCCACTAATAGCAAGACCTTAATCAGCCTGTATGTTGTTTATCAACTATTTGTTGATTTTGAGAAGACGTGTAAGAAGAGAATCACACCTACAGGGATAACTGAGGGGGAAAGGGGTTTTGAGCAAACTAAAGAATGTTATTTAACTGAGGTCATGCCTTTATTTAAACAATTAAAAGGTCAATTTGAGAGTTTTCAAAAGGGAATAAAATCAGACATCAAAGAAATGGAAAAGGAATTTGATGCAATGATAGTTGAGGTCAATGATTATGAACGGGAACTCAAATATAATGAAATTGAAAGGAAAAATCTGCATATCTTAAATGAGAACTTAATATTAAGTTGTTTGACTCAAGATATGTTTTATACTGTTACTAAGCATTCTATTACTGCTTCTCAATTTCATGAACTAACTGTTGCATTGAAAGTTTCCCATGATCGTGTCATTGAGCTTGAAAACAAAAACTCATAACTTAACGAGAAAATTGATCAGGATGATCACGATAATTTGTAAAACAGTTTTCTAAGCTAGAAGTTGAACATTTTAATTTACAACTAAAATATCAACATCTCAAAGAAAATGTCAAAACCTCAAACATCAAGACATCCTCAAATGTTCCAGAGTTTGATGCACTTTTTGAAATAAACAAACGAGATGAACAGATTCAAGCTCATTGTAACACGATCAGAAAGTTGAAAGCCCAAATTTCACAATTAAAGGGTGAAAAGAACAATGTGATTGGTTCCCAAATGCCTCCTCTTTTAGATTCTCAGTGTTCTCAAAATTTTCATCTTCAAAACTTGGTTAATGTTTTACAAAAAGAAAATGAGAGTTTTCTAGAAGAAAATGAAAATGTTAAACGACACTTTAAAGAGTTATATGATTCAATGAAAGTCACTCGTGACAAGAACAACGAAAAAATAACGTCTTTACAAAAAGAAATTGAGAATCTGAGGAGACAGGAAAAAGGGAAACTGCCACTTGTCTTCAATGAGAATGTTGCATCAAAGTCATCCTTAGACTGCAAATATACTGTGACTGTTAAATACATTCATCCTCATCTTAGGAATAACGAACTTGTGTTTCATAACTATTTCGCTCACCTTAAGGATAGTCTAGAATGTCTCTGTGAGATTGTGGAAGAAGATTTCATAAATAAGCCGCTTGATAGAGAAATTAGGTTTGCTTGCATTCAGGCCAAACGATCTCAGGAGCTGCTAGAATGTTTAATAGCAACATGTCCTAAATCCTTAGGTGCGAAAGGTAAAACTGTGATGCCTTGTTCTATGCCTAGTGCCAAGTATACAAACCATTCTATGCCCAATATTAAGAAAGTAAACTCTAAAGTGCCTTCAAGTAGTTCAGATCCCCGCACTTCTAGTTCAGGAATGCAGACGGTAGCTCAACCAACTAATGTTCCCATAATTCCCTCTACAGGAGTAATCAGTGACATAAAAGCAAATGGGTCAAAGCCTCCAGGCAATACAAAGCAAGATAGGACCTCGCAAGCTAAGAATGTGCATTGGAAGAGAGTAGAAGACCACCCTAGGAACACTAAGTTTGAGTTGAATAAAACGAATCGTGTTGATTCTAGTATTAGCTATAAGCGTACTATAATTAATTCGAATTTCTGCTACTATCTGTAAACCATGTAATGATGACTGCTTGATTTCTGTTACTAATCATGAATGTGGTGTGAATGATTTGTCTAATGCTGTTAAATGCCCTGTTAACATTGTTAATGTTAAAAATCAAGCTAAGAAGGCTAAAAGGCAAAGGAGAATGAAAGTTAGAAAACAATGGAAACCCACAGGAAGAAAATTTAGTAATATAGGTTATCAATGGATACCTACTGACCGTAAGTTTAATCTTAATGTGTCTTGCCCTAAATTTGCTAAGTCAATGCCCACTAGAAAATGGATGCCTACTGGTAGAACTATTCCTTTAAGAAGTGAACATACTTTGAATAGGTCAAATACGGACACTAGCGCTGCATCTATTTCTGATGATTCCATTGTGTCTACTTCTGATGTGGGTGTTCCAATCACTGTTACTAACAAAATGGAACCCATTCTTGCATGGGGATCCCAATTATCCAGTTATCCATTCTTGTCTGTGTTCAACTGCAGATCGCTCAAATCGCTTCGTGGTACTGGACTCAGGCTGTTGCAAGCATATGATTGGAGATCGCTCGCGGCTCATGAACTTCGTGAGTAAATTCACCGGGACTGTTAGATTCGGGAACGACCATTTTGGTGCAATTATGGGTTATGGAGACTATGTTGTTGGTAAAAGTGTAATCTCCAGGGTATATTATGTGGAAGGTCTTGGTCATAACTTGTTCTCTGTTGGTCAATTATGTGATTCCGATCTAGAAGTGGCTTTTAGAAAACATACTTGTTTCGTTAGAGAACTTGATGGTGTGGAATTGTTAAGAGGAACTCGTGGTTCAAATCTATACACCATCTCTATCTAAGACATGATGAAGTCCTCTCCAATCTGCTTGTTGTCAAAGGCTTCAAAAACAAAGTCATGGTTATGGCAGCGTCGTCTCAATCACTTGAACTTCGGAACCATTAATAACCTTTCCAGAAAGGATCTTGTCAGAGGCTTACCCAGATTAAAGTATGAAAAAAGATCATCTTTTTTCAGCTTGCAAATTGGGAAAAAGCACGAAATATGCCCACAAACCAAAACCCACAAACTCAGTAATGGAAGTTCTTCATACCCTTCATATGGATTTGTGCGGACCGATGAGAGTGCAAACTATTAATGGGAAGAAATATATTTTAGTCGTTGTTGATTACTACTCTCGATTTACTTGGGTAAAGTTTTTGAGGACAAAGGATGAAACTCCAGATGTCATCATCAAACTTATCAAACAGCTTCAGGTTCGACTCAACAATATTGTTAGAATTGTTCGAACAGACAATGGCACAGAGTTCGTCAACAAAGACTTAATTCAGTTTTATGAAAGTGTTGGAATCAATCATCAAAGAAGTGTTCCACGAACTCCTCAACAGAACGGTGTAGTTGAAAGACGAAATCGAACTCTTGTGGAAGCCGCAAGAACAATGCTAATTTATTCAAAGGTTCCAATGTTTCTCTGGCTTGAAGCCATTGCCACTGCTTGCTACACCCAAAATCGTTCCCTTATACACACCTCTCATGAAAAAACTCCATATGAACTTGTCCATAAACGAAAACCTGATCTCTCTTACCTTCGTGTGTTTGGTGCGTTGTGCTATCCAACGAATGACGGTCAAGATTTAGGTAAGTTAAGAGCTAAGGTGGACATTGGAGTTTTTGTAGGTTATGCATCAAACAAGAAGGGTTACCGAATCTACAACAAAAGAACTCGAGATATCATGGAAACTATTCACGTCACGTTCGATGAGCTGTCCGGGCAAATGGCTCTAGGACAATCCAGTTCTGGAACCGCATTTCAAACTTCATCAAGTTGTCCTATCAGTTCTACTCTTGTACTTAATTCATCACCAGCAACTCCTTATGTACCTCCCTTAGAAGATGATTTGAAGAAATTATTTGATCCAATGTTTGATGAACACTATGAGCCAAATGCAAATGATCTGTCAATTCCATCAACAGAGGCTGCTCCTATCCCTGTCAATGAAGTTAACCCTTCAGTTTCAATGTCATTAAGTCAAGAAGCCTGCCATGATCACTCTGTCTCATCAACAAATCATCAATCATCGAGTGTACATCATAGAATTGTTTCTGGAACCCATGATGAAGTTAATCCCTTTGCTACTCCCGAAGATGCCCTCTTTGAGAACATATTTGCTCCTGAACCATCATCAGAACCATCATCATCAGGAGAAATCGACTCTGCTACATTAGTTCTTCAACAACAACCACATGAAAACCTCAGAAAATGGACTCATGATCATCCATTGGACAAAATCATTAGAAACCTCTCTCGTCCAGCATCCACTCATAAACAACTTGCAACTGATGCCTTATGGTGCTTCTTCAACTCCGTACTCTCTAAGATCGAACCAAAATACGTAAAAACTGCCATGAATGAAGACAGCTGGTTCAATGCCATGCAAGAAGAAATTCATGAGTTTGATCGACTAGATGTATGGGAATTAGTACCTGCTCCTGATTGTGCTATGATCATTGCTCTAAAGTGGATCTTCAAAGTAAAACTCGATGAGCATGGTGATGTATTAAAGAACAAGGCTCGATTGGTTGCTAAAGGATACCGTCAAGAGGAAGGCATTGACTTTGAAGAATCATTTGCTCCAGTTGCACGTATCGAGGCAATCAGAATCTTCCTGGCTAATGCTGCTAGTAAGAATATGGTAGTCTATCAGATGGATGTAAAGATGGCTTTTCTTAATGGAGATCTTAAAGAAGTCGTATACGTCAGCCAACCTGAAGGTTTTCTGAATCCAGAGCATCCTACTCATGTCTATCGCTTGAAGAAGGCTCTTTACGGGTTAAAGCAACCTCCAAGGGCATGGTATGATACGCTATCAAAGTTTCTTCTATCTACTGGATTCAGCAAAGGAGCAGTTGATCCGACATTGTTCACCGAAAGTCAGGCAAACATTTAATTCACGTTCAAATCTATGTTGATGATATTATTTTTGCCTCGACTGACCCCAATAAATGTTATCGTTTTTCAAATGAAATGGGTTCCAAATTTCAAATGTCAATGATGGGACAAATGTCATTTTTCTTGGGATTACAAATTTCACAAAGTCCCGGAGGCATTTTTATAAATCAATCTAAATATGCAAACGAGATTTTAAAGAAATTTGGATTTGATTCTTGCGACCCTGTTGACACCCCCATGATAGAGCGTACTAAACTGGACGAGGACCACTAAGGGATCATGGTAGTCCAAACAAAATATCGTAGTATGATTGGATCCCTAATGTACCTCACAGCCAGTAGACCAAATATTCTGTTCGCTATTTGCATATGTGCTAGATACCAGGCTAAGCCTACCAAAAAGCACCTTGAAGCGTTTAAACGGGTCTTTCGGTATCTCCAAGGAACCATCAATATGGGACTTTGGTACCCAAAGGACACCGGTATGTCACTAACATCCTATGCATGCCGATCATGCAGGATGTCAAGATACACGCCGAAGCACTTCCGAGGTGCTCAGTTTTTGGGTGATAAGCTCGTAAGCTGGTCTTCAAAGAAACAAATGAGTACTTCTATATCCTCTATAGAGGCTGAATACATAGCCATGTCATCTTGTTGTGCTCAAATCCTTTGGATGAGATCCCAATTATCAGACTATGGCTTTGAATTCAACAAAATCCCTCTGTATTGTGATAACAAAAGTGCAATTGCTCTCTCATGCAACAATGTACAACATTCAAGAGCAAACCATATCGATATTCGACATCATTTCATCAGGGAGCAAGTGGAAAACGGTGTGGTGGAACTTTATTTTGTGAGGACTGAATATCAGTTAGCAAACATCTTCACCAAAACTCTTCCTAGAGAACGTTTTGAGTTTATCCTTCCACGACTTGGTCTAAAGAGTCTACAACCGGAAACACTTAAACGTCTTCAAGAGGAAGAAGAGGAGTAAAAGGTTTTTCTTCATCTATCTCTTGTAAATATTTTTTCAAAAAAAAAAACAAAAAAAAAAAAAAATACAAAATACAAAATTTTAAAACCAACGAAAAGCAAATAAAAAAATATAAAAACTTTCAAAAATCCATAAAAATTTGAAAAACTCAAAAATTTTCAAAAAATATTGTCTTTTTGTCTTGTTTTTCTTGATTCGATGATATCTACGGTCTTTGTGCTGTCATTCAAAGAGTGACACGAGTCTTTAGATGTTGTTCGAATATGCATAAAAAAAAATTCAAAAATCAAAAAATATTTTTTTGAGAGATTGTGAAACAGTGGCTTATAGTCATTTCAGTCTATAACCCGTTTTTTTAAAGAAAGAACAGAGCCATGCTTACCTTGTTTTTCAAATCTCATGCTCTGATTATATACACAATTAATTGATATCTAATGAAAACTAATAGCTTTGAAAAATAACTCGGACTCAATTTTTGAAAATCATCTGGACTTAACGTTTGTCAAAATCTCTATCTCTCAATCAACAACTTATGTCATTGATTGAGGGGGAGAATGATTTCAACTAAATCAAAAGGTTATTTGTCATACAATTGTTTTCATAAGATACTCATGCATTTTTGATCGATGGAGTTTAAAGTCTCAAAATCCGATCCTTATCAGTTAAAATGTTTTCATAAGCAAATCACTATTCTCCTCAAAGACTTTCAAAATCAATTTAAATCTACAGAGATCACAAATCTCAAATGATTTGATAATTGTGATCGGGGGAGAATTTGTGATTTAAATTGGATTTAAACTGATAATTCGATAAATGGTTTTATAATGATTTACAAGCTCACCTCCCCACATGTGCCAAACGAGTTCAAATTTTTCATGCACATGTTGAGGGGGAGCATCTATGTCAAACCAAAAAGGATTGAAACGTGATTGATTTGTTTCAATGTGCAGATTTTCCCTAATATGTGCAAAACACTTTCAAATCTCTATGAGGGGGAGCAACTTTTTGAAAACCTCATCCTTTTCAAAAATACTCTTAACAAAGTATGAAAAATACTAATTTTGATCAGGAAAGTGATGTTTCTAAAAATATCAAAAACAATTCAGGTACAAAATGCTTTGATAATATATCACAAGTATCTGGATTGATTTTCAAATGGTTTTCAATTGGTTCCAATGGCAGATGAATAATACCAAATAGACCGACCAAATTTACTTTATGTATGGTGATATAAGGATGGTTAGGTAAGGTATTCGTTCCCACGATCCCACCAGAGCCGGAGAGATCTACCCAGGGACAATCCACTAGATAGTGTAGAGTCCTTAGGTATGATGAAAAAAGGAGAAAAGTGAGATATGGGAAGAGTGCGGACTGAGACTGAGCTAGTACTGAAATAAACCCAACAAGGTTCTAGTTATGAAGTCTCGGTAAGCACTGAAGGGGTTGAAGAATGAAAAAGAATTGAATGAGAAAAGGGTGAAAACAAATAGCCCTCAAATTATTCAACCTTAGGGCAGAAACCGGGTTCAATACATATGCTACTGGTTGTTACTAAGGTAGCACCGGTATTGAAGACAAGACATCATGGACCCATTGACGCACTGCACTACAACTTCCCAAGCCACTCAAGTTTCTCTTAAAAGGGACTTGTTTCATTCTCACGAGGAACCTACATAATCTATCGACTTTCTCTTAGAGTTTGTTGATATTTGATAACATCAAATAGTCCTGATTATTAAGTGTCAATTTCCCCCGTTATTGCTCGTTATTTATATCATTTATATGGATTTACGCTTGTTTTCCATTGTTTTACACTTTCAGGTAAATTGCGAGCATTGGAGCTAATGAGACGCGGAAATGGAAACGTTACTAAAGATTTATCACAGTATGCTTATTCTGAAGAGGTTACGGCGTAACTCATCTCTCACATTACACCGTAACTATTGCGTGACCCTAAAGTCCAACTCATCAAGAGGTTACGACGTAACTCCTTCCAAAGATTACGATGTAACTCCATTAGGTCAAAAGAGGTTCCACGCCGCTGATACTTACGCCGTAACCACTGCATCATTTACGACGTATCAGGATTATTGAAGACTACGGCGTAACCACTTATAAGGTTATGCCATAACTCAGCGAGATCTAGTATTTACGGAGGTTACGCATAACTCATCTTTTAGTTACGCCGTAACCCGGGCCTATAAATACCCCACGAATTCAAGCATTTCTAATCATTCCATTCTACACACAATACTCTTTGAACATGGGAAAATACCAAGGGAGGTCTAGGGAAGCATACGGAGCAGTTTCCAAGGGAGAAGTCACACCATTACGATAAGCTTTAGCGTTTATTATTTCTTTTACTTTCAATTCATGTATTTCGTACCTTTGAATATTGAATTGATGTGCATGATTAATATGAGAGGCTAAGCACCCTTTGGTGCCAGCCTAGTTATGATTCCTTAATTGTTTTGTTTACGTTTACCTTTACTTCCGTATAATTATTTCTAAGTGTATGCATGCATAGTTCTTTTGTAGTCACCCTTGGTTCGGTAGTTTTGAATGGCGATAGAGGCCAATTGCCTAGGAGATATGACCAACCTGGCCCTAGGTGAGCGGACTGAGACGGGTAAGGGTAAGATATGACCAACTGACGACCCTTTCTACTTGTTCATGATTGATCAGTTGGTCAAATCGCATAAGTAGAAAGGGTCGTCAATTGGTCATATCTTACCCTTCCCGTCCTCACCGCTCACCTAGGGTCGATTGGTCATATCTCCTAAGCAATTGGCCTCTACCATTCAAAACTACCAACCAGGACTACCAAAAGAACTATGCATGCATACACTTAGAAATAATTGTACGGAAGTAAAGGTAAACGTAAACAAAACAATTAAGGAATCATAACTAGGATAGCACCAAAAGGGTGCTTAGCCGCTCATATTAATCATGCACATCAATTCAATATTCAAAGGTACGAAATACATGAATTGAAAGTAAAAGAAATAATAAACGCTAAAGCTTATCGTAATGGTGTGACTTCTCCCTTGGAAACAGCTCCGTATGCTTCCCTAGACCTCCCTTGAGTATTTTCCCACGTTCAGAGTATTGTGTGTGGAATGGAATGAATAGAAATGCCGGAATTGGGGTATTTATAGAGGTATGGGTTACGCGAACTAAAAGATGTTACCAGAACCTCCGTAAATGCGCTAGATCTGCTAGTTATGGCGTAACCTTATAAGTGGTTAACCGTGAAGTTCAATAATCCTGGTTACGTCGAAATGATGTAGTGGTTATGGCGTAAGTATCGCGGAACCTCTTTTGACCTAATGGAGTTACATCGTAATCTTGAAGGAGTTACGTCGTAACCTCTGATGAGTTGGACTTCAGGGTCACGCATAGTTACGGTGTAATGTGAGAGATGAGTTACGCCGAACCTCTTCGAATAAGCATACTGTGATAAATCTTTAGTAACTTTTCCATTTCCGCCTCTTTTAGCCCAATGCTCGCAATTTACCTAAAAGTAAAACAATGGAAAAAAAAGCGTAAATCCATATAAATGATATAAATAACGAGCATTAACGGGGAAATTGACACTTATAATCTGACTATTTGATGTTATCAAATATCCCCACTTGAACTCTACTTGCCCTCAAGTAGACCTTATTAGATAGATTCCAAAAAAGATATCTCCCAAAACCTGGAAACTATGAGTTTACAAATCCCTTATACTAGAATAAAACAAAGCCGAACACCTCGCGAAAGGGGAACAAACACTCAAATCTCTCAACTATTCTAAGTGTCAATTTTGGGGTGATCACTCAATTGCACAGTCATAGCATGTATTCTATCATAAGCTTGGCGGTTACACAAATCTCCACTACTAGAGTTAAGGGCTAAACAATTCTTGAAGGCAATATGGGTAGACACGACAAAGGTTAAGGGGTGACTCGTCATTACTAACATGTCACGGCGAAGTGGACAAAATCAATGATACATGACCAAATCCATGGCCAAGACACCAAAGATTGCTCGCTGCATCACCTAGACACGCTTCATGACTAAAGGGTATGATAAGACATGGGATGTATAATTGGTGTAAAATGAAAAACAAGCAGGTAGTCTATATTTATAACTAAGTCATCACCACTTACCGTCCACCCAAAGTTCAAGCTTAGAAGTATAGAGACTGGATCATGAAACGCAAGGTAGATGTGTCATTAGAGGAGGTCGTGATGGGCACACTACCTTTTCTTCTTTAGTTGGTATTACTCCAACTCCAATCTTCAAATGTGACCGAGGTGGCCTCCTCGATACTAAACAATAAAGCTCATACTATAGTGCTTATAACAATGCACTTTACAAAATCATAACTGAGTCAACTATTTTTTTTTCAATCATAACTGATATCATAACATCCCCCCACTTGAGATGAACAATGGGAATTCGGGGGGTCTACAATGATCTTCATAATTGTTGTCGATAAAAGCGTGATTTCCAAACCTTTCCACTCGAACCTTGAACTTAGGCAAATGATGACTTCCCAATTACAAATAAAGACTACAGGGTAGGCTAAGGTGTAAGGGTGTAACGAAACAATATATTGGGGTGCCAAAATGAAAGGAATGGCTCAGAAGGGTGTATCTAGGGGTATCTTGCACTAAAGGGGAGTGCAACAAAAGGGTTTCACATGGGGGTCAAAAAGTCGAGGTGACTAATCGATAGACTCACAATGGTAGGCTGTTTGGGTGATAATCCTATAATACTTCCTTCTAAAACTGAAAAGTCCAAATACATCGAGCTAACTCAACATACCTCGTTTATGGTCTTGGAAATGATGCCAAGTTCTAAAGTTTATAAGCTACCAGCACACTCATAATTTGGTGGATTTGGGTAAAATATAGGAAACGGATAAGGCTAATCTCACCATATAATATCAAGGGTTGTATGTGCTCGGCTAAGGTCTAATCTAGTTAGGTTCGAAAAAACATGTCAAAATATAAAAAATGGCATAATTTTTCAAAATAAACTAAAAAATGAGGGCGAAATAAAGTTCAAGATATAATTCTACTCTCGTCCCCCCACTTGAATTGTACAAAGTCCCTTTTGTACTAGGCCTTAAGATAAAGGTGAAGAGAAAGGTGGAATTAGAGCGAGAACTTCCCTGAATTTTGCTCCAAAAAGAAGAAGGCCCATGAGAAAGGATCGTGCCTTCGTTAAAGCGTCATGAGCAAACTTCAATCCCTAAAATCACAATACCGACAAGCATAATTCTAAAAAAAAATGAAAAATAAACCTAACTCACTTTCGTAGGAATCACGGTTGCATTTAGCGAATGCAACAAGCCTTTTAAACCACTTGGTGTCCCAAGTGGACGAGTGAAGTCTCGTGAGGGTTTACAGGGAACACACCCACAAAGTTAATTAAAAAACTAATACAAGGTTAATGTTTTTTAAAATGAAAGAGGAGAGTTACGTCGTAACTCCAATAAGAGAGTTACGCCATAACTTGCGAAACCTGGAATGAGCTGAGAAGCGAATGGTTATGACGTAACCACTGAGGTGGTATTACGCCGTAGTTTGTAATGCGTCAAGAATTCTGCTGCTAAAATGTTGGTTATGGCGTAATCATCAAGATGAGCATTGCGTCCTCTGTTCGGACAAGAATGCAGCATAATTACTTCATTGTCGCCTGCAAAATGGTTAGAAAACACAAAACCCAACAGAAAGAGATAATTCGGGTTGTCTCCCGAAAGAGCATTTTTTTATTACCGAGTCTTTAAGTTACAATCAGAGCCGTGGGGCTCCTATGGGGGTCTTTGAGCTTGCCCCACTTCTTTGATATCCTTCATCAAATTGTGCCTCATCCATGCAACATTAGAGGCAGTTCGGAGGTACTCAATAGTTTCGATCTTTCAGACTTTACAGAATTTCTCCTCCGGACCTAGGTGGTAGCGAGTGAATTCATATTTTCTACTATAATAGGGGGTGGTCTTTTGTAGGGTATCCCCAGGAGCTTGCACCTTCTTTGCTCATAAGCTTCATCATCGGGATCAGTGAACTCTTCATTTCCTTGCAACTCCAAGTAATCTAGCATCCCTTCGATATCATCGTCATCAGAATCAGTACCCTTGAACCATTCTTCATCGAGCAAATTCTCCACTAGAACGCACTTGCATTCTTCTTTATCATTACTCACCCGCTCTATATCCACGTCAATTGTTGTTTTACTTGTGTTTTCGCTACATTTGTCGTTAGAATTTTCTTGATCCATGTATTCCTTCCAAATCTTATCTTTTGTTAATGCATCCACATGCCCATACTTAATTTTTACCCAACTATCAAACCCTAGGTTGTCAATCCAAGGTAAACTTGTTCTCTCTTTGTCATTGGTTGAGGACCAAAAGAATTCATCTTTTCCTAATCTTCCAGAGTTGCCTCCACCATCGCACATATCGTTATACGGGTTGCATGATGCCAGAAAATTTCCCCGGGGATTTTACTTTCTCGCACTGATCGCGTAGTTCTATGTTGTCAGTCTTATTTACATGCTCTTCCATGCAGAGTATATCTTTATTAGTCTCGTCGTGTTCGAATGTGCCGCGTAATCGACTTTTAGCTTCATAAGAAGATTTGGATTGATCTTGGCATTCCCAAATTGAATTGCGTACCAATATTTAAAGGCTAAATTACCGAATTTTATCCCGTGTCTTTCACGCTCATGAGGGCATGTCCATTCCTCCACTCTTTCATTGTCTCCTCCATTGCAATATTTGTGGAAAGGGCTGCATGTAGGCCATGCCCTTGTGGTTTCTTCATCAGTGATAGGAGTACACCAGTGAGTGATAAGTTGCTCTTCATCATCATCAAGGGAGAGTTCCTCGAGTTTTTCAGATTCGTCCAAGTCGGGAATTTTTTTTCCATGTATCCCAGCTTAGCAGAATGAGATTCTTAGTTACTGCGTAATTCATTAGAGTCGTATTCCTCAGTATTCATCACAACTCCTCTGTCGCTGTCAAACACCAGGTTACGCCGTAACTCATTAGGTATGTTACGGCGTAACTCAGATCTGTTGACGGAATCGTCCTCTAAACTCGCATCACTGGCTTTAGCCTTTGAGTTATCATCCAAGAAAATTACCTTACATTCCATAGCTGGTTTAGATCCTTCAGGTTTATCATTGTTCCTTCTTACTTTTTCGCTGAGGTTTATTGGTATGTGCTAAAACACATACCTTTTCTCTATCAAAATATGACCCAAAATAACCAAGAAAGAGCCGTTTATTGCTAATATTTAATTGTTTCTTGAGTTTATGCATGTGCAGGTACGGATATGACAAAACAGACAAAAGAAAGCCAAAACCGAAGAAAACCGAGCACGAGAGAAAGAAGAATACAAAAGCTGAGGCTAGGAAAGGAATTTGCATGTTTGGACAATCACTTCTCAAAATGACAACTTTAGTCCCTGAAGATTTAGATTTTGCAAAAGTAGCCCTTTGATTATTTGAAGATTGACAAGAAAGGCCCTTGGATCATTTTCAGATTTACAAGTTTGGTCCATGGATTTTCAGCATATACACTATTGGTCCTTATATTACTACTTGGGTCCTAAACTTGTCCTAATCCATTTACATTAAACCTTGGCCCAATCCCACTCAAGCCCAAATCTATACCCAATATACCACATCCCTTACCCGTTTTCTCTTTGACCCGGTCTACTATCCAACTTATATACCCGGTCAACTCAGTCAAACTGGTTAAAATAAAATAAAAAAACCCAATTACCCTTTACCCCGCCAAAACTTTTCCCCAAATATTACCAGCACATGAACCCTAAAATACCCCGCTTATAAATTAGGCCAATTCATTGAAATAAGGGTACAATTGTCCTTTCGCCTGACACCACCTACCACGTGATCAGTGCCAGGTCACTAATCCGTGTGTTATTCTCTCAATTCCAGCTCTCTGATTGGTGCTTGAGACGTGGCAAAATGATCTAAGGGCCAGAAATGAAAGGATGAGGTGTGTATGTGATCCAAGGGTTGAAAGATGCTCAGAAGAAGCACAAGTTTTAGCTTCCAGATCCTTCCATGACCTCAAGCGTGGCTATATATAGCCCATTCATTTCTCAGTTGTAATTCAAGTAGAGTAGGATTAGTGTAGAGTATAATTTCTGAGTAGCTTTTTATTGTTTCTAAATGTTTTAGTTAAATTCCAGTTATTGTAATTTTCATTTGTACTCAAGTTTATTAATACAAGTTTTAATTTCAGCTTGAATTCTCTTCAACTATAAATCATTGTTTCATTATTTTTCATTTTAGCTTATTACTATTTCAATCAGTTACTTGAGCTTTTATCAAATCTGTTTTAGTTTACTCAGAAATACACTCAAATTCCACATTGGTCAACATAAGTCAAATCCTCAGATTCATTGCTGAAATTCTTCTGGATTGCTGATATGGTGTTGGATATGGTTTGATTTAGTTCATTTTGGGGTTGAGATCAGTGTAGAATAAGGGTATTCAGTTTTATTTGGCAAGCCATAGTGGTTGGACCTCATGTGAGTTTCAATTCTTCTCTTAATTCTGTTTCACTTGTTAGAATAGTTTTATTAGTGTTCATTATAGTTTAATTTTACTTGATATCAGTAGCATAATTGTTAGTAACTGATGCTTGTTAATGTTTAAATATAGTTTGGTTTATTGATTTAAGCTTGTTTGAATAATTTTTCTTCTACGTTAGAAAATCTGCATCAAATCTGTTTTTTCTGCATCATGAGGATTAGTCAGTATTAGTGTTGATTCGTTGGTTTTACTGCTTCATATAGGTGTAATTTGGTTAGCTGAATCTGGTTTGAGGATTATTTAGGCTTGGATTTGCATTTTGTTTTGAAATTCTTGCATATCAGATTCATAACTAGTGTTTGCTATAGGCAATGATTTTGAGGTCTAGTGCTCATCAGTGATTAGAATCAGTTGTTTAAGTCTCAGTTTGGTTCATTATAGTCAATTGAATGTGTCATTTGCATATTAGAGTAGCTAAAGTCAAATCTGCATTTTATCTAATCTCATATGCTTATCAGTTAGTTATAGGATTGTTCAAATTTGCATTTAGGCTTAGAATCAGTTAGGTTAGTATAATCTCAATTCATTTCATCACTTCACATTATTTTTATTCCATTTAATTAGCTCTCAAGTTCATTTTAGTCAAAAATCCATTTCTGTCATAATTAGTCAAAATTACAAACTCAGTTTTCACAAAACTTTCTGGATTTTTCATGGATTCAGTTCTGATCCAAATTAAGTGAGACTTTGGGATTTACAAGTTTAGTTGGTCTATTTTTGAAAAGAGAATTTTGTGGAATTTTTGGAAAGTGTTTTAAGCACTAGATAAGCTCTTCATTAGAGCTGATTTGCCCTGTTCACACTTAGTTAATACTGAGTTGTGAACCAGGCAACTTGCAGCCTTTGTACAACATTCATTTTTGATTATTAGGGCCTAAAAGTTGGTTTAGAAGTTCTTTGCTGGGTAATCTATAGCCTCTCATTTCTGGTTTGCATTTCATTTCACTGGTTTAGCCTATAATTAAGCTGAAAGTAGCTAGGATAGGGCTGTTTGGCATTAGAGCTTATTTTAAGACAATACTTGGTAGATTGCTTATTAGAGGTTAGGAGTAGCTGGAATTAGTTTCTTTTAGGTAATTTTAGCACACTCTAGTAGCTTTTATCATTTGGTGCCCTGTAGAAGCTTTTAGCTTAATTTGAGTGTTTATTTACAAGACAGTTTACACTACAGTTTCATTTTCTTGTGCACCTGCATCTCTTCTCTTATTTTTTACAGATTTAGCATAATATTTTAAATTTTTCATGAATTTTTCATAATTTTTAATTACTGTTTACTATTTTTCTTGATTTAAATCAGTTTTTAAGATTTTTTAATTAGTTTTTATTACAAATAAATCAGAAAAGCTTCAAAAAAATAATTTTTCATTTTTCATAGATTAAGATAAATATAAAAAGCAAAAAAATAATTTTTCCAGATTTTTCCTAGTTTAATTTGTAATTTTTAGCCATTTAATTAGTTTTAAATAGTTTTTAATTCATAGAAAATAGAAAAAAGTTCAGAAAAATAAAATTCCAGTTTTGAAAAGTCTTTTGAGTTATTTTAGATTTTTGAAAAATAGTTTTATAATTTTCCTACTTATTTTCATAATTTTTGGTAATTTAGTTTAATTTTTAAAATTAGAAATTAGTTTTTAATTCATATAAATTCCAGAAAAATCATAAAAATTAGTTTTAATTCTTAAATAGTTTTCAAATTGCATTTTTAGTTTAAAATAATTTTAGATCATTTATCACCATGGATTCAAGGGTTTTAAGAGTGGAGTCGTGTTTAGAAATGTTTCTATCAGTGTTTTCCTAGAATTCTTTCAACCATTCATCTTGCTCCTTTTGTTTTTGGGCTGAATTTTCCAGAAATTTAGTAATTGTTTCTTCAAGACTGGGCTTTCTTTCTCCATAAGGCCCACAGTTGTAATTACTACGATACCCATTTCGATTTTCACCGTAAAAGGGTCGATTTTCTCCATACTTAGCTTCTTCGAATTCCTCTTCGTTCATATGAGGACAATTTTTCGTAAGGTGTCCTCCTCCACAGCTTTCGCACCCTACTTGAATGGCATGAACGGTTTCCCTGACTTTCATCATATCTCGACTGAGGCTTTCAATTTTACTAGCGATTGCTGGAATTCCGTCGAAATTTCCACCTTGGTTTCTTTTACTTCCACCGTCGTGCCATTTTTGAGAATGGTCCGCCATTTTTGGAATGGCTTCAATTGCGAGTAGGAGTCATATTTGGGATAGGTCCTTGATAATTCAGCATCTGCCTCGTAGTTACATTTATTCCTTTGTAGAAAATATTGACCTTCTGCTGGTTATTAAGATCATTGGTAGGACACTTGTAAACAAGATCGTTGTATCTGTCCCAAGCTTGATACAGAGTTTCGTCATCTTCTTGTTTGAAATTGTGGATCTCCAAGAGTTGATTAGAAATCTTTGATGGTGGGCAATATCTTTGGATAAAGTGTTTCTTAAGTAGTGCCCAAGTATTAATCCCCGACGGGCAATCTTTCGATCCATCTTCTTGCCTGCTCCGTTAGAGTCATAGGGAAGACCCTGAGCATAACAGATCATGAGACACCGAAATGTTGAAAAGGCTAGCGATGTATAGGACATTTTCAACGTGCTCATATGCCTTCGCCCCTGTTTCCTGAAAAGGGTTAGCGAAGCTCCCTTATAAATTGGTCTTTAATCGAAACGAACATCCGCTCCGATTGCCGGTCTTTGAGACCCGCCCTTGATCAGCTCTTGTCAACGCCAAGTATTCCTCAAGAGTGAGGTCATCGATGTTAACCACTTTCATGGTACCTGAAAACTTGAAATATGATCGTGAGAAAAGTTTAAATATGAAATGAAAGACTTAATATTAATCCTAATATAGCTCCCCGGCAGCGGTGCCAAAAAAAAAATGCTTCAGTTATGATTTTGTAAAGTGCAATGTTATAAGCACTATAGTATGAGCTTTATTGTTTAGTATCGAGGAGGCCACCTCGGTCACATTTGAAGATTGGAGTTGGAGTAATACCAACTGAAGAAGAAAAGGTAGTGTGCCCATCACGCGTCCTCTAATGACACATCTACCTTGCATTTCATGATCCGGTCTCTAGACTTCTAAGCCTGAACTTTGGGCGGATGGTAAGTGGGGATGACTTAATTATAAATATAGACTACCTGCTTGTTTTTCATTTTACACCAATTATACATCCCATGTCTTATCATACCCTTTAGTCATGAAGCGTGTCTAGGTGATGCAAATGTAGCAATCTTTGGTGTCTTTACCATGGATTTGGTCATGTATCATTGATTTTGTCCACTTCGCCGTGACATGTTAGTAATGACGAGTCACCCCTTAACCTTTGTCGTGTCTACCCATATTGCCTTCAAGAATTGTTTAGCCCTTAACTCTAGTGGTGGAGATTTGTGTAACCGCCAAGCTTATGATAGAATACATGCTATCACCCCGAAATTGACACTTAGAATAGTTGAGAGATTTGAGTGTTTGTTCCCTTTCGTGAGGTGTTCGGCTTTGTTTTATTCTAGAATAAGGGATTTGTAAACTCATATTTTCCAGGTTTTGGGAGATATCTTTTTAGGAATCTATCTAATAAGGTCTACTTGAGGGCAAGTAGAGTTCAAGTGGGGGTATATTTGATAACATCAAATAGTCCTGATTATTAAGTGTCAATTTCCCCCGTTATTGCTCGTTATTTATATCATTTATATGGATTTACGCTTTTTTTCCATTGTTTTACACTTTCAGGTAAATTGCGAGCATTGGAGCTAAAGAGATGCGGAAATGGAAACGTTACTAAAGATTTGTCACAGTATGCTTATTCTGAAGAGGTTACGGCGTAACTCATCTCTCACATTACGCCGTAACTATTGCGTGACCCTGAAGTCCAACTCATCAAGAGGTTACGACGTAACTCCTTCCAAAGATTACGACGTAACTCCATTAGGTCAAAAGAGGTTCCACGCCGCTGATACTTTACCGTAATCACTGCATCATTTACGACGTAACCAGGATTATTGAAGACTACGGCGTAACCACTTATAAGGTTACCGCCGTACCAGCGATCTAGTGCATTTACGGAGGTTACGGCATAACTCATATTTTAGTTACCGCAACCCGTAACCAGCACTGCCTATAAATACCCCACGAATTCCAGCATTTCTAATCATTCCATTCCACACACAATACTCTATGAACGTGGGAAAATACTCAAGGGAGGTCTAGGGAAGCATACGGAGTTGTTTCCAAGGGAGAAGTCACACCATTACGATAAGCTTTAGCGTTTATTATTTCTTTTACTTTCAATTCATGTATTTTGTACCTTTGAATATTGAATTGATGTGCATGATTAATATGAGCGGCTAAGTACCCTTTGGTGCTAGCCTAGTTATGATTCCTTAATTGTTTTGTTTACGTTTACCTTTACTTCCGTATAATTATTTCTAAGTGTATGCATGCATAATTCTTTGGTAGTCACCCTTGGTTCGGTAGTTTTGAATGGCGGTAGAGGCCAATTGCCTAGCGATATGACCAATGACCCTAGGTGAGCGGACTGAGACGGGAAGGGAAAGATATGACCAACGACGACCCTTTCTACTTGTGCGATTTGACCAACTGATCACCTATCGCTTGGATGAACTTAAGAATTGGGGGTGGGGGTGTAGTGTCTAAGTTTCTAACGGCCGGGCACTCACTATTTAGAATCTAGCATGTAGCGGTACTTAATGACTTGGCTTAGGGGACCGGGAACAACAGGACTTATGACGGTGCGCCTGATTTCTCCTGTGGTGGCATCTTGGCTGATAGGTTAGGGCGAATTGACCAAATGCTGTCCTCTCGAATTTGACCCTACCAAGTAATGGAAGTAGGTAGACGTATACATAACTAGTTAGGAGGATTGACTAGGTTAGCACCACTATTCCTCTATTGATTTCTTTTCTACCATTTAATTGCTTTTATATTCTGCATTCGTAGTTTAATTAATTAAAACTATATAAAACCATTTATATTCTGTGACAATTAGACTTAGTAATTATCCGACACACATAGCTCTTGGGACGATCGGCTTTTACCATTTACTACACTACACACGACCGGGTACACTGGCCGTTAGTGCATTAGGGTAGACCATAGGTATAGCGAGACACTATAAATATTAAGACCTGGTCAGTAAAACCTGCATCAATATTGAAGAAGGAGACCCTCTCCCTAGTCTCCGGCATAGGAACCAAATGTGCACAATTGAGTCTAGAGCCACGAGATCATCAAATAAATCTCTTTAGGACACTGTTAATGAAGACTCTCTGTTTCACACAATGTGGAAAGAGAGATTATATTTTAAGAGTCCTACGCAGTATCCTTGTGGTATTGCCAGAACATCTGAGTGATATGCAAACATATTCACAATGAAGAAGGAAAGCCTTCTAGAGCCAACATCAAACAAGCTCTAGGTAGGTGGCATGTGAGATCTATCCAATAGATCAACCATGTGACAACTGAACAGAAACAATGGGGTGATTCAAAATTTTGAATCAATCCTGGTTCAGGTTATGGATTGACGGATACCTTTGAAAAACCGGTCGTTGTGCTTAAAAATTCTTTTCTTTAGCACATCGACTGTGTATTATTATTTCAAATATAAAAAGGTGTTTATAATTAATAATTGATTTTCTCAAAACCCTCGTTGTATTGCAAAAACTCTTTATTGAGAAGTACTCGCGTTTTTTTTCAAATCTCTTTCATCAATCAGGTGAATCTCAAATTTGCTAGTTCACTCACTCCGTGTTGTCTTCTTTGAGACGTTCTGGTTTGAGAACAGCTAGAGCACCTGCGAAACCTGTCAAGGAGATTCCTCGAATCATATCTGATCACAGTACTTTGTACTGATCAACGGGGAACCGTGGGCCGTGTACCTCAATTCAACGAAAGTGATCAAAGACACTTTCGTGTTTATTGCTAACTGTATGCGTGTTATACCCGACGCTTGCAAAATGATCGAATGGAGATGTCAATCCATAGCCGCATGCTCACACAACACATTCATTTCTAAAGAAATCATGATAAGTGCATCAATGACTCTGATATTTTCACTCCATGCTTCTGCTACGCCGCTGCCAATATCATGAATCAACGAAAGCTTCCGCTACTCTGATGAGAAGATATCATGATCCAGAATGTGAGCATGTCGGTCCAAATGTCACAACATCACATACTATCAACACCACAAAGGAAGAGTCAGAGATTTATGGTAGCTGATAATCTCAATGCTGGCTCAAAACTCACTATCACGTGGATCAGTTAAAGACCTCAACTTAGATTAATCAAACATGCAATAATGATGAATCAATGACTACGGGCTACTGAGCAAAGATCACTAACAAGAATCCAAGAACAAGTTTAATATAATATCTGTTTATATTCAATGTATTTTTGAGGTGACCTCCCTTAGGGGGAGATTGTTAGGATTTAGTAAATCCAGTTATTAAAGTGTCGGTCACCTCAAGTATATGTAATTGTTAGAAACCTCGTAGTCGTAGTCATTTAATGTTAGGAAGTATTTAGTTAAGTAACACCGTGGAGGACGGACGGGTCTTTACCCACTGTATGCCTGATCCACAGCCCGTAGGTGGCGTTTTATGTAAGACTATATATACTATAACAACCCGTAAAATTTCAGATTATTATAATAATATTTATCACGTCAGAAAATTCAAATCGGCTATTTTCTGACAGTTGTCAATATTTAGATCCATAAACGAGAGGTTGTCTCGTAAATTTATAAAGTCACGGCACCGCACGCGTACCGACACCAATTAAATAATGGCAAACAGTTATAATCAAATTTCAACATAATAAAAATGTCATATTATTACGTTAAGAAATCGTTTCCGAAAATATAATTTCTATATTTTCCGGGTACCATGAAGGTACGTTTACTCGAGCATTCGACAAAACACGGAGTATAATCTATACAGTGTCTAATAATAAAACAAAAATCTATTCATATGGTTGTCAGGATCCCGATCCTGATCTTAGGATCTTACGATTTTACGATACTGCAAAGCAAAAACGATCCAGATCCTACATAGGATCTTTGCAAGCTTAAGATCTTATAGGATCCCGATCTTGAACATATGATCTTACGATCTAATCCGATCCGATCTTACTTTTCTCGGATTACAAACTAAAAAACTACAAAATTATGGGTTGTTTATTTGTAGAATTCAAAAAATAACATGTTAATCTTTTTAAACATTTTATAATCATAATTTAGGACAACATTTGTATGAAACATTCATAGTATTTTGTGGTTATAATGTATTAGAATTTGTAGATTTGTATAAAATTACATAAACTATTAACAAATAACATTAGAGTAGGATCTTAAGATCCCGATCCGATCTTACGATCACGATCTTGCAAAAACGAAAACGATACTGGGTAGGATCCCGATCTTGACAACCTTTCATCCTACCCCCTACCACCGCCCTACTCCTTTCTTCTTTCTCTCTTTTCTGCGTTCTTACCCAAAGCCAGGAGCAAAAGAAACTTGTCTCCTTTCCCTTTCAAACCCAAACCTAACCATGGAAGGCTGCTTCAATATCTTTCCAAGCCTACTCTTGAAACATCTCCTTCAAGTTCCATTTTCGTGACTCCCTGGCAGACCACGCGAATAGTAATTCATCATCTCAAGACAAGGAAAGAAGGTCCAAGTCCAAGTATTAATAAATGTGAAACTTCACAGGCTTATCCATTCTTCAATCTTAAACCATCAAAAATTAGGGTTTCTTGAATCAAAGGGCTTCTTGAAATTAATAAGGGGGTTTTGCCAATTGAGGTGTCAGGAGCCTAATTCAAGTCTCAATTCGTTCCGGCTCATCACCAATCTTCTCAAATTAAAGCTTATGTGGTGTTCAGTTTCAATCTTCCCCGACCCACGAAATTTAATGTAAGGATATTCTATTGATATCTTGTTAAGTTGTAATCCCATTTATTCGAGTTCTGAACATGTTTTAATTCGAATGTTAATTATGAACTTGAGGTCATATTATTGAAGGTTGAAATATAAAAAAAAGGGTTGTGCTTGTTAATGTTACTATTGTTGTTGTTGCGTATGGCAAAAACTAATAAGGACACAATCAAAAATCAAATATTGGCTTAAATCTTGGAAATACTCATTCATAATCTGCTCATTTTCTTGGCTCGTGTCGGACCCGGCTACGAATCACTACGGGTCAGTCGGGTTTGCCTAGTAGAGCACATCTAAACTTATCTTGTTATCTTTAATATGATAAATGGATGTCTGTTTCATTACTTCACCCGATTATATCGTTTAATCGAAGTGTTTTTTTTTTGGTTTCTTTTTAGCTTATCACTTTGCTTATTAGCTTTTTGTGTGAAATTCTTTTTTGAATTTGGCTTTGTTGTGGGTCGAACTAAATGATTGGGTCGAGCCTCACAATAAGTTTTTAGGAATTACTATTTTGCTACCATTCTTTTTCTACTTCTCAACTAGTTACTCTAAAAGTTTTGAGTTAAACATTGATGGAGTCTGATTTGTGTTTCTTGGTGTTGTTGAGACCCACTGGCCAGCAGTGGGTACACCTTAGTCTCGTATTATTTCTTTCTTCCTCATATTGCAACCTCCAGAATCATTTGTGTATTGGGCGGTGTGTCGAGGTTACGGAAAATCATCAGTAAAGTGGTGGTCGTTTTGTTTGTGTGAGTCGAACCCCAACCATGGGTAGTCATTCTACCTCCTTCATTTCCATTTTGTTCTACTAATAGTACCATATCAAAAATTTAGTAAACTTATATGCTTTATGGTTGGATCTGTTTTGAACTAGAATTATACATTAGCTAAATGGATTTGGAATTAGCTGTAGCGCCGTTTAGACATTTGGTTCACATTAAACTGTCAAAAGTTTCATTTAGCCCATTGGTCAAATTTTTAAATATGCCAGTTACATGATTTTTCTTTGGAATGACTTCAATATTGACCCTAAATTCTGAAGTCTAATTTTTGGAAATAATGTCTCTATTATAATGCTTACTTACAAATAAAAACATGACAACAATGTACATCCCTTTATTTCATGCAATCAAAATTGAAATACTATTGTCATTAAAATGTTTATGACTTGAAACTTATTAAAATGTTTATGACTTGAAACTTATGAATATGTAGTTTGATGTTTGCTTATTTTTGTCCTCACCAACACTTAAGGCTTATTTGGTTTGATTTAAAAAATAAAAATGAGATGGTTTGTGTTTGTTGATTGGTCGAAGTCCAACAGGCCCAACAAAGGATTCGTATGATTTTCGAGTCAAGTGGTTTTCGTCAAAATTTTACTTTCCACTTTGTTTTGTAATGTGACACTTTTGAACTTATAAAAACTTATTCGATTTTAAACAATATAAAACGGCGTATCGTTCAAATATGAAAATAATAACACCTAATCATCTCGGGAAAACTAAATATGGATATACACCGGGTCATGCCCGATTGTCTACAATTATACTATAACAATTTGAATTAATCATATCGACACTTACATTATTTCAAAATACAAGCATGATTATTTCTTTGGTGTAACCGCTCTTTTAAAAATATATGCATTTATATCAATGCATTTTAGAAACTTACAAATGTGTACAAGTTGAATTGTACTTAAAAACTTTTCTTTATATAATTATTAGTAACGACAAAAGCATATATATATATATGAATTATATATACATGGGTATATATATATTTCCTTCATCTATGATATCCACTCAGTCCGATTCTGTCCTAATAAATGTACATACCTTTCGTACATCGTCATTCGGTTATCATCAAACCAAAGTCTTGTTCAACCTTGATATCTTTTTCTGCGTGTACCCTTCTAAGTATTATCATTTGGTCATCATTGAACCAAAGTTGGAATTCTTTCCTTGAGATTCCTTCCATGTCATCCTTCCTAAGCCGAGATCCACCCAAGTCTTTGTAAATTGTTCTAAGATAAATAATGTCACATAAGCAACAACAACAACAACAACAAAAACATTTAAAATTTATAAAGTTAGTTAAACTTTGTCGAGTCTTAAACATAAAGACTAAATTGCCGTATTAATTAGGTTGCGTGTTGGAGCCGTGCACTATCACTCCTTGATTTAATTCCCTTTAGACTTCATATTGCACATTGCCAAGGTGAGTTTCATAGCCTCTACTTTTACTTGTTTTATAACTGTTTTGGAGGAAGATACATGCTCATTTTTACTTAAATGATTTAATTACTAAAATTCTGTATTCTATGCATACTATTCCCTTTGATTGATATGTTTTAAGATACATCATACCTAGATGCTTTAAGGACCACACCAAAACCTTTGACCTAGAATATTACGCAGCTTAGCCTAAGACTTTAGATCCCAAATTGCCCTTTTCATGAACCGTCAATTCTCTGGGAAGCGTAATGTTATAAATAGATCTATTGGGGTGACTCCTGTTCGTTGACCCGCTTGGGTCAAGGCGTAACATATAGCATGTCGAGACCGAGTGTATTGGGATAAACACTCGCCATGGGCTCCTTATTTGTATGACTTCCTTGTGCATACATAAACTGTCGTAGCTTCGGTTGCATGAACTTGGTGCTAGCGTAATAGATTCAATATATGACATTATATTCGTTGTAATGTATATACACCCTACTTATGGTCCACTAATGAAATCCCTTTTATGAAATCCTTTTATGAATTGAAATCATAAACTTTATGACATTATGCAAGACGTAATGATCATCAAAAACCAAATTTGAAACAAGCAGTAATCTGAAATCCCTTTTTAAATAAACCTATGAACTCACCAAGAAGTAAGTCACCCCTTTAGCATGTATCTTCTTCAGTGTTTGAGGTGTTAGCTTTATCTTTGGAGGCAAGGCAAAGGCGGCATGTCATGTCATGTCATAGACGACTCTGATTTATGTATTGGGACCACCCTTTTATAATGGGCCATTTTCCGCACCAAACCAAAAATGTAAACATTGTTTTTAAGAAATGAATAAAAGTTTGTTTATGAAAATCCGTTGTTCTATGCTTATGTTGTGGTATCAATTTAGTAGCACCCCAATACTTGTATGCTTCCGCTAAGCCATTTTGGGGGTGTTACATATACCCTCTACCTCCCAAGGTAGATGGTTGGAGCTCATAATAAGATTTTCACTTTCTCTCACTAAGTTCCCAAATCTCTAACTCTTTCTCTCTCTAAAACCTAATATTATACGCCTAGTTGTGATTGTGATTTGATGTGTTTGTGAAACCCAATATGTTACAACTATTGAATAATGATCCGCTCTTTGGTATTCCTTTGCCAAATCTTCACGGATTATTGTTCATGAATAATGATCCGCTCTTTGGTATTCCTTTGCCAAATCTTCATGGATTATTGTTCCTCTAATTGTGCATGCTATAAATAAACCACATGAACATTATGGATAATGACTACGTCATCCGCTCGAAGACATTATTGGTGAATCTTCCATATCAGTCTCTACATGTATACCTTTAGGAAGAATGCATTGATGTTGAGGAATCATTTGTTCCGGTTCATTCAGTGGGTCAATGTACATCCGATTGTATGTTTATTCACGTGTTGGACACGTGTCACCACCCACTCACCACCAAAAAATTCCCACAAAAAAAAAAATTTTGGGTAAAAAAAAAAATTTCCCTGCCAATTTTTTTTACTGCATCACTGTTATAAAAGTTACTGCATCACAAGCAGTAGATTCCTTCAAACTAGCAGCAGATCCAGCAGCAGTTTCAAGTGTACTAGCAGCAGATGCAGTAACTTTATAACTAACAGCAGATCCAACAGTAGTTTCAAGTGTACTAGCAGCAGATGCACCAAAGTTACTGCATCACAATTATTATTGTGAGGCAGTAAATTTTACACTTGCGACGGCGTCGCCTTATAGGTGGGACGCCGCAGAACGCCGTCATTAGGGTTTTCGTCTTGGCCCTAAGACTTCAAACATTTTCACGTAGGATGAGAGCGAGAGGATTGTACTCATCTCGGATATCCCGTGTGTAGATAATGTTTGGATCAGAGTAATAGGGTCGAGGTTTGCATAACATGCGAGTAAAGTCTTGAGGGGAAGGTATGTGTGAACAATATGAAAATAGTTTATAAACGACTATTTATAAATATGAACAATATGGATTATTTATAAACAATATGGACTATTTTGATGTTATAAATATGGATTAAACTATTTATTATTTTATATTATTATATTATTATTTATAAAATAATAATTTGAAATAAATATATTATGTATTCAAAAATTTATAAATAAATTTATAATTATTATTTATAAATTATAGGATTGTCGTTTTAGGGTTGTAAAAATAGATACAGATCTAGAATCAATTTGTTTAAGACACATGAAGTTTGTAGAAATTACTTGAAGTATCTTTCACAAGGATTCGAGTATTCAGTACAACTTCATAACCAACTTAATGTAATAGAAAAGACTGAAGACTACACCAAATATATACCCCACAAAAACAATTAAATGAACACACTCCACACACAAACAACTCGATCGCATATGCGACTAATTCGTCCCTTTTGTCCTCCCCCGACGTGTCCCTTTGATGGGTGTGTAATGGTGGGATGCGTTTTCCTCTCAAACTGACAGGTCAAAGCAAAAGGGTCCACATTATACAATATGTAAGTCATCATAATCAGAGGTTCGATGATGTTGAGGAACAATTACGTGAATGATTACTCGATGCCGTTCTTTCAACATATGGTGCAAGAAGCCAACTATGATTTGCCTCCCTACAACCCACCCAATGTTCCATCATATCCTTTCTCGTATACTTCATATCCTGGACCTTACCCGTACCCATATCCTGGTTATGCACCATTTCCCGACCCTGTGCCGATGTATGGTAGATTGCCCGAGGTCGGAGGATCTAGTTACGATGTGGGAGGATCTTCATCTAGAGCTGGCAAAAAGAAGAAGAGGAGAGTACATTCGGAGTTTGTGGACAAGAGTTATACCCCTAGATACACCCTTCTGAGTCATTCCTTTAATTTTGTTAACCCGATATATTGTTTCGATACACCTTAGCCTACCCTGCAGTCTTTATTTGTGATTGGGAAGTCATCATTTGCCTAAGTTCAAGGTTCAAGTGGAAAGGTTCGGAAATCACGCTTTCATCGACAACATTCCTAAAGATCATTGAAGACCCCCCGAATTCCCATTGTTCATCTCAAGTAGGGGGATTTTATGTTTAGTTATTATTGTTATGTTGAAAAAAAAAGTTGTTATGATTTAGTTATTGTAAAGTGCGATGTTATAAGCACTACATTATGAGCTCTACAGATTTAGTATCGAGGAGGCCACCTCGGTCACATTTGAAGATTAGAGTTGGTAATTATGCCAACAGTTGGAGAAAAGGTAGTGTGCCCATCACGACGTCCTCTAATGACACATCTACCTTGTATTTCATGATCCGGTTTCTTGACTTCAAAGCTTGAACTTTGGGCGGACGGTTAGTGGTGATGACTTGGTTATAGATTTAGACTACCTGCTTGTTCATAATTGGAGTTGATCAGAACTTTATGTTTCAAATACAACATGTTTGACTAATTTGCAATCGGGTTTCTTGAAAATACAGGGTGTTGTGTACTGGCAACCACCAACATCGGCGTTGGAGAAGGTGCGAGAGCTTGTATGGGAGCCTTCAATCAGCCGTTATGGTGCCGATGAAGGGCTTCCTGTTAATAATCAAACTACACATTATTACGACGGAAAAGATGCATCGAATTTCTGATTCTAATGCAGTAATATCCAGACCAGTATTCATCACATAACAATAACCTAATTAGGAGTTTTTATTAGCAATCCAAACACCCCTATAGTCTTATTACATAAAAAATGTTAAAAAAACCTAAGTTTAACCCTATACCCCAGCATCATATGGCAGTATTTCAGAACTTGGACTGCCAGAAGATGGTCAAAAAACGATTGCTGATCTCATGTCATTCTATGATACCAATCTTCAACAAACTGATCCTATTCAACTCGATGATGATGGTTTTTTCACAACAAATATGGAGTCCACAACAGGGTTTGACTTTGCTGACTGCAAAATGCCATTCGATGCTGGTTTTGATTCTGGAAACAACCTGAATATGTTTCAACAAAAGGGAGATTTCTTTCTCATCATTTATTATTTTTTTCTTTCCTTAACACTAACCTTAATGTAGGTTAAGCCTAAAAAATTTAATCCATTAATCCGTTGGCAACAATGGTTATAATTCAAAGGATCTTTCTATTTTTTTTGTGTGATTTTCTAGGTTCCTCTTAAAGGCAAGATGACCACTTCTTGAAGACGTGCATGATATAACATGATAATTAATACTGCCATTAATATATAAGACCATGGGGTCATACAAATATAACATGAGACTTCTTACTAATATGTATATTGTATATATTTTAGTGATTACAATATTAAAGAGGAATGAGCTAATTACTAATTTGTCTCACCGACGACCAAAAGAAAAAGCTTTCCAAAAATAGTGAAGCAAAAATGGTTTTATATAATGCCTTACCCAAAAAGGAATTTGAAAGAATATCTATGCATAACACCGCTAAAGAAATTTGGCACTCTTGGGTTGCATTAGGGTAGACCATAGGTATAACGAGAACTTATAAATATTAAAACCTGATCAGTAAAACCTGCATCAAGTTTTTGGCGCCGCTGCCGGAGAGTTATTTTAGTGTTTTTATTAAGTCTATTTTTAACTTTCTTTCTTCTCATAATGTCAGGATTCAACACTAGAAGCTCAAGGCCATTTTTGGCCACCCCGTTCGATGATCCGGAAAAACAAATTCGGAGGAAAAAAGTTTACTCACCAGTTCCTATTCATAACATTTTTTCGTTTTACGAATCTGCATCAGAAATAACTATTATTTATAAATATAAACATTATTTCTGATGTTATAAATAATTATTATTTTTAAATAAACGGTTATATTTTCTTGATATCAATCACTTTACAACGTGAATGATCCTATTGCTAGTTATTTCGAGTTCTAATGTTTTTCTTTACAAATTGTTGAATTCTAGTGGTTTAATTTGGATTTTGTCTAGGATATATGTTTTGTTGAATTGAAGTATCATCTTAATGTACTTTATTGATTTCTACATTTTTGGTCTTGGAATAATTTTTTTATAAATTACAGCCTTGGTCCCTCCATTTTATAAACTTACACTTATCACCCTTGTTAGGTTCCCATATTAGTAACACAAGCATCAATAGAAGAAATAGAAGAGAAAGGATCGGATGAACAACTACCAAACACTTATGCGTATGAATAAAGAAAGGTTATGCGTGAAGTGAAAGAGTAAATTGGACAACCAACCCTCAAGTGAGGGTTTATAAGAGTATTTATAGGAGAGGGAGCTAGGGAAACACTCCTAGTCCCTTCCTTTCCTTATTGGACTTGGGCCAAGGCTCATGGGCTTTCTACATAAGCCTTGGCATGATTACTAACATAAAAGCCATATTAAGCTAACTATTATATATGAATCACTAACACTTGAATTAATGTTTAGGAGTGATTCCAACAATCTCCCCCTAAGTGTTGGTGATGAATGAAAGAGTGATAATCGATGAAGGTGCTGATGTAATAGTAGCTTTGACGTCCGACATTCTTCTTTCTTGTGTGTGAAGATGTGTTTAATTCAAACAATCTCCAGGTAGAGAAATTGTTTATTTTGAAGTATTCTGCTTTGACGTCATCTTTGTTCTTTGATCTTTGTTCTTTGTGATGGTAGTGATAGTATGTTGTTGTTGTTCCGCATCGGCCCGCTTCTCGCTGTCTCGCGTCATTGTCTCCACGCCATTCTTTAAACGCTCGGTTGGAATACATTGCTGATAAAGTTCTCTTAGTCTTTAACTTTGTAGATTCTTTGACTTGATGAAGAATCTTTCAGACTTTTGTGTTGCCTTTTGATAGAACTTCCATTAGTGATATTGTTGGTATGAGCATGTGAAGAATCTGCACGATCAGTCCGCTCCAGAGCTTCCATAAGAAGAAAACATAAGAAAGGTTAGTAATAAGCGGATTCCGGCACTTACAAGTTTGAACTTCGAGAATGTTAACAGCATAGTGTGAAAACACAACTCTAATTCTCACAAAGACCGCTCAACTAGAGTCCTACAAGTGAGATAACGCGATGTACTGGTACACCTACAGTTCGATGAGTCGCTGAGTACACCAAAGCATCACCTCACGCATCAGAGACCGTTTGAGACACACTAAGCGTAATCAGGGAGTTACCGAAGTCACCTGCCGCCGTGGTGCTTTTGATGTTGACCCCGGCGGAGATTCCATTCAATCACCGAGGATCAAAATTGTGAACCTCTCATAAATGTTCTCGACAGATTGCTAGGATATGTGTAGGACTCGATAACGTACCACTGTTGTTCTTATTGTTGAACAACAAGTGATGAAATGTCAAGTGTACCTATGAGATATTTTGATGAATCTCGTGGCTCTAGACTCAATAGTGAGTTTTGGTTTTCCTGAGAGAGATGAGAGAGGTCTCCTTCTTCAATACCAGAATCTCTAAGAAAGCCGATAGTTTGTAAGGTTCCCTGTGAGAATGAAACAAGCTTCCGTTGAGGGAAACTTGAGTGGCTAAGAAGGTTTAGTGCACGCCATCGGGTCCATGACGACTTTTATCTTCAATACGGTATCAGTGACAACCAAGTATATGAACCAACCCTATGTGCCCTAAGTTGAATAATCGGAGGGCTATTTCTTTCACCCTTTCTTTGCTTTTCTTTTTAATTCTTCAACTCCTTCTTTCTCCGATTCTCATTTTCTCCTTTTATAATCATACCTAAGGACTTCTAATTCTAACTATTGGTAGTGTCCTGGGGTAGATCCCTCCGGCTCTGGCGGATCCTAGGACGGTTATTCCTAACCTTAATCACCTTATAACTCCATTGCCATAAAACCATTTTCATGAAAATCTCGAAGTGTTTGTGAATGAAAACATGTTTGAACACTTCAAGAGTTTTAGATTTTCAAAATACTCCTCAACATATGCTTAAGAGTTTTGGCGTAAATCTGCACAGTGAAAGAGCAGCGACTTTTGAATTGATCCACTCAAGATAGACAATCCCTTGCGAGACACGATTACGTTGCATAGTTAAAGAGATACATTGTCAACTTTTAGGTGACAACTAGCTCTAATAACTACCTTAAAGATGTGGACAACCCCGAAAGGTTGTCAAACCCGTCAAAGTTCATGTCTATCAAGAGTTTCTCGAATAGGTACAATTTAATTGGATAAGTCTTGGAAGACAAATCTTTTCAATGTATGACTGTTCACCTCGCCAATTCATGGGTTGAAATCTTTTCACACGAGGATTCAATAGCAAAACACAACATATTTCTTATCACATAATTTTCTCCCCTTCAAAAATGGCATATAAATGTTATTTTTGAAGAAATGTTGAGAATAAATATGACCATTTTGAGTTTTGTGGGAAGATTACACAAAGAACAATTTGTGAACAAAATTATATAAGTCAAGTACTCCCCTCTCAAGTGATATAAACGGTTGAGGTTTTGAAAAAATCATATGGGGAAGTACTTGTTCTTTTGAGCAAAACCTTGAAAATTGAAAGGTTTGATAGGTTTTACTCAAAAGTAAGAAGCTTTCGCTCCTTTTATAAGGATTGTGGCACTGAAGCGTACCATAGGGTCCTTTCATTACAAGAACGGGTTGTGCACTGTTATATGTGCACAAGCCATTTTGAATATGTCAAACAAACAAAATCACAGTCAAGAATGTTAAGAGAGTACCCATTTATGACACACGACCAGCTACTTTCTGAGGACGTTGGTATGTCTGAATCAGAAAGTTTTGTCATCCTCCCACATAGCTCTCCAACCGTTGCATCGGATCCCGATGAATCAAACATTCATCAATCCTAGTGATAAATCAACGAACATCCTTGCAATCCTTTGAATTCCATCTCTTCGTTTGAATTATACCCAACTCAATGTCCTTCAATCGATATGTCAATCCATCTCGAACCATCTCCAGGGTAGCGTCATAGAACTTAATGAATTTCATCGAAAGCCATGAAGCAAGTATGATGATTTTCACTTTGGTAGACAAACCCAAACTTTTGTTTATGAACGATTTTGTACTGAGGTTCTTGATTGATTCCGATGAAGTGTAGAATTTAGGTAAGATTCAACCCCGAGGTAGAGAACTTCAACACGCTCTTTGATTTGATGCTATGAAAACAAGGAGTCTGCGCAGAATGTACTTGATCTAAATTTTGGTTGAGGTTAGTTGGGGCTCGTATGTCGTGATCCTCACCACCAGTGTATGTAAAGTGATCAACGGTTATCTCCATTGGTGATGTGGTTTCTGAATCCCTTGGTTTATCAGATGGTGGTGGTTGTGTCTTGTTGTGTAGTGGTGATAACCTGCTTAACCATTTGTCGAATCATTAGATGGAGTTGCATTCTTAAGAGATTTTGTTGTTGACATAGGTGTTTCTTATGTTGATGGAGGTGATGATTGAGAGGATGATTTGGGTTTGGTGGAAGTGTCAAGAGGTGTTTCAGAAGATTGTTGAGTTTGTGTATTGGATTGTCAACTATGTAGTTGTCTGATTCCTTCTTAAACTTTTCCTTCTCACTCTAGCGACATTTCTTTTCCTCTTTTCAAATCATTTCCTTCGACGCCAAATTATCATCAGTAAATCTTTCATCCTTATCATGATCGTAATCTCCTTCGTCATATATTTCCACATCTTCACCATGATTTTCTTCTTGCGGATGTTTTAGTTGTTGTTGTGGTTGCTTCATTTCAACAGTTGTAGTGACAAGTGACACCCGATCCTTAGGGTTGATTAACGGATCGGATGGGGTAAGAGTTGATTGCAATGGATCTTCCATAAGTGGAGGACTACTACTTGACCCTCCTGCCCCACCGGGTTGATTAACCGAAAGGTTGTAGCATGGTAATCCATCCTTTTCTGCTTTAATGTCTTATGAAATTTTATTTCCTCTTCCATTGAATCATACTCATCATCAAGATGACTTTGTGAGCATGAATTTGAATGGATGTTGCAGAAGGATGTCCACAGCAATTCTGCAAGATGATAATGAGCATACAAAGTTGTTGAAGATGACACGGAGATAGTTCTTGCCAATTATTTTGTCATATCCAGCATGGAATGTGTTTGCCATCGAGAGCTCACTGTTTGGGCATTGATGTTTGCTTGATTTGGTACCATTTCGTGATCACGAAAGTCATTAGACAAATAGACAGACATATGGAAACACAATGTGTTTGTTTTAGTCTGATTTATTATCTAATTACTTGTATGATGGTAACATGTTTATGTTAGTTACAAGTCCTAAGTCACATTTGTCCAATTGTTTGAAGTTGATGTGAAAAGTTACGTGAACATGTTAATTTTAAAATTTCAAAGACCAATAATTCACTTAACACACAACATATTAACTTTTGTAAGCTTATATGAAACATCAGATATTTGTGACCTATGCATAACATTTAACAAGTAACATATGCGTAACGGGCCAAAATGTAGTGAACAGTGGGTTATGTGTAACAAGGATCCTTATGCGTAAGAAAGGGGCTTATGCGTAGGAATAAACTAAAGCGTAAGACCAAGCTAAGGCGTAAGAGTTTCTTACGCGTAAGACAAGTTCAAAGGCTTTAAGCTTAGGAGTAGGGATAAGCTAGATGTTACGCGTATAGTTTACTCGTAAGAGTAAAGCTTATGCGTAACAAGCCTTGTTTATATAATATCTTTCGGGATATACGTAATCCACTGTAGACCCATTATCGCGTAAGAGCTACGCGTAAGATTTCTCTTATGCGTAACCTTTACGCATAAAGTATTCCTTAAGCGTAACGGTTTGAACACCTAAAGATTCGGACATTACGAATAATTAACCTGTTAAATATAAACATGAAAACTTGATTGCAGTTAACACCAAAAATCTTTTAGATACAAAATAAGCATAAGAACATATCGAGATACACCTGAAAGACTTAGGCGTAAAATTACTTAAACCCTAAACCCTTAATCTAAGTGTAAGAGATATAGCTACACAAATCAAGCAAGAATGTTTCTGGAGTGTCCTAGATGTCATATGAGTGCAAAGGAACAAGATATAACACATTTCCACCACAGAATAAGAAGATTCATGGGATATGAACCCTAAAAACCTAAAACTTAAATTCTTACAGTTTAGATGTTTCTAGGCTAATTTAAAGGTTCAAAACATGCATATAAACTTATTCTAACACTTTCTTGACTACCTAATAACATGTCACAAAGATAGAAAAACCTAGATGAGCTTAAGAACCCTAGAATTCAAATTAATGAAATTTAAGATTCAGGATGGTTTGGACATTAAAACAAGTTTAATAGAAACTAAGAAAGGTTTTAACACAACTCATTTCAATCCAAACACTTTTATGCATAAACACCCAATTGCTTTCGATTGAACAATTTTCCAAAATCAGTTTAAAGAGATTTAACCGTTTGATTTGAAAGATTTTTGAAATCCTTGTTTAGAATCTTGATCAAAACAATTTAGAACTTACAGATTATGAACAGCTTGAACGGATTTAGAAGATTTGATTTGGGCCGTTTGATCTTGGTGGTTTAGGAGTAAATGATTTTGTAAAATTAATTTGCCAAGTTGACACATTCAGTCCCTCAACCTTAAAGAGGTTCCAACCAAGATCCTTAAACTTCCGTTTAGGTTAGACAAAACACATGTAAGGCAAGAAACTTAATGATACTCCCCCTCGACTTTTGAAATAATGAATTTTGAAGACATTTGAGTCCGAGGAGAGTATTTGACAAGAAACGTATCCACCATTTTGGAAGAAACAACATATTTTTGAAAACATGGAAGTACAAGGTTTTATGAAACTGAAAAATATTTACTTTCACCCCCTCAACACTTGTTCGGGAAAATTAGCGAAAGATTTGAAAGAATTTAGATAGAAGAATATTTTTGAGATTTTCTGATTTTATAATTTTGTATTTTGTTTTTGAAAATATTTACAAAAGAGGTTTTGGTGTTTGACTGGTTTTTAAGAATGTTTTAAGAGTTCATCCAGTTCCTCTTAAGTCAAACACCACATACCAATCCGGTGGACCAACTCATTAAACCTAGCAGGAGCTAAGGCTTTGGTGAGAAGATCGCCAATTGGTATTCAAGCACTACACAAAATATAATTCAACAGCACTGTTCTCACGTGGTCCTTGATGAAATGATATCGAAGATCGATGTGCTTTGATTTCGAATGTTGAATTGAATTGCACGAGATCGCAATAGCACTCGATTGTCGCGTGGTACATCGGGATTTCATCAAATACGTAACCATAGTCTTTGAGTTGTGTTCTCATCCAAATGACTTGAGCACAACACGACGACATGGCTACATATTCGCCTATTGAGGACAACGATGTACAATCCTGATTCTTCGATTGCCATGACACCAGTTTATCACCAAGAAATTGCAATGCGCCTGAAGTACTTTTCCGGAGTCTAAGCATCTCCGCGGATCGCCTCGAAAAAGCTATTAGTTCCAAACCGAATCCTTCGGATACCAGTTTCCCAAATTAATGGTTCCCTTGATGTATCGGAGGATTCTTTTAGCCTCAAAGAGGTGGGTTTCAGTTGGTCTTGACTGATAACGGGAGCAAAGATATACGGCAAAAACAATATCAGGTCTGCTAGCTGTTAGATACATGAGAGACCCAATAATACTTTGGTATTTGGTAGGGTCCACTTATTTCCCATGTAAATCAGCGTCTAGTTTGTTGGTGTGAGCCATTGGTGTGGCATAGGTGTCACAGTTTTGCATTCCAAATTTGTTTAACAATTCAAGGGCATATTTGGACTAAATCAAGAAAATACCACGGGGTGATTGATGAACTTGCATTCCAAGGAAGAATGTGAGTTCACCCATCATTGACATTTCAAAATGTTTTGTCATAAGTTTTGCAAAAGCATTTGAGTATTTTAAATGTGTTGACCCAAAAATGATGTCATCCACATAGATTTGAACGATTAAGATGTGAGCCCCGTGATATTGTATAAAGAGTGTTGTAAGATATAGGATTTCACAAACACATTAAACCATGATCTAAATGGGGCGTTCAAGTAAGTTTAGAGAGAGAGAGGGAAATGTTCTAGTAAGAGAAAACTTATGGAAGGTTAGATTCCAAGTGAACATCCAACCCTCTACCTTGCAAAGTAGAGGGTATTTATAGGTTACAAACTAAACGACCTCCCTGGCTGTGGATCGTGTATACAATGGGTAAAGACCCGTCCTTCCTCCACGGTGTAGCACTAAACTAAATAGCTAACTAAGTAACTAGAAAATAACGTAATGTCTACGAGCTAACTTATGCTAGATTATATTTGGGGTGACCGATACTTCACTATGGAATTTTCTAATTCCTAACAATCTCCCCTAAGGGAGGTCACCCCATGTTTTACATTTTGAATCGAGCATTCTATTTAATCTTCGTCTTGAGCTCAGACTTTTCTTCATAAAAGTATTCAAACTATGTGCTTCTGTGGTGATATCATCATTGTTCAACTATGATGCATGTTTCATGGAGGTTGTTGGTGATCCACCATGATGAACTTTTGAGCATTACTAGAGATCATCGACCACTTTGCAAATCTCAGCATCACCCATTGTAGTGTTGCCGCATATGACGTTATGACAAGCGGACCGACATGCTCACATTCGGATCATGATTTCTTCTTATCGAGTAGCGGAAGCTTCGTTGACTCATGATATTGTCGCAGCCGTTGCAGCGAAGCATGGAGTGAAAATATCAGTCATTGATGCACTAATCATGATTTCTTTAGATATGAATGTGTTGTGTGAGCATGCGCTATGGATTGACCGCTTCGCCTCGATCACGCAGAACGCGTCGGGTGTACGCATAAAACAAGCATTAGCAATAAAGCGCCGCGAAAGTGTCTTTGATCACTTTCGATGAATTGAGGTACACAGCCCCACGGTTCCCCGTTGATCAGATACAAGTACGCCTGTGATCGGTATAATTCGAAGAATTTCCTTGACGGTTTAGCAACTGCTCTAGTCGTTCTCAAACCGGAACATCTCAAAGAAGACAACACGGAGTGAGTGAACCAATGAAACGAAGATTCATGATTGATGAAAAGAGATTTGAAAAACAATCGTGTATTGCTCAATAGAAATAGTTTTTGCAATACAACGAAGGTTTTAATGAAAATCAATTATCAATCATAAACACCTTTATTTTGAGAAATAAGCACCGGTCGATGTGCTAAAGTAAAGAGTTTTAAGCACAACGACCGGTTTTTCAAAGGTATCCGTCAATCCATAACTGAACCGGATTGATTCAAAAGATTGAATTTCTCCATTGTTTCGTCCGGTTGTCACATGGTTGATCTATTGGATAGATCTCACATGCCACCTACCGGGAGCTTGTTTGATGTTGGCTCCAGAAGGCTTTCCATCTTCATCGTAAATATGTATGCATATCACTTAGATGTTCTGGCAATACGACAAGGATAATGCGTAGGACTCATAAGATATAATATCTCTTTCCACATTGTGTGAAACAGAGAGTCTGCATTGAAAGTGTCCTAAAGAGATTTATAAGATGATCTCGTGGCTCTAGACTCAATTGTGCATATTTGGTTCCTATGCCGGAGACTAGGGAGAGGGTCTCCTTCTTCAATATCAACAATCTCTAAGAGAAAGTTGATAGATTATCTCGGTTCCCCGTGAGAATGAAACAAGTCCTTTTAAGAGGAACTTGAGTGGTTTGGAAAGTTGAAGTGCAGTGCATCACTGGGTCTATGACGTCTTGTCTTCAATACCGATGTTACCTTGGTAACCACCAGTAGTATATGAATTGAACCCGTTACTTGCCCTAAGGTTGAATTATTGGAGGGCTATTTCTTTTCACCCTTTTTCACAATTCAATTCTTTTCATTCTTCAACCCTTTCAGCGCTTACCGAGACTTCATAACTAGAACCTTGTTGGGTTTATTCCAGTACTAGCTCGTCTCAGTCCGCACTCTTCCCATATCTCATTTTCTCCTTTTTTCATCATACCTAAGGACTCTACACTATCTAGTGGATTGTCCCTGGGTAGATCCTCCGGTTCTTGCGGATCGTGAGAACGAATACCTAACCTAACCATCCTTATAAATCCATGCATAAAGTAAATTGGTCGGTCTTTTGGTATTGTTCTTTCCTTCATGAAACCAATCGAAAAATCATTTGGAAAAACAATCAAGGTACTTGTGATACTGAGATCAAAGCATTTTGTAACTTAATAGTTTTGATCATTTTAGAAATGCTCCCCCTCAACATGTGCATATGATATTGAAATTGTTTGGCACATGGAGGCAAGAGTTCTTTGAAATAATTTCTTGATCACAATTTCCTTAGAAAAAGCCATTTGAATTTCTTTGGTAAATTCTCCCCCTCAATATGTGCATAGGATATTTGAAATCATTTTATCACATAGAGGAAAGAGTTCTTTGGAAACACATCCACGATCACAGACACCATTACAAAAACCATTTGAAAACTCAATCAAGGTACTTTATATAAAAGCATGGAAAACCTTGTACCTTGAAGGTTTGAATTTGTTTAGAAATACTCCCCCTTAATATGTGCTTCGAGATTCGAAGATAGTTTAGCACATATTGAAGAGCCAATATGCACTTTGAGACAAAATTTGGTCATTTTTTATCATCTTTCATATTTATATCACATTTTCTCCCCCGATCAAAAATTTCAAATCCTTTGAGATTTTGGATCTCAAGTGATTTAAATATGTATAAGACAAAACATTTGTTGGAGAAAAATGTGTCCAATTTTATATGATCAGAAGTGGACAACACTGAAGTTCCCTTTATAGAAACAAAGGGAAACCACAGTACATAACCTAATCACTATTACATGCATTAAAGTTGTTCATAGTTTGTACACCACATATTACACATAAATAATACAACACAGAAACTACTTCTGAAAGATGTCTTCATTCAGTCCTTTGAAGTAGTTTGTAGTGACCGACACGAAGTCTTCCACCCACAAAGCTTTCAAGGTTGCGATAGATCATTCTAGTCTTCAATTTTCGTCTGATTGCAGCAATGAACTCTTCGCACCTCTTCACATCCTCATCTAACCAGAATTTCGTTTTGTTCCCTTCCATATCAATTTTGATTTCTTTAACTCTGGAGTTTAATTCTTCTTCGACCATCTTAAGTGTACCATCACTGAATTTGTATAACTCACACAATCTCATTAACATCCTTGACCCGTATCAGTCAGTGAAGATGACTGCCTGGGTGTCAATCACTATATATTCGTGACGAAATTCATGTCCATTGGCTTCCCACTTTGGTCTTGTAAGATTGACTCGAAGTCGGTAACTTTCTATTCCTAATTGAAAATCTCGAACTCTTAGTCGAATGACCAATCCTCTGATCCAGATATTGACAGCAAGAGAGAGCCTTCTTCTCACGAAGGAAGATGATCAAGGTGTCCTTGGAGGTTCGAAGATATAGATCTTCAAAGTCATTTGGCATCGATGTTTGAAATCGCTTTTCTTCTATGATGTGCTCTTTCAAGTCGACTCTCGAAGAAAAATCTTCTTCAAGTAATCATACCCGTAGATAGGGAA